>VZDJ01000426.1:4284827-4333787 GCA_008694505.1 Cyanoderma ruficeps
ATATATATATATAAAACATCCGCTCTTTCAAAGTATTTATGTCCTAACTGCCCACAGCCTACAACAATCGCTTTCAGGAAGGCCTCAGCCACATTTCCTGTGACTTTCTTCTCTTTTGCAAAGCTTCCTATGCTAATAGCCAGCACAAAACCTTTAATGCTTCCCAGGAAAGCTCTTATGGAAAATATATACTAGAGAGTTCTACACTTTCTTCATGCTCACTTCTTGTGCTCCTGAAGTTTTCAGTAGTAATTGCTAGAAAGCACAGCCATGCCAGTAGTGCACCGAAGTGCTCAAATCAGTCTCAGGTAAGATAAACACAATTCCAGATAGATAGATGGCACTTTCATGAGTTCCAGTTATTTTTCTCTTCCCACAATGCCAGGCTTCATGATATGCCATTCACTCATGCAGTTTTAATTCAGCATGCTAGAAACTGCTTTAGCATTAGTACCATTTTGAATCTGAAACATTCAAACATTTCATTTGCATGAGATCTTTTGCAGTTTCTCTTGGATTGAAGTTAAGCAGTGCTTCCTGACTACACACATATAAGGCTAATCATAGATACAGACCAGTAGTTCTAAGCCACAACATTATTTGCACAAAACCCATGCCCTGCTTCCAATTCTAATTTCTTAAGTGTTCAAATAAAGCTGCAAACTATTGAAGGCAAATTAACTATCTCAGTAGAGAAATCCCATAAAATAGCTGCAGTTTTGGATAGAATTTGGATGATCTCTGATGCAGTATTTCCTGCAAATGTCTGTACCTTTTCTACTTTCTCTGATCTGTTGCCTATGCAAATGGCAATCTTTTTCTTTCTTCTTTGCTCCCTCAAAGGCAAAACAAGACTGGCTGATTAGAAGGCTGCATCATCCTTAAACCTCATAATATGTCCCCCTGGACAGTACACTAATCCATTTAACTATTATTGATTTAACTTTGCTGTTTCACAACAGAGAAGTTTACAGAACAGTGTAGCTTTTTTCTTATGTCAAGGTACAAAGGAATGTACAAAAAAGCTGCATTATCATACCAAAATAAATCTATTCAAACAAAGAGAACTGCACATCATTCATTTCCGAGAGGTAAGGTACACACTTAGCAGGCATCTAACAAAATACTAGCTCCATTTTTTTAGAAAAAAGCCAGCAAAAAAATCACATGAATGTCCCATTCTGCTAGTTCAGCAAAATCTGCTGGTCTGCCTTTAACTGCTACAGGAAGTGTGCTGAGTTCAGCCAAGGACCTTAGCTGAAGAACAGAGTTGCTTTCAAAGTGCAAACCATGGAATGGAGAGCAAGACTGAAGTCTAGAAGGGATCTTAAGGAAACACAAATGCTTTCAAGAACCTCCCTGACATCTGCTCACAACACTCAATGAATGGAATTCCCCATTTAACTTTCACAGGAAGCAAAAAATATTGTGAGGGGAAAGGGGAGGATCAGAGACTTCCAAAAAACTGGTTACTACTCCCAAAAAAAAATCCATTTCTACCACCACTCTCCGAAGCATTATCTTTGAAGACTTGTTATGTAACTAAGCAGAGGCTATGGGACAGTCCCACCCTCTCAAAAAAAAACCAAAAACAAACCAACAAAAAACACAAACCACCAAACCAACATTTAGGACTGCTTCTGCATAACATTATTTGTTATCTTGCTTCTCTTCCTAATTTTAAAGTCACTATAAAATTTATGATGAAATTTCCAACATAGACTACTCATATTGTCAATCTTACTGGTACAGTATTGATAGACTGTGTAAATCTCACAACCATCTGCAAAACTCAAGATATGATCCTGCAATTCCCAGGGGACAAACAAAACAACAAACTGCCATTTCCCCTTGCCAAATCCAAAAAAAGCCCAGTTCAAACAGTTGTGATAAATGGAAATGATTCGGGCTAATTAAATTGTAAGTATTTAGAAAATTATTCTTATAAAGCAATAAAGGAAATTAGTGTTATAAAGCAGATGGGTGCTTTTGCAGATGTTACATGTAAAAACAGGATACAGGATGTAGTTTTGAGATAAGTAATGTCTCAAAACAATCAACCTTGGGATGGACAAAGTTGGGACGGTTTCAAGTATAAGATCTGAAGTTACGGTTTTATCTATGAAATGCAAGGCTAATTTTTTGGAACATAATGCCTACTTACATAACACAACGCTTAGTACACACACGCAACCTTTAAGGTTATCCAGAGGACTGTGGGAATTGACAGTGGTCAGAACATGGATTCTTAGGCTCCAGGCAGTGCCTTGAAGCCTGTGGGAAACCCAAGGACAAAACTCTCTCTCAGTCTGGCCCAGGAAAACATAAGGAGGAACCCAAAACAATCTTGTAGATACAGTCCTCCTGACATCTGGTGTTTTTCTAACTTGTTTACTGGTAGAGATGTTTATAAAAAGGTGGTGCCCTAAAGGACCAATCCTATTCATTGTACCAAAACACTGCATAAAAGAATTTGCCTTTCAATAAACTTTGCTCTAAGCCCTCTGAAGAAATCGGAGTTCCATGTGTGTTACATGAGCCATCCTGAATGATAACGATAGAGGACAATGAGGAAGACTGTGAAAGACTGTGAGCTTTCATCTGAAAGACCACCAAAAGAAGACAGAAGACCTCCTAACAACAAGTGAAGTGTAGTGACATAGATTTTAGAATCGGAAATATGAGGGAATTTATGGGAATCATTGATGTATATGTTTTAGCACGTGGTATATAAGTTTAGTTTGAATTGCTGTTTTGTATGTGAGTAGGATGAGAAGCCCTCCCCATACCCCAGTCAGTTTTGCTTATGCTTTATCCAAACTTTAACCATACTTAATTAATTACTGCCAAATAGATATACTTGAATACATTTACTAAATTGTATTAATTTATATCAAATTGTTATTCAATTAAATTGCTGCTAACTCAATAGATCTAGTTGTTTGACATCATTTATAACACAGTCCTACACTGCAAGAACATATTTTGTACTTCCACCAACTCACAACTCAATTTCAGTTTCTGGTTAAGGTCTACCATTTCTCAGAAATCCAGTTTCAAAATTCCTTCAAATCTGAACAGTTTAATGGCTTGCAAGACACAAGTCCTCCTCCTCAGAGATGATGACACCACTTATGCCTTCAACAGTCATCGAGTTGGTATCACAAACCTGACTAGGTCCTGTCATCTGTTCCTGAGAGATGCGGCCGTTCACACACACAAATACAAATTCCAGCTAAGCCTTGAAACGAGCAGAACGCACAATAAAGGACTTCTAAGACACTGCCCGAAGCAAACAGTTCAAGAGCTCAATGATACAGTCCCCCTAAATTGGCAAAGTGAAAAAGAGGAGTTTTCAAATCCACCATCCAAATATTAGGGCATGAGTTTAAATGCAAGCCACACTGATAAAGCAACCTTACTGTACTATTTTTGTAAAGAATGCAGCAACATACAAAGAGGCTGAATTATTTACAGTAAGTCCCTGGAGTTTACTATAAAGTTCATGAGTAAAGAGATGCATGAGATACTCCCTTACTAGCTAAAACTAAAGACATGCGATATTTTGCTAACAGAGATTCTTCAACTGTGGTCCTACACAGATGTGACTACTCATTTGGTATTGCTTCCGCACTAGCTAGTACTCGCCTCCTGAAAAAAACATGAGAAAGAAACTCCAATATTACTATTCTTCCAGATAAGCAACTTCTATGAGATGGCTATCACTTGGCTGCAAAAGGAAGAAGAGGCAGTCTACATGAGGAAAACAAGAAACTCCTACAATATACCATCCTCCCCAGTTAGCATTTTGAGCATCTTCCTTGGCAACAGGACTCCAGCTATTTAATGCCATGTTTTGTCAGTAATATGGTAAAGTTCATTTAGGTCTCCTGGTGCAGTGTTACTCAAGTCTCTGCTTCCAAAAGCGCTTCAAGTACCTTATCCAAAGTACAGAAACTGCCATTCTAATGCCTATTCCTTACTTTTATCTTTTGCTATTAAGATGCAAGTTTATATCAACAATTAAAAATAGTTTAGGGTAAGATAACCACCTTCTTCACATGCATTTTCATACATTTTAACTGATTTCCTAGAGTAGCTACCCCATGTGATGTCTAAATACTTGAAGTTTTGTCTGCATATGAAGAGCAAAAAGGCCACACAGCAAGAAGCCAAGGATATGCACACACATCCAAAAGGTGTTAACTTGATTACATGTTAATGCACTTACCTGATTTGATTTCTCTACTGTGCTACTGGGAACCTCTGTGGTATCCTTCACAAAAAAGTTATCTATGATGTGTCTCTCTGCACATTCCTGACCACAAATTGGACACCGGATAACACCGACTGGGGGGGAAAAAAAGATATCTGATTATGCTTGCACAAACTAAGATATATTAAACAACTTCAAAGACAACTTGCAAGGATATATATTTTTGAAAGGATGCTTTAACACTTTCCTGCCAATAAGCTGTGAGCAAGAAAAAGCAAATTCTCATTTATCACTGAAGAAACCTTTACCTGTTCTTCCCTGATGACATATTCTATCAGCCAAGGTCAAACACTTTCTTGTTTCAATGCCATAAGGAACTTGCTTTAATCTCATAAAAAAATAATTATTTTACTATAAAGGGAATGTATTCCCATTGATGATTTGTTGTTATAGAATGGATTAAAGTAAACACTTATTAGTGTGGAATATTAATAAGTGACACTGAGTGGTATTACATACACACACCAGCAGTGTGACGTGACTGACCTTCATCCATGTCACATGAGAACACAAATGTCGTACATTCAAAATTAATGAGGTGAGTTGTAGAGAGGAAGAATGGATCTGTATTAACATGACTACCTTCACATTAAGCAATGGAAAGCAAGAAGAATTTAGGAATAAAAAAGTAAGGCTCTCTTCTCTCCTCTCCTCGACACAATGGGGTACAATTCTAAGACAGAAACATACTAAAGCTCCAGGCTGAAGAAAGCTGAGAACCAGTAACTCAAAAGGTTAAACAATTAGTCTTCTCAACAGAATGCAAAGGACAAAGTTCAAAACTTGGGGTTGAGCCGTGAGCAGACTAGGTTGAAATGGAAAATATCTATACAAACATTTCTGAGCAGACACCTTTTCTAGCTGCACAAAATAAGAGTGTTGTTTAAAAAAAAATAAGAGGCTTGTTTTTAACATCCAAGAAAAATCTCTAAAATGCCAGGCACTGATATCTTGCTTGAAGAAAATTACCATAGTCATTACAAGCAAAAAAGGAAGCAACTGAAACTAAGTTAGGCTGAAATAATCACTTAGGACATGGAAGTCACATGCCTACAGTAGAACAGTCATGCAAGTCTACACTGACACAGATTCTAGACCTTCAGCTCCCATTTGAGAGGAGACATGGATTCAGGGCCTCAAAAAAGATCTGTTTAACCCAATGAATTCAACACCACTATATAACTCAACACTTGCATATTTAACTAAACCAGTGGGGGCTAAATCTATTCCTGGTTCATTTTTACAATAAAATGAAGAAGTACAGAATAATATGTAATAGTTTACATTTGTAATAGTTTACATATTTCACTTTCTGCAGAAGAACTTAATTCCTTACTCTAAGTGCTTCATACAAGATTAAGGTAACTTTTTCATAAGATTCCTCCAATAGATGCTCAAGATTTAACTGGCAAATCAGTATGAAGCAGTGCTCTTATAAAAGTCCACCCATTTTACTAAAGCAATTCTTCATTCTGGAAAATCAGCAAGCAGTTTTTAACTTGTTAGCAAGGCATTTCACTTTCATCTGAACAGCTATGGTGTTAAGCCTGATTTTACTCTAAGTGCCATTTTCAATACACATTTGTGCAGTTTCCTTTGATATACAAATTCCATTTTTTGGTTACAACTTTTCTAACATTTTCTATACCATCATCTGCAAGGACAATTGAGAAATTTAGTTCTGGTAAGTCAAGTAGCTAGCAGAATTGCAAGTACTGAAATTGTCCTGTAATTAAGCAAATCTATTTACCATAGTCAAGAGTGACATCTCCCAAAACTCAAGCTACACACTTTCCAAAAAAGACTATTTCTTACATTTTTTCAACAGCACCAATTACAAACCACCCTCTCCCTGTTCCCTCACTGCTCACTCTTGACCCTGACAAAGCATGATGCTCTGGGTTGATACCAAAATCTAGCTAGGGAGGAAACTTTCTAACACAATTTGAAGTATTAAAAAGCAGGCACTTTTTATTGCAGCACGCTGGACATACAGAGACTATTTCCTCTAATCTGATGAGTTGTGAAACCTTACAAAAAGGTATTTATTCCATCATGATCATAAATATTGATTACAGTGTACTTCCTGGTTAATACATACACATCACTTTTCCTAGAAATATTCTGCATGCATCCACCTCTTAGTAGGAGTCCTTTTATGTTCTTAGTGTCCTCTGAAGGGGTCTCTGGTGATTGTATTCACTGAGAGCCCCCAGCGCTACACATAACCTTTGCTTGAATTTCTCCTAAGGCATGCACTGTTGCCTCTTGTTACATAACTACCACAAACCCCACTGTATTCCTCATTATCTGTTTATCCAGTGGTTCCAGCTACATGAAGCATCCTGTGTGTCTACTTACACATTCTTTTATCTACTTCTTTAAAACACCATGTTCCCTTATTTGGACAAGTAAGGCATCATTACGTTCTGTTCCTTCTCTTATAAATGAATGAAAAGCTAAACTTTCCAATGCATCAAGTAATATAGCAAATTTATTAATTTGTTCAGTAAAAGGGTGAGCAAGTGACAGCACCAAGTGCGCCGGAGTCTCCGCCCCAAGCAACGCACAAATTCAGCTCTCGAACGGTGTCTCTTATACCATCCTAGGCACTTCACTTCCCCAAGCTTTTCAGTTATTTTTTACTTGCTTTTCTTCATACTCAGCAGTTGTGGGTTTTGAAGATCTGTTAGGGACATGGTCTGAGATGGTCTTCTGATGTCTCTCCAGCCTCCCATTCTCATTTAAAATATGTTTTTCCACCAGCATTATTTTTGGCTATACAGTTTGCTTAAGTAAGCATATATATTCTGTTGGTCAGCATACATTTTGCAAGCCTCCACTCAGTCATTACACAACTTAAAGCTAGCATGCCTCGATACCTGTCCGCTTAGAGCCCCTCTCTCAGTTACTATAAAACTCAAACCAGCATGTTTCAAAACATCTTTGTAAAGCCTCTCAGCTTACGCTGGTCTTACTTCTCCTTGTCAAGTGATTACAAATTCTGCCATACTCAAAAAAATAACTTGTACAAAGGTTAGTTTGAAACTTATACTACAAGGTAGTTTAAAGCTTATATTAATTACTTGCAAACAATTACAATTTTGTTGTTAAAACAAACTGTTAGCTAAAAACCTACTGTTGTATAGTTGCCTTGTTAAACCCCATTTTCATGCCTTACTTAGTTGATTTTTTTTTTAACCCTTTTTAATAATAATCCCATGGTCTCTGTCCACATTGCCCGCAGACACACATACATAGGTGAGTGCTATTTGATTGACCCGAATCACAACCTGATTCCTCACACTTTTATCAAGGTCAGCACAGGTGTCTGAGTCAGTCTTGGCATGTGTTTGGGAGATGAATATTGACACAGAACGAGATTGACAAACCAGACATGGATGTATTTTTCCTGCTCTCCCAAGATTCACTTTCATCCCCTGTTCTGCTTCACTGACCAAACACACTACTGACTACAGTGAAGCAACATAGGAAGCAGCACAAGGATGAGAAGAGGACAACACCGTCACTGAGGATTAAACCTGGAGCAACTGAACCAGATCAGCAGCATTAACCAAAGTTTGTAAGTCAACGTGAGTTGAAAATATGGAAGACAAGGAAGGGGAGGCAAGAGATTAGGAAACATACTAACATAAACCAAATATTTTATGTGCCTTCTCACCAACAGAATATAGCCGACTACCTGTTCAAGAAATGACTTAGAATTTCTAGTGGGAGATGGGAAAATAAAAAAAAAAAGGAAAAATTGCCCACAACTCTCAGAATCTTCATGAATTTTCTTTTCTATAATTCTTTATGCTGTCCAGCCTTATGTCAGGGGTTTCTTCTACCATTGTGTGAGGGTAAATTTGCTTTTGTTATAATCCTGGATTGATGAATGCTACACAAATCAGTGTTAACCCAGATTTAGTCAACCTCAAGATGGTGAATTAAAGCAAAAGATCTCAAGTATCAGGGTTTATATTTCTCAAAGTAATTCTGTAAGATTCTTCTTTTTAATGGAGCAAACACAGGAAGGTGAAAATATATGACTTAATAAATTGGGAGGAGTTTCATAATCATCAACATGATAATTGTGAGGATAGTGAGTGAGTGAGCAGATCCCACATTTTTACCTGCTCCTTTGTTCCAGGTGTAAGGAGTTAAAGAACACAGTTGCCTGTCTCAAACATTTTTACAGCCACAGAAGGACTTTGCCTTGAGATAAGCACAGGATGGAGTGACAGGACAGCGCTATGTCCAGGCCTGGCAGAGGTGAGATGTGGTTAGCTTATTCTGGGTAACACATCCAGATGAAAATTCCCACAGTGGAAACGTGTGTAAAGAAGCAACTGCTCATACGTGTATCACTGGTCAAAGAAAGATCACCCCAAGTTCTGAGACAGCTGAAATCTGCAACCACCACCAACCACTGAAGCTGCCTGAAAATGCCTCCCTGGCTATCTGGAACTTGGACTGTAAGATAAACCACCACAGCAGGAACATGAAGTAGAGATAAAAGGGGTGCTGTTGTCTGAGAGTTATCTCAGATCTACAGGGAGGTGAACAAAACTGGGGAAGTAGTTATGGCCGATAACGGACACAACTGCAGAATTTATGGGCCACAAGGAAAGCCAGCTCAGCAACTGTGCTGAAATCAGCTTGGACTTGGTAAAACACAATTTCAGCAGGGTGAGATCACATCACACCACCAACTCAAAGAAAGAGGAAGACTGAGTACAAGGACTAATTAGCATTAGAAGCAAGGGAATCAATTAACCAATAGAATAGTAGAACTGTGTAGCCAATTACCAGGAATTTGTTTCTTTGCTAATATGTATGAACAGTGAAAAGACCTGGAGTTTCCCACTACCGAGAAGCCCAGGGTGAAGAAGGATCAGAAAGACACCACTGGATCTACAGGAGGTGACTATCTTCTGCCTGATCTCTCTCTTTCTGCTCTCTTTTCCATTTCTTTCTACCTTTCTCCCTGACATTCAATGTTAAATAAAATCTGTACTATTGACTTCAGCATATGAACTTGTTTAAACCTTAATTTGGGCAGAGGCACATCTCAATAGCTGGATCTTAGCATCAGGAGCATTGCTTTTTCAGCTGTAAAGGGAGCTGGATCAAGTGCATGTGGCTCAAGCAGAAGGAGTAAAAGAGAAGATCTCCACCCTTCTTAGCAGCATTCTTACAAAAACTAAGCCGTTGTGGAATCTCACATTCAGATTTTGCTTGAACCAGGCCAGGACACTATAATGCTAACCGAAGTAGCAATGCTGGCTCCCTCCCTCATTAATTTCTATCCTATGACAACAGAAAGATTTGTGCTGCCACGAAATGAGCTGGATTAGGGACTGCAATATGGATTCAGTGGGGCTGTGCCAGGAGAGAAAAGTGTTTCCCCCCACTGGCTACAGGCTCATAACACATGCACCTCTTTCAAGGAATTCAAGGTAGGAATTTTAAGTAGGAAAAATCATGGCCCATTCTTAGTCTTCTTCACAAGTTACATGCTGTATCCACAAGGGCATCTCAAGCCATTCAGCAGAATGGATTTATAGCTTATACAGTATTATTTCCAACTCAAAACTCAATTTCCTGGGAGTACATTCAAGACCACTGAAGCATCCCAAGACAATAGGAGGAGACTGCTCTGCTTTGCCCCAGTTTTCACTCATTTGCGTCTTCACTGTTGCAAACAGGTTTCAGAGCCAATTTAATAAAGCCACTGGATGATCATTTGTAGATCCAAGAGGATATTTTTGTTAGTAGATGCAAAGTGCTTTACTAAAAAAAGGAAGACTTAATAGTTCCCTTTCTTCAGATTAAATCAATCAAAAAACCCACTATTTTTCTGAAAGAGAGCTCTCTTTATTAAATAAAGTGCTTAGAAGCAACTGGCAATTTTACCTGAAATGACATAGTCATTACAGAATAAATAATTAGGGTTTCATAGACCAATCTTTCCTAGTTTTAGAGATGTTTTGCTTGAAATTCTAACTATACAGATTTCAGAACAAAAAATATTAACAGCAAGTTACATACACAGTTAAAAATGTTTTAAGCAGCAAGTTACACACACAGTTAAAAATGTTTTAAACATGGACACGCTAATTAAAACTAATAAAAGGTATGTCAGAGATTGAAGGCAGCACCAGCTGTAAGATTTTTAACATAACTACACAGAAAATTAGTGTGTTTCAACTGTGAGCTACAGATTCTTTTCTCCTCTTGCTCTTTCTATAGATACCATTAGTACTTGCAAGCCTGCTCATTAAAATGCATGGGTTTGAGAGTAAGCTGGTTATATTTACACAGGTCATGTTTCCCAGTTAAGAACAAACACTTAAAAAACTTAATTTGAGAGGCAGTATCATGTGCAATAACGTCTGAATCAATTTTTAAAATAATTACTGCTTTCCTCTTGCTTCTCATTAAGCCACTACTGGTGCTGCAAAATTGGCAACTTCTTCAAACCAGTTTGTTCCAGAAAAAGCTGCTCCCATCTAGTTGTGACAGCCTGCTGCTGCTAGTAGAGGGGAGATAGGTTAAACCAATAAGCAGACACATCTCAAGGGAAAACTGGCACCTATTGCCAAGATATAAACATTCCGACCAACCAGCAATCTAGCAAAAAGTTTATTAAAATTATAATTAATTGTTAATTAAAATTATTTTATATCCTTTAAAATGCAAATAAATGAAAACCAGACAAAGACTATTAGCTGTAATCCCCCCTCTGGAAGAGTGTTACAGGCCAGTTTTTATGCTGCAGTGCATTGACTTTCTTGGAAAGCACTGCAGAGCTGAATTAAAATATTTCAGCTGCTCTGTGAAATGGTTCATTGTTTTTGCTATACATGTGCCCAATCTTCAAACATTTTAGATAGCATGTATTAGACTTCAAAAATTGTACATTTTGCAAGGATTGACTCTCCAGCTACTTCTGAATACCTTAAGAAATTCTGATGGCAGAGTTTACATTCACATCCAAAGCTGTCCAATGAATTTTCTTCAACAACGCAATTATAAGAAGTGTCATAGTGCTAACAAAGGGAAACATCGTTATTGTGGGACAGACGATGTTTAAGTACAAGATGATGAACAAAAAGTCTCACTGTCTTGCAATGAACGTCCTTAAATGATGATGCAGAAGCTGCCAACAATTAAGCCAATTGTCACTGCTGACTGTGATGAGCATTTCTTTCATCAAAATTAAAATACATTCTTTCCAGTACTCAAATTGTCAAGTATTTCCAAATGGTATGTAATGAATTCAGACACATAACATGCAAGGATTTTTAAGATTCTGTGATATTCTTGCATAGCTTTCTCTGATCAGCCAAGTATTTCATTTTGAAATAACATTTTGAAAGTGGGTTTAATGCTGCTTAGATTTATACATTCTACTGAAATACCATTTTGCAGATACTCTAGGATCTTGCCAACAGTGCTTAAGTCCATTGTATCCATGTGCTTCTGGAACAAGAAAATTAGTACCTTTCTCCATAATAGCAGCATGTTAACATGTTATAATTAGTTACAAAAAAAAAAAATGACTGGGATAAAAAAATTTTGTTGTCAGAATCTCTGGTATGAAGATCGACCTTGCCTTAGAGCACAACACAGCTAATAATCATTTCTTTGTAGTACTACATTTCATACTCTGGTCTTCACCTTTTTGAGTTCTCAACTACCACCAGCTGTTAGTTCAGCAGTTGCAGTACAATGCATCTATTCCCACAAATCATTGTTATAGAAATAGCAGGTTAGCAGAGTATAATCTGGACAGTTAGAGCCGGTCACAACCCAAAGAACCAAGCCCTTCTCAGGCACTGAAGGAGTTTGTGCTTTTTAATTCTTTGTTTGAAAGGATCAAAATTACACTCCAACATGTGACACTCTGAGTGTTTTGCCCACTTCTTCTGTTTAGCCCCAGCTACCTTAATGTTCCCATCAACACTGAGCAGATGTGAAGGTAAGAGAAGCCTCAAAAATAACTTCTAAGTATCTGGATCATATTAAGGGAGCCAAATTAGAACCAGCAGTGGTAACAGTAGGTAACAGGCTTTAGTCAAGAGTATTTCAGGATAAATGTCATCCAAACAGGAATGATGAGGAATGATAAACAACATCCAAACAGGAATGATAAACAGCTACTCAAGGCTTTTGAGTAGCTCACGTTACTCCCCCCCTTCTTCAATTGCTCAGATGAATCCTTGCAACCTGTTCATCACAAGCCTCCTTCCATTCTCAATCACTCAGTAACTGGAAACTACCTAAGAGACTTGGCAAACTACCCTCTCAGCCCTCATTTTTCCAGCCACTAGCCTCAGGGGAGCAATTCAGGTACCTGAACAGACATACCTAATTTGAGGGTAATATCATGCCTGACTTCCAGCTACTATTCCAGAAGGAAACAGGGCTCCTGGATTATGCAGTACATCTATCATCCCTTTTTAAAATATTGCAGGCATCCCAAAAAATTCAGAAATGGCAGAAGATATTCTAGTTCAGACAGCTGAGTTTCAACTTACCTGCCTATTCTACGCCATGTATTTTTGATATTGTGATTTCAAATTCTCTCAGTTGGAGAACACAACTGAGGCACACAGATCTTTGCACCCTAACAAACTACACTCTGTAGCTCCAAAGGAAAACCTGGTTTAAAATGCTGAAGTGTCAATAGTCAGCCATCAAATGGTTAACAGCAGTGTTCACGGCATCTGTCATATTCTGCTACATGGATATTTATTTTGAGGTTCTCCTCAAGGACAGAGTTTAGAAGTCATCAAGACCTCTATTATGTTTCCTTCAAACTATCTCAAAAACAGGTAACAGTGATGCGAAATATAATGGAAAACTCCATCAACTTTATCTGTAAAATATTTGTGCAGGGAATGGATGTTTAAAAGCACATAGAAATAATATGTTGACTTAAAATAATAGGTTCTGCCTTTGTTTAGGTTATTTTGCTTGGTGAGAGAGTGCAGGGGAAAAAAGGGATGATTATTACTGAGATTTTTTTACTAATTAATGTCTCTTCAATATATTCTTCAACAACACTATGGTAATAGCACATTTACCATCCAAGTACACTGCCCGACACTTAGATACCCAACAACAAGAAAGAGGAGTTTATGTATTTATCAATGAGTTCTGAGTATTTTTAAAGGTACATTTTCAATCTGTGCTGCAATTAAATTTGCTATATAACAAATATTTTGACCTGGCAGTATTTTAAAATTTTCTAGATTTATTTTTTTAAAGCTTGCTGTTGACAGGGACAGAGAAAATGAAAAGTACAACAAATGTTTGATGGAAATTCCCACTCTAATAAGAGAAAACAATATAGATAACTCTTTCCTGCAGTTTACATCAGATAGGTCTGAGTGCTCTGCAAGACATTATTATTAATGGAATAAAATGTAAAGCTCCAAGCCATTCAATTTATTTAAGTAATATAACCCAAAACTCCCAAATCCAGTCTATTCTGACTACACATCATATTTATAAGCTGTTCAAGAATAAAGCTTGTCACAGGCAGGATTTTTGCATCTATGAAAAAGCAACTCTTAAGGGTACCACAAAACTAATACTGATTTATTATGCTGACTCCACAGAATAAAATTTTGCACCTGAAAGATGCAAAAAAAGTTTCTTTGCAGCGTTGCCAAGTTTTAATACCTTCAGTGGGATTCATCTGAATGTTACATGAAGTTCCCTTCATTGTCTTTGCAGACATAGGTAATAGTTAGGTCATGTTAAAACAGATGTTTACATTTGGTCAGATGAATTACACCTTAAAAACATCCACTTCCCAGTAACTACACTAATACTCTTATCCACCTCTATTGCAAGAATTCTTCCAATATTCTAAAACCAGTCATTAAGGGAGGACAATATCCTCCAAGCATACTGCAAGTTACAGGGATTGCATTTTGGGTGCAGATGGTCAGGAATAAAAAGCCAGCCCACTTTACATGCTTCTCTTACATGTGCCCAGCATGCCACAGCACCCTTGTAACGGTTCAAAAAGCAAGGTGCCCAGCTTTTTCCACTTTCCACACAGCTTTAAGACTACCAAGCTGGAGCAATATATGCATCGTGAGATTCACACACGGCTATGCAGCCTGCAAGAGCCAGCATTAATTAAGAAGCAGTGTTATCATCTCCTCTGACATTGCATTAATACAAAAATTATTGAATGTAACTAATAAAACATATTCCTTCTGGGTCAAAGAGATGCACTAATTGATCAAATAAGAACAACAGGGATTTCTAACAGCTGCTCTACAGCTTTCAGAAAACAGCAGGTTACAGAGCCAGCAGTGATACTGCTTATGTTCCCATGGTGTATCTCCTTCTGTTGCTGTAATCTAAAGTAGGTAACTGAACCACGAGCCAGAGCCTGTTGGCTGATGTGAATGAACATCCACATCCACTGAAGAAATCTAGTCTTCCTATGGTTTCCTCCATTTTCCCAGAACTAAAGATCTCCTTCAGAGGCGCTTTCCCAGCACAACACTCTTGGCACTAAGAATGAAGCTTAAGAAAATTCATCTTCTACCAAAACTGGTCTTTGCAAGTGCCATTCATATACCTTCTGTCCTTTAGACTCACTTAATCTCTTTCGACCTTCTTGCACCGTACTGCCTCAAAGGATTGATAACAAAGTTCTGGAAATACTACATTTGGCATCCAATACCAGCTTGGGAATGAACTAGTACTGTACTTCTACTCCTTTCTTTATTTGTAAGGAATAATCACAAGGGTTCCACCATGGCATTGTGGTTCTTAATCTACTTGTTTGGCATAATGACAAATAAAAAGCAAAAACAGATACAACTTTAAGCCAAAACAACAGTGATTCTGGCAGAAGTTTAAAGCCAGACATCCTGCAGCTTAAAACACCTACACTACAGTTTCAAAATCTTAAATTAGTTAAAAAGGGAGCCAAAGAAACAATTTTAAATCTGACCTCATCACAATGGAACTGGGAGCAGTGAAAAGGAAAGAAAAAAAAAACCCACAATACATACAATCAAATTGAAACACAATACAATAATAGCGCTGCTAAATGGACTTCCAAAGGATGCAAGATTAGCATTTAGCTTCTTAAAGAATCCAGACTACATTCGGCTCTTGCACAAAGGGTGGAATGCAGCAAAGAAGACTGTCAGCTGAATCCATCTGGGATACCCATAAACAAAGTCATCTTCATTTTGCCAAAAACAGCTTCTGGAATCATTATTTTGAAGAGAGATCTTTGGCCCTGTTGAGTGTCAATGGCTGTGATGATAATCTAGAAGACACATGAGCTACCACAAATCATGGCTTTGCTTCTAACTTGTGTCTAGTCCAGCTATAAGGTCATTTCTGAAAAGCAAAAGGCAACAGAGTACTGTCTCCCTGCACAATCCATAAAGATGCATGCAATTTTACTGATGGTTCCAGTGCCAACAGTCTATATATCAAGTAAGTATACTGAGTGATAAAAGCAATACTTGCAAGTCATTCTTATGGTACATAGAGGAGTTATAACGAACATAAGTTAAGGACTTTCTTTCATTTTTTGTTTAAAATTAGAGAAGTTAGATGTGGGAAGACCACAGGTCCTCCCACATGTTCCATTCCAGAAACTTCTGAACACTCTTTCACAAGACTGGACTCTGACTTTGCTATGAAGCAGAAAATAAACATTCTATTTAACAATTTGGAGTGCAATATTTGAAGAAAGAGCTGCTAGCATTTCTGAACTTCCATTCAGATAAACTATCTGAATGCCACCTGTGTTTATCCAAGGAAAGAATTCTGTGTCTGTTTTGAGAGAATACTCAGGCAACACTTAACACATGAGCTCTGAAACCGCATTTGAGTTTCTCGCATACAGAAGGGACTGAAGAGAAGTTTAAAACTTCTCCAAAGAGATAAAGTTTCTTTAACAGTTGATTAAACTAAACAATTTAAGTACTCTAAGTTCAGTTATTTCCAAGATATCCTGGCCATTGGGTTATACCCTCACAGTCCCTTCTCCCTAATTAGGAAGATAAAACTGAACTACTGAAGGCCAAGTAGTTAGTTAGCTCAATGAACAGTCCATATGCTAAAACAAGTGAGAACAGTAGCTGCTAATGTGTGGTGAAGGGCCCCCAAATAAGACAAAAGCAAATAAGGAGCAGAACTATTGAGTGCTGAAAACCAACTGCATAAGCAAGAAAAGGTAGGAATCCATAAACACACAATAGAGATAAATATAATCCAGACATATGATACCCTCAGGGTTTTAAAGTTCCCAGATATTTAACCATTACTGAGGTCCTGCTATGGGACACTCACTACCCATCATTATACAGCTCTACATTCATTCAACAAAGCTGGTCTGCTGAACGGATTGTCTTCATCTCAGTGCCCAACTGAGGAGCTACCTGCTACTCTATCACTTTGGGGTTGTGATACTGAAATCAGCCAGATAGAAACTATCTAACAAGTTTTGAGTATTAGAAGGCAGGCACTCTTTATTGCAGTGCATGGATCACTTGGAGGATCCTTACTCTAATTAAGAACCCTGAGCGTGGGGTAAACATGTTTTCATCATACACACCAATGACACATTCATTAGCTATCCCCCCTTACTTGATGTGTATATATATATATATATATTACTTTACTTGACATAGTAACAACCCCTTATTGGGAATCCTTAGAGGGTTCTTTGGGGGTCTTTTTCAGGGGTCTTCAATGTCCAGTGTCCTTTGCAAATGGCTGTAGCTTGACCCCCACTTTTGAGTAAGCACAATAGCATTGTTTTCTGTAACTCCTGCTTTGTCAGCCTTGCAAAGCTGAGCTGGCATCCTACTTGCCTTTTGCAGGACATCTGTCTGCCTAAGTTACATCCTTTATCTATTTCTCCACGGCTGCGCTGTTCTGCTCTGCTGTCCTCAGACTAAATGATGTTCTATTCTACTGTCAACTGGGCAGTGCTCTGAATTCCAACTTTGACTTAAACTGTTGAAAGAACAGTTACAAGTCATCGAAGTTTTTTCAAAGGCAAAGATTCAAAGCTGCTACTCCTTCTCCTTAAACCAACTGGCAAGGAGGGCATGTAATTTATATTCCTACATTATTTCAGCAACTAGTTTACTCATTCTAAAGCAAAGTCTAGGTTAGAAAAAAAATGTATTTCAATTCTCGCTTTTGCTGTTTGTTGCAGCAGCTCTTTGTTACAGGTAGAAATGAGCCAAGGCACAGATTTCTTGTTTATCACAGCTTGAAAAGGTTAATTCCTCTTTACAGCTCAGCCATCCTGACTCCAACTGTTCACTGACTCTGGCTGCAGCAAGTTCCTACTGCAGGTTTCCCTTGCAGCCTCTGACTGCTGGTTATTTCCTGCTGAACTCTGACTGCATATATTAGTTTGCAGACTCTGACTGCAGGCTTTTACCCAGCTAGACTGTGACTCCAGGTTCCAACAACAGGCTCTAACTGCAGACCCAGACTGACCTCACAGCAGCAATTCTCTCCCCTCAGGATCCTTCTTCTTCATGATCCTTTCATTCCCTCTTCTTTAAGGTTCCTCCTCCTTCATGATTCTCCATGATGATCCTTCACCAGCTAACCCACTCCCTTTTATCATTCTTCTCTATTGGATAGCTGTGACTCATCAGGGGCGAGGCTGCATTGGGTAATTAAGACAGCTGTTATTTACCGGGGACAAGGTCACCTGTATTCCCTTCTCCTACAGCTGTTCAGGACAGTTTTGCACACTGCTTATTTTTAGTAACAGACTTGTTGGTGCTGGGCTGTTTTGTTGAGGCACTGCACCTTGCGTTCAAAATTAGAACCTTGCTCCCACTTTAAAACGTCTCATTCTCCAGCCCCAGCAGTGCTGCAGCTCTCTCCCTCTTTCTTTCCACCTACTCATTCCCTATGCAGCTGCCAGCATTCCCTCCCCTAGGAGCATCAGTATTGTAAGTACCCTGATATAGCAGGCTCGGCAGCAGCTGCCTAAAGCACAACATGAACTTGTGTGAGGGCTGGATTATGACATTAGTTCAACAAACTTCAGCTCACACATCATTGACCAGGCTCAGACTCTAGAGCACATGCCTAGAAACAAATGAAGCTCATCAAGTTAGTTTTATTAAATGCTTTCTGACTTCATGTAGACATCCTAAAAAATACAGGGGGGGGTTTCCAAGTCAGCATGTATGTTAAAATAGTCCTGTTCCTTTTTTTACAAGTTACAGTCCAGACAGATGTGTTAGCTCATTGGGAAAATTGCGCAGTCACTTTTCAAATTAGGCAATCATTTTCATTCAAAGGGTATTTGCACTACAGTCTTGTTTTATTCAAATTGCACTATATTCATTTGAGGGACTACAGTTGAAAGGGAAACTCTCCATTTTAATAGTAAGTTGCCTGTGGCAATTTAGTTATTAATCAGAAGCAGAAATCTTTCTACATTCAGAAGGCAAATGGCTTAGCTCCCCTGTCCATGTACTCCCACTTACTTAGAGGATTCAGCACTAGAGCTGCAGATTTCCTTTTTGAAATGAGGATGTCTCCATGACCCAAATCCACGTTACAAACAAGGGCCCTCAAAACCCATGAGTACAGTTCAAAGAGCTGAGTCTTGCTTACTTGTCATCCTTTTCCCAAAGCCCACTGATAAACTTCAAAAATAACTAGCAACCTTGTTTAACATCAGTCCTCTATCATGTTAGTAATGTATGTAAGGTAATACGCAATTTTCTCCCACATAAAAGCTTCAAATAAGCATTTACTTGAATCACTGGAGAGACGGCATCAAGTAATTAGGGACATTCCTCGGCTCAACCTTCGGTTTCACAGCTGATTTTACAAGACTGTTTCCTGTTAAAAAGTCTAATTTGCTTAGTTACTTCACACAACTGTTTCATGCTTTCTTTGATGGTAAATATTTATGGTTTCATACATACACTCTGGCCAGTAGGCAAAAAAGTAGATAATTTGGTCAGTTCAACTATGGCACTGACACCTTCAAAGCACATTTGAACTGCAAGTACGTACTTTAAACATACACAACTCCATAGCTACCTAATTGCTGAGGTAAATTTTAAAAGCATCACTGGAATTTTTCTATAAAAACATTTTTTCTGTGACCTTTAAATTTGCCAAAGAAAAAAGAATGCATCAGAAAACTGTTACAGCACATAAAAGTTAGATATAAAATAGTAAGTCCAACAGAAGATTTTCATACTATTAACAGTTCAGTGGGATCATCTGCACTGGCCCCAAATCCACACTTCAGGCCACATGCACCTGAAGAACCCTGCCTGACCAGTGTGTTTTTGGAGACCATGTGGAGCAGATAACCATCTTCAGGCCATGGAGAACCCTGTGCTGGAGCACGTGGATGCCTGAAGGAGGCTGTGACCCCATGGGAACCCTGCGCTGGAGCAGGCTCCTGGCAAGACCTGTGGATCCGTGGAGAGAGGAAACTGGAGCAGGTTTGCTGGCAGGATTTGTGATCCCCTGGGGGACCCACTCTGGAGCAGTCTGTTCCTGAAGGATTGCAGCCCAGGGAAATGGCCCATGCTGGAGCTGTGTGTGAACAACTGCAGCCTGTGGGAAGGATTCAGGTTGGCAAAGTTTGTGGAAAGCTGTCTCCCACCAGAGGGACCCCACAGTGGAGCACCAGAAACATCATGTGCTGAACTGAACACAACCCCTATTCCTGTCTCCCTGCGCCACTGAGCAGGAAGGAGATAGTGAATCAGGCCCAAAGTTAAACCTGGGAATGAGGGAGGGGTGGGGGAAAGGTTTGTTTGAAGTTTGCTTCCACTTCTCATCATCCTACTCAGATTATGACTGGTCATAAATTCAATAATTTCCCCAAAATGAGTCTGCTCTGCCCATGATGATAATTGCTGAGCGGTTCTCCCATCCTTATCTTGACCCCCAAGCCTTTTGCTACATTTTCTCTCCCCTTTCCAATTGCAAAGGGGAGTGGCAGAGCAGCTTTGGTAGGCATTTGGCATCTAGCCAAGATCAAACCACTGCACTATTGTATTGAAGTACTTCATTTAACTGCAAAAACCTTTTAAAAGTCCAAATTTCCAATTTCAGAAATAATGAATTTTTTAATCTAGTCAGTTACTCATTCTGAAATACAGTCTTATTAAGAATTCACTTGAAGTTTCTTTTGGTTTTCCCCTGACTTGTTTTTAGATTAGATACAACAGGCAAAATACCAGCTTTACAAGTTTACTGTTACTGGGAAATTCCACTAAATAATATGGAAATTCCTCCTACAGCATCTTAGCAAACACGCAACACTGGCAATAAAGATTTTCCTGTACAAAAGACAAGTTTCTTTAACAACACTACATTCAGAATCAAGACTTTCAACAAAATTTCCTTCTCAAATTTAACAAATGAGTGAAGTTCAGAGCACATGGTCACTTTGTAGTACTCATGGAATATGGCAGACCAAGCTAAAAGCCTGCTGCAAGTTTGTCAGGACATTGTTCCTAGGAATAAGCTAGCCCACAAAAACATTCCTCCACTTGCCTCTTCATGAACATATACACCATTATTTTTCCCTGCCCTTCAGACAAGACATTTTCTTAAGAGATATCTTGATTATAAGCATTAGAACAACCCAATACACTTTCAATTAGACACCTGAGAATTTTTAATACATTAGTATATATATATTTGCTTTCCTTATGATCCTTTCACCTTATGATCCAGAATTCCTTTCCACTGCTGAAAGTACTAATTGCTTACCAGAGACATTATAAGCTGATTTTGTATTGAAACAGAGCTAGGTTGGCTTCTGAGGATAGAAATCTTTGTCTGAAAAGAAGTTTCAGACAATGATACAGCTATTTTGATAACTTGTACAGGCTAATTTCTCTAAGGCTTCCAACTAGAATGAGCTTGGCAACTGCAGTTGTTGTAATACTCCTCTGAGGCTCCTCATGGCTTCAGTTTTTCAATCTCCCACTTTCTACGTGTGAAAGAAGCAAGAACATGAATGCATCCAAACTACCCTAGAAATACTATTCTCCATACATAAAACAATAAACATCTCTTACATACATACATTAATCATATATCAGAGCAAGCATGATCCAAGCTTACTTCCACAACATGCAGTTGCCTGCATGTTGAAGGCTGCATAGGCATGCCTCCAGATTTTTATGGAATTCCTGGTAGAAGAGAAAGCAGTAACTTTTGGCAAATATATCCCTACTTCAAATTACACTTGTACAGTAAGTATCGTATCCTATCATATGTATCTTGAGAGCATATTTTTCTCTAAAAGAAGGTTATTATAACTAGAAAAATAAGAACTGTCTCTAGGTAGTTCATTAATATTTTAAGCTTTTACTAGCTTTGTAACTTTTTAACCAAGAGATTTGTCCATTACAAGCTATCAAAACAATAATATTGTATTTCACCTGAAATGCTAAATGTATTTCACATATGCAATCTCTGGGGCTCTGGGAATTTTCAAATCAAAATAAGCACAAATCCAAAACAGAATGAAAACTAGACGTGTCTTTCCTATACATATTCTTATAACATACACTATTTCCAAATACTAGCACTCCCAAATCTCCTTTGTGTGGGAGGTTAAACAATTCACTTCTTGATGCACCACAGCAGAAACAAGATGCTCCTTGTGAAAAGGATGCATAGATGCAACCACATCTATGAAAGTGTGAGTATATAGTCACACAAATAAAACATGGGCTCTTTATAATGGCAAAGATGGAGAGAATTCACTTTAAGCAAGTGGCAGTATCAAGGATGAAATGGAAGTAATTATTTGTAGCAGCAGATTTAGAACAAGAATCTTAAGTCTTCTTGGACTACCAAGATGTGGAAGAAAAACTGAACTTCACCATAAGAAATATTAAATGAAACTATTATATCCTTCAAACTCACTAATAAGGGTCCCAATCATTATCCAACTAAAGGAGGGAAGTAAGAAAACAGACAAGTAATAAAATTTAAGTTGATGTCAAAAGCTGTATTTTCAAGGTCAAATGAAGTGATGACATCAGAAAGTCCAGATAAAAAGATCAGACAAGGATCTGAAAGAATTTTAAGCTATCTGTAAAAGGACTGACTGTGGGACATAATACAAAACCAGATGCCATCCACATATGTGAAGGGAAGTCAAGGGTAAGGTCTTCATCCCATCATTAGAGAACTTTAAACTGTATTGCCAAGCAAGTGTTTCTGGGAAGTAATAACCTGAAATACTAACATCTATGAATCCTTGTTTCGTAACTCTTACGTATTTACTCCTTATTTATTCCTTACTTTGCAGGTATTGAACATATTTGAAATGTTAGTCCCGACACTCCCCTAAATTTTAGGTCATGGGATTATCCAAACATTATATTCGTCTTACAGCTTCATATAAATTTGTTTGCTAGCAGGTTTGCTACAGAGGAGTTACAGAAAAAAATAAGTTTCTGTCTATTGTTTTGGCATTGACACTAGCAAGATTTCATGATGATACCTGCATGAAACTTTGCTATGCAGCTCTATTCACAACTGTTTCCCTGTGCCAGTTCCTATAAGTCTATTTTGTGTACAGAATTAGGATGAAGAACAAACAAAGCTACTTGCAACTTTAAAAGTTTTGAGAAGGAACAGAATTTCAATCTCTAACTTTGCAGCTTTCACGTACCTATTTCACATTTGAAAATTCCAGAAGAATACTATGAGGGTCTGCACATTACAAACACTACCCTTTAAGTACAGGCTACTACTCACCCACTGAAATGTAGCCCAGACAAAATTTGGGCAAATGGCAGACTTCTAATAACAGCCTTTTTTGTGTATGCTCCAGTTGTAACTCGCACAAGTGGACAGTAAAGAATGGCCATTTGAGAAACAAAAAGAAAGCCCACATGAACTTTGCCAAATAGTAGAGGTGGCTGTAGAGACTTGCTCACACGTGAGTGTCACATTTACAGAGCTGCTCTTGCAGCACTCCCTGCAGTTCATAATGTTCTATCTGACAACGCATTTTCTGGCAATACAACACCAAAATCATCACTTACAGCAAATAAGCTACCATTGAACACTCAGAAAGCAGTAAACTCTCCAGTGCTAAAACCACTGGTGTCTGACACACTGATGGTTCTATTCCTCAACACCCCCAACGTGAGGAATGGTAAAGAAATCAGAATCTCCACGTTTTCTTTTCTATAGAAGTTATTCTGCTTCAAAACTGAGTGCATGCTGCAGTATAGAATATATCCATGCCAACTGGCCTCTCCACCAGTTTGCCTTTGCAAGAGGAATACTAGTTAACATTTATCACATGAAACTCCTCTGCACATCTTGCCATTTGTCTGCTGTTATCCATGTTGAATCTTGTATTCAAGTGAGCAACTCCAGAATTCTTAATTCACTTTAAGCTTGAAGTCTTTCACAGCTCCTTAATTAGTTGTTAGAATCTTCACAGAAAGAGAGCCAACAAATAACTCTTCAGTATGTTGAAGTAGAAGGCACACTTTATTGTAGTAAAGTGAACAAATGTTTCTCCTTGGAAACAGTTTAATGAAGACAAAAAGTGTCTCCAGATTATACTTGAAGCTCAACCTTTTTAGCTACCTGTTTCTCAGCTAATTTCAGTCCTCATACAACACACAAGGCTGGTTTGTTGTAGCACTTTTCAAATCACATCCTCTTTTTGGTTAAGACAGACTCCATTCTACCAATCTTTCTTCAGGCTTCTTTTTGTGCAACTCAAGCACTCAGCACAGGTACAGAAGCAACCTGTCTGCTAATCTCTCAGGACATTCTCAGTTTGCAATTCTATTGTGTTCACTTGGGACATTCCTTTCAGCAAAAACAGCTTCCTTGATATTTACTTCTTCATTTAGTCACAGTAATTCATAATTTACATCCTAAGAGTAATTCGTAATCCAGCTTTCTAAGATTATTTTCTTCACTTTATTTCTTCATGTCATTCCTCATGAACATTTTGCACAACATATTAGCAGAAGAGGCAACAGTTTTGCACTACTTTGGTCCTTCCTACTATCTTGTGAGAAATTAAGAATTCCTCCAGCTGTAACAAATTTCCTCTATACAATCTGTTTTGGACAATAACAGGTGGGGTTTCTTCCAATCCTAACTCCAAATTCACAGGTTTTTTGCACCACTTGGAAAACAGAGAGTAGACAATGCACTTCACCAAGTTTAGCCATAGCTAGCTAATATACAGGCCCTGTGATTTTAACCAAGGCAAGCACATCACAAGTAAAGATACAAAAAAATGCCTCAAGGTGAGTGTGAGTTTCTTCTTCCCACTGGACAATGAACTCTTGTATGGAAGCATGAAAGCACCTTGGGAGAAAAGTCAGCAGGGGTAAAAATAATTGTCACCAAAAATACGGTATCTCTGTGAATCTGCAGAATGAGGACTATGTACTGTGAAAGTCATTCATACAGAACCAACTCAGTCAAAAGGAGGGAACAGAGTTACAAGTTTACTGTTGCTGTAAGTCATTATCAAGCAGATGTTTGAACAGCATTAATCTTTTAATTTTTATGATGCATCTCATATCTCATTCAGCTACAGATCCCTATTTCTACTATATTTATATAGAAGATCTGGGAATGGACCTGAGCTGTTCATGATCTCAAATCTCAGAAGACAATTATGATATCGCCTCCTACACTACCTTGCAAACTCCTGAGCTTGTATCTATGCCCTTTCCTATTTCCAAGTATCTCTTCTTGAAATATCTCATCATACTTCAGAGTCTGTGTTTTTCTGTTCCTCCCATGCAGAATTTCCCATTTCTATCCACAGACATATAAGCAATAACATGTCCTGAATTAATCAAGCTTAAGTATATAGGCTTTGGATCTCACAGATTTTCCCATTCTGTAACTTGATTAGGCAGTCTGACTATGACATACTTTACATGCTAAAATTAAAGACTGAATGACTACACGAACACAGACATTCACACAGATGAATAGCATATTCTCTAACATATTTGGGAGTTTCTCAGATATTCTGAAGCAAATCTCTAACTGTTCCAAATATTTCTGTCTCTGAAGAGGGTGTTTCCTTTACGAATTGCTGCAAACACTTTACATATTCAAGTGGTAATCTTTGGTCAGAACTCTGACAGGATGGTGAAGTTTTCCTAAGTCCACTTAAAGGACTTAAGAATGGTCAACCTGGAGCTACTACTTTTCACTTGAGCTCCCACTACACACTCCAGCAAGCATAACCTCCACTAATACCTACGGATCAGCTCACTTTCCATCACACTTCCTCTTTCCGATAGTTTTTCAAGACCTTGACCAGCTTTCACGACAGGATGCTTGGCTGCACTTTTTTCTAAGACGAAATTGTCTTTAACAAAACTAAGTGATCCATTAGACCTAGCCTAAGAGGGCTAGGGGGGGAAAAAAAACCCCCAAAATAGGAAAATAGTTTCAAACTAGCGGAGTTTATTCTACATCTTCTACAGCGATAAGTACTTTCCAAACACATTGACACAGTAGCCTATGTCAGTACAGGAGCTTAACAAAACTTCCTCGCGGCATTCTCCCTTCGGCACGGTAATTAGCAAGTAAGTGGTGCATGAATACATTAGCAGAGCCATCCAGGCTGCCCGTCGTGCGGACGAGTCTCATTATTGCTCGGCCGCCCCGGTCCCCGCCCAGGCGCGGGGCGCTCCCGGCCGAACGCCGCGCACGGCGGCTGACACCTACAGGACTCCCCTCCGGCCGCGCTCCGCGCTCCAAACATCACTCAAAATAAAAGTCTGTTCTCTCGCTACGTTTTTGTGCCTTGTTATCAACCCGTGTTCAGGTTGCCCGCCGGCCAGGGACCAAAGCCTCCCGGCACCCCCGAGAAGGGCTGCCTGGCCCCGCAGCCACGGCTCGGAGCGGCAGGCCGGCTCTCACCGCCCCTCTCCATCCACACAGAGAGGTCCTGGGAAAGCACAACAGTTCTGCCCTCCCTCCGAGGTGGGAAATTTAAAAAATAACGATAAAACAAACCAAGCCAAAGCACAACCCCGCCGCCAGCCTTGGCGCTGGCGAGCAGCGCCCGTCCCGACAGCTCCGTGCCCCGGCAGCTCCGCGGCCGGGCACCCGGACCCCGCCCACGGCACCTGGTCCCGACAGCTCCCGTGCCCCCGACGCGACCCACGGACCCCGGGGTGGAGGGGGCAGCAGCCCCAGGCAGGGGCAAGGAGGGTACGGCAGAAGGGACACTTACTGGGCGTGCAGTGCAGGGGTGAAGCTTGCGAAGAGACGGGCGAGGAGGGAGGCGCCGCCGCCGGCGGTTCCTTGAGGGCGGCGGCGGCCGCGGGGGTCAGGACGGGGGGCAGCATGAGGTACCGGTCGGGCTGCGGCAGGCAGCGCTGGCACACCGAGTGCAGGCAGGGCAGCAGCTTGGGCCGCCGGCTCTGGATGGGCTGCCCGCACACACCGCAAGTGTCCAACAGGTTGAGCGGGGCCGCGTCCCCGCCGCGCTCCGCCGAGCCCTGACGGCTCTCGGCCTCGTTCTCCCCGCTGAGCGCCGCCGCCGCCGCTGCCCCCGGTCGGTCCGCCGGGCACGGCCCCCCCGCCGTCGCCGCCGTTGCCGCTGCTAACGCCGCTGCCGCCTCTTCCATTGTCCTGCGCCGGCCGCCGCCGGAGAGCCGAAGAGAGGCGGGGCAGCCCCGCCGCTTCCCGCCCGCGCCGCCACCGCCTCTCGACCCCCGCCCCGCGGGTGCCTGTGCGCCCGCCCCGCCAGCGGCTGCCCCACCGCTCCGCCAACGGCCGCCCCCGGGCCGCCCCGCCCCGCGCCCCGCCCCGCCCCGTGCCCCGCCCCGTCCGGGCCGCGCCCCCGCCCCCGCTACGTGCGGTGAGCGCTGCCCCGCCCGCCCCGCGGGAACCGGCCCGGCCGCCGCGGAGCCCCGCCCCGCCCCGGGAGCCTCGCCCTCTCCCCGGTACCGCCTGTCGGCCGGGTGCCTGCCTGGCTCTGTCCGGGTAGGAGCGACGTGAAGTTCCTCTAGCACATCAGAAAAAAACTTCTTTATTGTGTGCATGACCGTGCTCTAGAACAGGTTGCCCAGAGAGGGTGTGGAATCTCCCTCACTGGACATGCTCAAGAACCTTCTGGACACAGTCTGTGCCATGTACTCTAGAATGACCATGCTTGAGAAGGGAGGTTGGGCCAGATGACCCATTGTGGTGTCATCCAGCCTGACCCATTCTGTGATTCTGTGAGAGGTCTTTGTCCCTTGGACAGGGCATTAAAAGAGGTCACCCTTCTCCTGCCCTATGTGTGGGTGAATCTGCAAGTTTTGCCTTGTGTTTGGCTTGGCGGATCACAGCAATACCATCACTTGCAGCCATGTTACCTGACTGAAGTGAATTGGTGATTGGTACAATTAAGAAGATACAACGGAAAAGTACAATTCTTGTTTGGACACAACATTTTGTTGAATCAAAGGCCTGAAGTATTGTGCTGGTGAGACATTGGAACAGGCTGCCCAGAGAATTGTGGATGCCCCAACCCTGGAAGTGTTCAAGGCAATACTGATACTGAAATCAGAGAGACAACAAACTTGCTAACAAAATTTTGAGTATCGGACAGCAGGCATTCTTCATTACAGTGCTGGACACATCAGAAGGATAGCTCTGTTAATCTGATGTGTGTCCAGAAGGTCCCACAAGGTATTTATTCCGTCATGATCATACATCTTGATTACAGTGTGCTTCTGGCTAATACATAAACATCACTTTCCATAGAACTAATTTGCATGCAACTGCTTCCTACTTGAAGTCCTTTAATGTTCCTGGAGGGTTGTCTGAAGGGGTCTTTGGTGGCTGTACTCACCAAGTGTCCCCTATGTTACAGATAACCTTTTGTCTTAGGGCATGTGCTGTTGCTTATTTTTACATAACTTTGCCCAGAAAGCCACTATGTTATGGGAAATACGTGTATAAAATGATTCGTGATGGAAATAAAGTAATATAACGAAAATAGAAAAGGAACAAAGGTGGATTCTGGGAAAGCTGGTTGGCATCCAAGAAGGGACAGACAACAGAGGAAGAAATCAACAGCTAAAAGAGATATAGCAACCACCGAGATGGGCCATCAGAATGGCCTAACGACTGGGAACACCTGCATGATAAGCCTGATTGCATCTGAAATGGTTTCTCAGAAATCTCATCTGTTCATCAGCTCAGCCTAGAAACCTATTCAAGAGACCTAGAATCCCAAAAGGAGACACATGAATATACAATTCATAAAGAGGTGGACAAAGAAACCCTGCCCCAGCGAAAATAAAACGTATAAAACTAGACTCTTGGTGATGGGACTTTGTGAATGGAGGGGGCCTGGTGCGATAAAGGCTGTCCCACGTTCACCCAGTATTGATCCCGGGATCGAACTGACCCTTTCTCGTGGCTTTCTTTTTTCCGTCTTCACTGTCACGCAAAAATAAATTTTATTTTTATTTTTCAATTCTCGGCTATTTAATTTATAACAACTGTATTCCTCATTATCTGTTTATCTACTGGTTCCAACTACATTTATCATCCTGTGTGCACACTTTTACATTCTTTTATCTTTTTTTTTTAGTTGGTCTTTAAGCTCTATCCAGCAGCTTCAGGGGAACTGAAAACTTCTACTCTCTGTGTTATCTATCAGGACAGGACTTTGACCAACCTGGTATAGTGGAAAGTAGCCTGCCCATGGTAGGGTGGGGGTGGAAGCAAATAATAGTTAAGGTCTCTTCCAACCCAAACTGTTGTGTGATCCTGTGAGCTTCCATGAAGTATGCATGCAGACACAACACATTGCTTACACGTTGGTTGCTGATCAACCACAAACTGATCCAAGCTCCTCAAAATATTCCAGATGTCTGTGCTTTAATTCCCAGAGCAGCTAGTACACTTCCCACTTCCTAGCAATTTCATCAAGACCCTAACATCGCTTCCATAATAAATAGGACCATAAAAAAGCAGTACATGACAAAATACAAATTTCTTCAGCACAAGGAACAACTGTGTACAGGAGCATTGTCATGATTCAGCATGTCTCACATGCATAATTTATCATGGTGACAGGAGAACAATACTACAGGTTGTTTTGGGGAGGAGAAATGGATTTGGCTTTACAATGAGGAATTGTGAAGAGGGAAGTGTCATTCTCTGATTATCAGTGGAGGGGACAAGCCATACATTCTCAACCTTTGACTTGCCAACACATAAGGAAAAAATGCCTCCAGAAGCAGTTTCTTGAAGTACACCTTCTGCCTCCCAGTCCAGCTGCCTCTGTCCCTTTACTAAGTCACCAAATGGTAGGAGAGAGTCCTGTAGCCCTCTGTCCTGCCCCCCTCCCCGGTCTGGCAATCCAATGCCCTATGATGATGTCCCTATGATGATGTGCTAATAATCCCTTGTGACCGGAACTAGCAGGCTGAGAGCTTGCCAAGTGTGAATGATGAAATGGGTTCTGGAATTAAAGTTGAGGAGGATGGTACAGGTTCTGCAAGGTGAAATTTACCAAAAACGCCATTAGAAAGGGTCTGTTGAGAAACAGGCAATGACTGAAGAATGGTTGATTAATATTGAGAGCAAACATGACCAGAAACTCAGTAAATAATACATTTTTGAGGAGTAATAGCAAGTCATAAGATCATCAAACTAGGTAGTTTCTGTAACTAATATGACCTATTTGTCTAACAGATGTCAACACAGGAAAATAGCAATACTGTGTAACTGTACAAAGATCACCCTGTGAAGGAACTGAGTAGAGGTTTTGTTTCAAATGATGATCCCTGTGAGGCAGTGTCCCAAATATTAGTAAAATAATAGGATTATGTTTCCTGCAAAGTTTGTTTGCTTGGGATGTTTGCAAAGCTTGCTCAAATTGTGCTGTAAAATCTGTAGCTGCATGGCATCTGAACAGCATCTGATTTAAAATGAAAGTTTGAACTTGCATAATTTGAATTTGAATGTAGAGCCTTCCTGTTTGTGGTAGTATCATATTAGGAGAACTTGGGACTGGAACAAAAAGGAAGAAGGAACAGAAGAAACCATCCTGAGATAACCAACCATTCAGTACATGTAGACAATGGAGTGAGGGAAAAAGCTTTTAAGTGTAACCACATCGTTTAAACAAAGAAATGTGACAACGATCAGTGAAAGAAGCAGCTTCCCAGTATACTGACCTCGGTGCACAGCTTTTGGCCACAGCTACACCACACCTGGCCATCAGGGAACACAGGCAGAGCTGGCTTAGGGCTGTTGGAAAAGGTCATGCAGACAAGGCCACCACAGGGCAATATGTGCTGTACTCGCCTCTGTCTGAAAACAGCTGATGATTTTGTCTAGTTTCTGATGGAAGATGACTTGTTGGGCTCTCCAGTGTTTCACTGAAATGAGTCAAACCAATGAAGAAAGAATGACAATGGTGACAAGCTGATAGCTGGAAATCAAGATGAATAGCTACAGGAAACATCCAGAAGCTGAGGCTGCCTCTCTCTTCCCTGCTATGCTACTACTTCTGTTCACAATTTGTTATACTACCTCCCCTGCTTCTTCTGGACATCCCATTTAAAGCAAATTCCAGAAACATTTTGCCTTCTGTTCAGATATACGTTTTGTGGCTGCAATCTAGATATTTGCCATTTGTAGTCTATATTCCTGTGATATACTCCACAAAAAGTTATCATTCAGAAGCTTCAGCTGCAGAAAGAAATGGCTGCCAGCTGCACTGAAGAATTTAATGGAGATCTCATAACTAAAAGTTCCTTGCACTTAGAATTTACTTGCTGGCTCTAATTTCCTCCTTTTGTCCCTGGTTCAGTTTGTCTCTTTCCTGTATTTCTAGTTTTTCTAGCAGTCACTTGGCTTTGCAAATGCAACAGATGCAAATCTTCCCAGATTACCGCTAAACATCAGCATGTGCATTTCCTCCTCTTAAAACAGCTATGTGACACCAAACTGTCTGTTTCCAAAGTTTTTTTTACAGACCAGAATAAAGCCATGGGGCTTTGCAGTGTGCCAGCCCAGTTTAACCTTTATGTGGCAACAGTGAAGGAAGTGGGGAGGAGACTCAGCACTCCACCTGTGTCATTAAAAAATGCTTTTGACATGGTAGTCATCCAAGACGTTGATCTGGAAGCTTTTTGACCAGACTTTGTTACAGCAACATGAATCAGTCACTGGGAGGATGTGTTGCAGAATATACAGCCTTTAGTGGTTTGTCTCCTTTTGAGAAATGGACATCTTAATATGTGGTTGGTTTTTGAAACCTGTAAAATATAAAATATGTTCACTGAAAGCAAGATGAATGCATTAGGAACTCATGGTTAGGGAGATGTAATATATTAACCTTTCCAGCAACAGTGAAGTAGAACTTTACATACTAAAACATCTGGAACAACAATGAATGAGCAAAGTGTCTCCCAAGCTCTGAAGGCTGAATTAGGAATTGATCTAGAATATAGCTTAGATATGTGGACTGCTTTTTGGAACTCCACAATCAAGAACCCATCAAGCTATAGTAAACTACTTACTTGTCCTTTCAGTAAGGAGAGAGTGAGAAAAACCTGGTTCAGATAATTTTCTTAGGATTTTCAGCTTTCTGTTTTCTATACTTCACTTGCCTAACACATACAGACACACATATAAAACTTTTCTTCCAGATTGGAGGATGGTTTCTTGGAAACCTTTTTTGTCTCCTATTATATATGTTCTCTACCCAAGTAAAATATTTGCCAGCACCTGGCAAATGCAACTGACGCTTTCACAATTGAGAAGAGATTCGCTTGACCAGTTTCAGCTGGAAGCTCACCAAGGCAAGGCCGGGTCCAGCACTCTGGAGTGAGCCAGCTGCCATGTTGTCACCCTGCATTTGCCTGCTTTTCAGTGTTTTCATTTTATTCTCATGCAGCTTCATGTAAACAATGTGTATTTTTAGAATTTATCTATTTTTTTACATATTTGTCCTCTGGGAGGAGAAATATGATTGATGGTGATGTTCACCATCCAGGTCAAAGAGGTGGCAACCTGTGTGGCCAGTCTCTTGCCTTTTGCACAAATGTATATAAGATGGAGTCAGAAAAATTAAAATAGAGCTTTCCTGCTTGACCTTCTGCTGCCTGCCTCATTCTTTGTGTGTCGTGAACAGCGAGCGACACCATGTAATGTTTCCAGTTCTCCACACAACATGCCTCCACTGTAAACTATGGAATAGTATCACCTCTGCACAGTTTCCTATTGGTTTCATGGTCAGAGAAGACACTCTGCTTTTGCAAATTAACCCTGGCTTCATCCTGTTAGATTCCCTTTCAGGGAAAAGGAGCTTGCCTAAGGTGAGAGGCAGCATGCCAGTTCTGAACACCCAGTATTAGATAAAAACTGATGGAAATTACTGTGGTATTCACAACCCCTTTCTCTAACAAAGGTATTTTTTAGGGTTCACTTTCATCATTTCCACAAACACATGGCTACAGCCTAGATATACATGAACATATCCCAGTTAATGTCTCCCAACAATGCTCTATCCACTTGTTTTATCAGACACTTACAGGTCCCATCTCTAATTCCCAATGGACCCTTGGAATCCTATGTCTCTCCTAGGGATGAGTAGGATGCTACGCCTGCTCGTGTAGAGATGCTGTGGTTCAAAACTTAATGTCTTCCCTTCCAATTCCCTGTGCTCCCTGGCTGTGCAGCATCAATGGAAGTGGGGCATCCCAGGGTAATGAGTACAGATCAGCCCTGATAATTTAAGAATGCATCTGCAAGCTAATCTCTGATGAGTTAAACCCAGATATTTAACGAAATAATCAGGCCAACAGACCATATTCCAAAATTATCACAGGCCAGCTCCAAATCTGTCACATCCAGTTTCTTTTCTGACACGTAAAAGGTCAGAAATATCTTTCTGCAGCAGCGCAAGTAATCTCATTGGGTATTAGACTCATTCCAAGGAACTTGGGAATTGCCCAGTGGGGGCCAGAGCTTCTGTTGATGAATCTCGGTAATTATAAAGCAGGGGGTATAGTTGTATCACCTGTGGGTTTGAAGTTCAGTAATAATTGATTGCTTAGCTCCCTACCTGCCTAAGCCCTTTGTGGGTCCCTCCCACCTCAGCATAGTCTGTGATTCCTTATCTCATGAGGGTTTCTCACACAGGTATCTTGTTAGCATTGTTGCTAGAACAAGATGAAGCACTGCCAGCTCCTGGCTGTATATGAAAAAAAACAGTGTTTCCTCAAGTCACCTGGCTCTACTGAGGGACTGTAATCTACCACGATGAGATTCTGCCCTGACTTCATTCCTGAAAAGGGACTTCCTAGTCTTCTTTTTGAGGGAGGATGGAGGGGGAAAATGTTGGCTTAACAGTCAGGTTGTAGGTGAATGTACATAGAAAAGGAGCCCTGCATATCTTTTCACTTCCCTAGCATGAGTCTTCAGCTGCAAGGAAATCAAAGATTCACTTAACAAAGAGGATCCCAGGTTTCAAAATGTGCTTCCATTCAGATTGGGAAAGAGTTTCCCCAAATTGAAAATACTTTTTAAAGAAAAATATTAAAACATAGTCTGGGTTTGATTAAAAACTATGTTTTCAAAACATATATTTTATTTGGACTTGATATTTCATTTTTACTATGTTAAATAAATTATATACTGCCACATGAAGCATTTGGTGCTTTTTCCCTCCAAAACAGCTAAAAGACATTTACAAAATTACTAAAACTTTTTATTTCAAATTCATAGTTGGCTGAAGCATTAAAAAAAAAAAATCCCAAACCTCTTCAGACTGCAAAGGAAGATGGTCATTACCTCATTACTGGTATTCCTCCTGTTACCTCCCTTGCTGACCCCAGTTGTTTTTCAATAATGCCTTCACAGGCTGTGCCATTTTTTGCCCAATACCCACAGTAAGGTACATTTTGTTCTCTTAGTCTTATTGAGCATCAGAGGTTTGTTTTGCCTCTTGTTGACAGCAGATCACATTAAATTACTAAAAACAGCCCAGGACCAAAAACACATTAATTTTCACTTCTGTTCTGAAAATTAACCATATAATGGAGTTATGCAATCACATATTTCTTTTCCTAGTGATTTTAAGGTCAAATATTCTCGGTTTAAAGGTAAAAGGTATTTTTTAAAGTATTATTCTATCTGTTAAGCTACTGCAGCTTGCAATTTAAAGGTCATAATATTCCTTCCCGATCAACAGTACTTCTAATGAACCCTTATTTTTGACCAGAAAGTTCCTTTCTTTTAACTTAGACTTTCAGGGGCACCTATATGAATCACATTAAGGAATCAGTTGGGAGGGATAGCATCTCCCTCTTTCACTTCATTTTAAATATTGTGTACATTCAGAAATGCCCTACTTTGCACACAGGCATTACATCTGTGTGAGGGATTTGCATCAGTGTGACTAAATTGATTTTGCTGCATCATTGCACATTTGCCTAATGTCAACAAGGCCTTTACTGTTGGCTATGCTGAACTAACAAGAATAGAAAAGTAGCATCGAAAACTTTCTTTAAGGTTGTTTGGAGATAGGATTCTGACTATACCTACAGGGAAAATAAGAAGGGTTGGTTTGCTTTCACATGTTGCTGGTTTTAGACAGTTGGTTTTCAAAGAAGGAAAGCTTATTAAAAAATTCAGAGCCTATCAATTTAAGTCAAAGGAACATGCTACAAATTTCATAGCAGAAAGATAAAACTAATCTTATCTTGGGTATTAAAATTTTTATTTGCAGTCATAACTAGCTAATAAATAAAATGTTCAGCTCTTCAAAAGCCTCTGAGTATTCTGAGTTTCTCTCTCATTGTGTCCTAAGTGTTGTCCCCACAACTAAACCTAACCCACATTAGGACCCACATTTGGACCAGCTGGAGCCAAACCAACTCTTCTGTTTCGTTATGCAACTTCGCAGAACAGCCCTGAATAGAGGGTGGGACAACAAAATAGAGGATAAACAAGTCACAATCCTGGTTAAAAACCACAGTGGATAGACATAGGACTGTGTTACTTGGAATAACACCTTCTGAACCCTTCAACCATCTGTGTCTGAACTGATCTCAAGACTGCCGCACAGAAATTTCAAGGCTCTTGCCTGGCCTCTCAGCTATGAAAGTCTTCTTTGCCATAGGAAAAATGGCAATATGACTCACTTCAGCCCCAAGACATAAGACATGAGATGTCCCAAGCTTCTCTCCAATTTTTTCATTCCGCCATCACTATTTTTGTATTAATTCTTAGGGGATTACATGATAATGGAACTATTTATAGTATTAATTCTTAGGGTACTATAATGAAATTAAAGGGAGTAGATTTTATATATAGGAACTTTGGACACATAATATCTAAACCCCACACATTTTGCTCTCCGTTACCTCAAGATGTTTATGGATCTAGGCAAATGCTGAACATCTAAGAGCACTTCCCTTTTTAAAATCTCATTGTTTGGTTAATATCTGGGAGAGAAGGGTGGGAGATAGGCAAGGTTCACTTTGCCTTTACTTTTCCACATGCAATTTCCAACTGTATGGAAATTCCTTCCTGGGGTTACGATGTGATACACAACCCTTTTGGCAACAGTGCCAGGGATGAAGTGGTGCCACTTCAGCTGCTCAAATGTTCAGTCATGCCCTGAACACAGCACTGCTACGTGTTCCAGGTTTTTGGTGGGGGAAGGGTTTATCATGCTTAGGTTGGCTGCAGGAAAGAGAATCTTCAAAAACCAATGACTACGCCAGTGGCAGCTCTACTGTGCCCCATCACAAGAGACTTACAGAGCATTGATGGTGTCATGATGCCCACTTTTCAGCTTCTCAGTCATGCTCTCTTCTGGATTTAAGATGGTGATCGTTGATTGCATTTATGATCAGAAATTGAAGGTGTTAAGACTGATACCAGCTTTTATATCTCTTGACTCATTTTATTTAAAATGTCTAGTATTTATAGAGGAGTCAAAATGAGGCTTCAGCTGTGAGCCGTCAGAAGTTCTGGTTAGGAGGGATAAATAGCCATATATCAGGCATATTAGGCAACTAGTTTAGTTCCCTATGAAATCAGGCACGTGCTGATAGACCCCTTAGAAATATTTCTACCTAACATTGTCATATTCTGCCCCTCTTAGATTACAACCTTAGTACTTCTTTTGCTCATGTTTGGAGCAGTCAGCACTGTGTAGCTGTACAATACTCTTAACAAAACCTGTTCCTTCACTCATGTGTATTTCTATCCTAAATCAAATGTGAGAAAAGCAAGCAGAGTTTCACACTAAATTGGAGAGCTTTGCCCAAAGAAGATATGTATTACAGTCACAGGGACCTGACCTCCAGATCTGTGGAGCTGCATATTTATGATTTTCCAGTGCTTGAATAGATTTTAAAATAAGCCAGTCTGTAAATACAAGGGAAAATCTAACTGCAGTGTTCTGAAGTTGTGCAATGCAGCACTTCAGATTTGTTTTCTTCATAAATCTATAGAACTGTAAGCAATATGTAAGTAAATAACTTCCTAATTTATTTCTTGTATTTCTATTCAAACAAGTCATACCCCAAAGGAATATTTTAGTAATATGTCTAGAGTATAATGAATTTTAATATACTTTTTGAGGGTATCCTTTGACATTTCAGGATATAGGATCAAGGATTATGGTTCATGTATCAGAGACATATTCTGGACTTTAACACAACTGGATTGAGTTATAGATATGCACACACACATATATATAAGATAGATATCAATATTTTTTATATATACACACGTATCAATATATACTTTGCTGGGGAGAACAGTCTATAGCTCTGTTTGCATTTACACAGAAATTGCATTTTCCTGTCCCATGGGCTGTTGTGAGGAACCTCAAATGCTGAGATATCTCACATATTGTTGTAATTGGAAATCATATTAAATGTGCAGCAGGCAGATATCCTAAATGTTAAAATGAAGTAATTTCTAATTTGCCATTATCATCATCCAGTAAAAGATTAAAATAAGACGAATATTGCAATTTTTTTCCTGGTCTCAAGTAATAATTTGGTGTATTTTTGCCCTGGGAGACAGCTCACAGCTAATGATATAATTTTCATTTCAGATATTGACCAAAGCAAAATTTTCCCAAGTTATCACTCCTACAGAGATTATACTGTATTATGAAGAACATAGCAAGGATACTTAAAATTCAGATTCTCAGAAAATATGGTTCAGCATAACTCCACCAAAGTAGCTAGAACTAGACCAAGTTGGAATTCCTGACAGTCTTTCACAATGTTCCTACCCACCGTTTCAGAGTTACTGAAACCTTAATTCACCTTTACAAAATACATAATTTTATTTCTTATTTTCTGCTTGATTAATCACAGGTGAGTGACAAATCGAGAAGAATTAATGTAAAACCAGATCTGAATGGCAGCAGTATCAAGCAATGAACATGACACCTCTTTTTCCCTAGAAAAAATTGAACAACCAAAATAGGAGTGATCAAACGTACTTTAGCTTAAAAACCCACACCATTTTCTGATAAAAGGAGGAAGCTATGATAAAACTACATAGCAGCATAATCAGTTGTCCACCGATTTGTAAAAGATAAGATAGAGGTTGCTTTAAATTATTTATAGTTATCCAATAGACCAGTGCAGAATTTTTTCCATTCTGTAGTTTTCTTCAGTTTTGCCCTGATATGAATGCTAAATAACTCAAGTTAATGATTCCCACTCTTGCCACTGGAATGATGCCAGTCCAATACCTTTCACAGTTTCAGGTGCATTTGTTAATCTGTTCTTTTCATTTTCCTACCTCATTTTTCTTACGTACATTCTTTTGTATTCCAAATGAAAAAAAACTATTATCTATTGTCATCATCAGTATCTATTTCCAGTGTCTGCAGAGAGCAGGAGCCTTCACCCTCTGCTATTTTTTCCCCGAGTGCGTTTACTGTTAATATTCCACTTCAGTCCTTCCATTCCTTTACTCACATTTTGCCACAATTCACTGCCTTCTTCGCAATGTTGCTGCATTCTTGTTGCAGCCTTTAAGATTTCTCCCCAGTGTTGTCCTAGCTTGGTGCTGAGTGCTGTGTAGCAATCACATCCCAATAGCGTTATAGGGCTGTGTCAGATCAGAGTCACGCAGGAGTCATATCAGATATACCACACTCTTCTTATATGGTTACCTGTGAGGTGCAGGAGCCGAGGCACAGAGTTATATTAAGAAAAAATGCCTAAAGACTTTTGGAGGAAATATAGGGAGCTGAAGAAAACCAATGTTTCAAATAAAAGAGAAGAGTCTCTTCCATTTAACAAGGTATTGGAAAAAAGAAACTGTGTTAGTGATATTGCAAGCCCCTGAAAATTGAGTGATTCAGACTTGCAAGGAACCAACAGTTTCCTCTCATATATACCTTGGTGAAAGCAGTATTTCAGTCTTTCCCTCCTCAGGCTGCAGTCCTGTGGCCATCACCAGCTTGACAGAGGGTGGAAATATAATCAGGCAGTGCAAGGAGATGAGGCAGATATGTACCTAGGCTTTGGGGTCCATAAGAACTGGTGCATTAGGACTGAAGAGTACTGACAACTTTCTGTGATCTGCTCAGCCAGGCCCAATGCTGTGTGTTGTGTTAAAAGTCCTTCCTCTTGGCTTGCATAGGGAGCATGGCTTAGCTCAAAGGGGAGAAGAGGGAAAGAAAATAATAGCCCAGGTAGAAACACTCCATCTGTTTGCCCAGACTGGGAGCCTGGAGATCAAAAAGGCTGCACACATTTCAAGTAGATTTCTCTGAAATAGGGAAAGAACTGCTTTATGGCTTGCTTTAATAGGCTGCTTTTCATGGAGTCTAATGTTTAACACAAAACAGAGGAGGGGGAAAAAAAAAGTAAAGAAAATTCTTATTTGACCAACACCCAATTATTTTCCAATGGAGTTAAAATTTTTAAGTGGAAAGACATATCCCTGGCTAGCCTTCCATAGCCTGAACATGGAAATAAATATAACTTTCCTGTAATGACTTGTTCCAGCACATCCTTAAACAACCGATTGCTCTGTTTTGTGTTTTGTTTGATAATAAGTAGATATAAATATTAATAATGAACCAGAGACAAAATAAAACCTGCACATGATTGTATAGCAAGAGAGAAGAGAAAACCATGTTGATTGAACAATATGGAATAAAAAGAGAATAGATATTCCCATAATTTTATTTGCAGTCATATGGAGAAATCTTTCAAATACAGAAAATGCCCTGTCTTTTACATTTTGTTCCAGAGCTTGTCATTACAGAACAGTTTTCCAAATATCAAATAAAAATAGATTTGGGGAAAAAAAATAGATTACTTCATGGTATCCACTCAAGAATTCTGCACAATAAAATGACAGTAGACTGCCATCCCCTTACATAAATATATAAACTATGTCAAGGAAAAGGAATGTTGGAAAACATATTAGTTAATACACCATCTATTGTCCTGATATTCACTGAGTATCCCATAGAAATTAGATGCATTTCTATACAACCATCACCATTCCTTTTTCCATCCCGCCCTATGAGTACTAACTGGAATGTTAGGGCAGGAGTTGATTATGCAGCTTTGGCAGTGATTGGTTTGTATCCAAACATAAAATGAGTTGTCTTGCTGAATGATAGAAGGGGATTTAACTTTGCTGAGTCAAATTTCAGCAAAGCAAACGGACCCAGAGGGTAAAATGAATTAAAGGTCCTGTGTTACTGTAACAAAACTATATTGCTGAACAAGTTTTGGATAGGGTTTGAGGTTTCAAGTGCTTGTTTATTCCTGTGGCAGTGTGGATCACACGAAACTTTTAAACTCTTTGTTAAAGATAGAAAAGTATAAGGGGAAAAAGAAGAATAAAATATTTAGAATGCAGAAAAGTCAGGCTTTAATTTTGATACTCCAATTTGTATTCACTGTTTAAATCTATGTGAGAAAAACACCACTGTTTAACAGGCTTTGATATAGTAAGAAAGACAAAGTATTGGGCTTTCTGTTTCGGAGAAGAGAGTTATTCAGTTCACTGAGATGGACTGGAAATTCTACTGGAGCTCTTGACAGAGCCTAGTTCTTCCCTGGAGAGGCAGGGCCATATGGGAGAGGGACAAAGACAGCTCAAGAGCTACGGGGAAAGGGAACTCAGCCTCTCTCCCTGGTGTTGGCACTGAATGGCAAATTCATGGCTAGAAGACTTCAGGACATCATATTGTCTGTTGGTCACACAGAAACATGGAAATTGCAGCAATGCCCTGCTGTCTCTAACACAGCTTTTTTGATGTTTATTATCAGCATCACAGCAACCCTCCAAAGGACAGCTTTAGTATCTCGAGCAGATTTTTCTCAAACAGAAATCGAAGGGAGACACAGGAAAAAGAAAGAACCGGGGAGGGAAGGAAAAGTACAAACCAGGCTGTTGTGCTTCTGCACCTATCTTTCTGCAGTTCGGGACAAATTAAGCATCTTTGCTGCTCAAGTTTTGGCTCACTGGGGAGTCAGAATAGCCCACCACTCATGATTTTGCTCAATAGCGAGGTTTACTCTGCCATATCAATCTTGCCCCAGTGATGGTGACAAAAAATAGTGGGGTCTTGGAGTGTGTCCTCCACACACACCAACCCCCTCTCCCCTTGCAGTCTTTGGGTATGGTTTGTCCAAAGATAAGAGCATCAGGTGGGAATTGCAGGAGGAACTGTCTGGATGCTTGCATAATTAATGCATTCCAGAGAGGGGGGAGTGGTGATGGTTGTGACTGACCTTGGTACATGTGGGCCTGCAAAAGGGTACAAAATGCTCCTGGAGACTGGGCCAGCTGGGCCAACTGATCTCCAGAGGCTGCAGGGCAGCTTCCAGGTGGATCCCACCCCAGCAGGGACACCTGCAGGGTACATCCAGCCTGAGGATGGGAACACTCAGTTTTGGACAGGTGAATAACAGGTGGAGATAAAATCCTAAAGTAGTTCCATGGCTGCTTTGCAATTGTGCTTTCTGCAAACCTGCACATTTCCTGCTGAACCTGCCTATGCTATAGCCCTTCAGACCTGCTGATATTAGACACTGCATTGGTAATATTTAGATATTGTGTTAGCAATAAATGGCATCATCATCACCCACATAATCAGTGTCATTGTTCTTGCACCTGACTGAGAGTCTTCTCTCAACTATTCTGCGAGAGTACTACTGAGTCTAGACTCACTTTTTTCTTACCTTTACTGGATGATGTCAGCATAGTCCTTGGGGCTTTTCACTGGGTCTTGTTTTCTTGAAGAACCTGTCATTTTGTGTTTAATTTTCACTGATCTTTGCAAATTGTTTTATGTAACAGTCTGAGCTGTACACTGGTCACCTTGAACTACTTACAGCACAGGCCTTGGCACTACAGGATCTAATTTTTCTTGTTTGCAAGGACATTCCTTATCTTCTCTAAGGGAAAAAAAAGGTCTGTATAGTGGTCACTAAAGATATTAGAATGCTTTTTATATGATTAAATGCATTACTTCTGCTGTCCTGTCTAAACAATATGAAATTGTATCATCCAGGACTTTCTGCTTGACACACATTCTCAAGGGGAACTAGTGTAAAACAGCTCAGACATCTCTGACATGTCTGACAGGCTGTAGGGAAAAATGTGCTGTGGTTAAAAATTCTGGTGTCGTCTGTGACAAAACCTACATCTTGCAAGTTTGGTGTAAGGACTTGAAAGCTGGTAGAAGACAGCTTTTGTGTCAGTGACAGGTGTATGAAAACTCATGGTGCATGTTTAATAAAGATGACTTTGATCTCAACAGGACACTTTCCTAAAAGGTCCATTTGCTATGGATGGACATGAGCTATAAGAGGTCCAGTCAATAAAAGAAAAGCAGGGGTCTGCCTTCCTCTGGTCCCAGCAACACAGATGTTCAAATCAAGAGCACAGAGGACAGAGTTATTCAAATGCACTGTGAAGAATTTCTCAGACAGAGATACTAGATGCCAAACCTATTCTAGATGAGAAATAGGATTATGAGAAGGAATTGGAGTTAGGGCAGTCCAGTCAGGTAGATTGGAAGCAAAGAGTGTCATACTGGGGAGTGAGCAAAGAGCTAATCAGATTGGGAGATCAGGAGCTGGGATCCACTGTGACTTCCTGTAGGAGAAGATGAGGTCTGGAGTGATGTGGGGAAAGAAAAAGGACAAGGATGGCTAGAGGCTAGAGGGGACACAGGAGGTTGGGTTACCTTATATCTGGAATATACATCTAGCTAATTATTTGCCATCCCAGCAAACAAGCAAATCCTCAGTTCATGTTTCTCACCAGTGCTCATCAGCAATCCTCTTCTGGGAGTGCTTTACTCAGAGGATGACAACCCGTGACTGGTAGTGGCACTCCATTAACTCAAGTAGCAGAAATCTGTGCTGATGCTGCAGTTGTTCATCTGCTGAGGAGAAGCAGGGTAAAATTCATCTCTTTCCAGCTTGTTTCATTTTTCTTTTTTTATTTTCTGTTCAAGGAAATAAATAAAGAATTTGTTAAAGAACATTACTGAGATTGCTGAAGAAAGCAACTGAAATAGGAAAGAGAAGAATCAAATAAATTATGTTTATTCTGCTTAATTAATTTCTCCTAATGTGATATTAAGAGCTTATCTCCCCTGCTTATCCCATTTTGGTCTGATAAGTAATTAGTCCAAACTCATTTAGAGCAGAGAATATGCTAATACAACATAAATATTTCTTCCGGTATGTGTTTTTTCATGTATTTACAATACGGGCTTATTTTGCCCTCTCTGCTAGTACAATGGAAAAACAAGAATGCAACTATGCAGTCACCCTGATTTATCTGTTTTGGACATTGTGCCTGCTGCCCTTGCATTTAATCTCAGTTGTTTCTGGGCTGTGCAGTCTGGTCACAGACCCTTTCCACCTCTCTGTGAGATCTAGAATATTTTTGAAATGACTTATGGAACAATAATGCCACTGTAATTTCCTCAAATATCTCAAAATATAAAAGACCCTTTTCTCACTCAGATGAGTAGCTTATTGCTGCCTAAGAGGAAAATGGAAGCCTAATAATATTTTTCAGAGGAAAATAGGGGCCCATATTTGTGTCTTGGCTTGCATTCTCTCTCTTTTTGAAACAAGTCTCAATGTTCCAGTTTATGTAAACTATGGCTGAACCTGCCAGATCAGCCTAGAGAAACAAGGTCTCCTATCAAAACTTATTGTTTCAGAGATGAAATTAATCCAGTATTAATCCAAGACAACTACTGAAATTGTTCAAGCATCTTAGCTGTTCCAGTGCTTGTGGCTCCACCCAACTGATAACCCTGCACAAGGGCAGAGCTGCAGCTGGAACCCAAAGGAGAAATCATTTATTACAGATTACAGCAAAAGGTGGACATTGCCCAGTTGTTCTCCATGGCAGGGCTCTCAGTGTGGAGCTGGCTCTCATGGCCATAGGACCAGAGCACAGGAGGAGGCGAGGCAGGGCAGGGCAGGGCAGGCAAGAATGCCACTTGCTTAATTTTGTCCCCAGTTAGTGCTGGGAGCTTATCTCCACCTCTTGTCACTGACCGGCCTGATAAGAATTAACCCAACCTCATTTACATCAGAGAATATTCTAATACAGTCTAAGTATGTCTTTCAGTCTATAATTGAATGCTCTAATTATATAACAAATTTGAATGTCACAATGCAGATTTGCTTCATCACAGCTGTGTTCTGGGACCCACGACCTTCATCTTGTTGCTCCCACTGCATAAAGGTGGGTTATTAAAGCACATGGTCTCACCTGAGAAATGACATGCTGTATGATTACACGCAATGTGTCCTTATGTTACTGGTGAGCTATGGTTTATATCCCCTTGCTGCTATCAGCCTTGCAAGAAGCAAGTGAACCAGGCAGTGATATTTTAGCCAAGGTTCTGATTCCAGAAAATAAGCCTGTTCTTTGATACACCCCTACTCAGAAAAATGTGTAAACACACATGAAACTTCTCTTCAGTAGGTACTTAAAAAGCAAGCACACATTTAAGAGTCCCTCCTAAATAAAGCTCTTTTCTTCAACCACTATATACATATAAATATATATGGATCTTGATGGACAGACTCCCAACATTTCATACACACACACACACACATATACACACATTTAGTTATTTAACCTGGAGAACAAGAGCAACCTCATTTTGGAAATGAGGTTAAGCCTCTGAAAAAGGTGAAAGTAATGAAAAAACTCTGATTATGAAGACGTGTAAGAAACACTGATGCTCCTTTATGGAGGCAGGTATCTAAAATAACAGCAGTCTGTACTCAAAACACAGACTCAGGCTGCTGCTCAGGACATAGGAATATATATAGCACAAGAAAGTGGAAAAATTTCACCAGCTACCATTGAGGAATCTGGGCTATGTGTGGGCTTGATATTATAAGAAATGTAGAAGAAAGCTGAGAACAGACTGTAGAGATTTACTTTTCTAAAGAAGCATAGATTTAGTGCTTTTGAGTTAAAACTTGGCTAAGAAAATAACTGGGAATTGTAGCAGAAACAATATGTCCTGAATGTATTCAGTGTGCCCCCTTATTTCAACGAGGAATCACCCCAAAAAGTACACTCATGTCTAAGTTCTTAATAAGAAAAAAACAACTGGGTAGATAATGCAAATAAAAAACCAACTACTTATTTTATAGATATTACTAACCTTGCAGATCAACACCAGATTGCACACCAAATATTTATGGTGAAACAGCAGAACTGTCTCTAATAAAATACAGTTTGATTAAAAATCTTTCATTCAGTCTAGGTAATGAAAATAAGCCATCATTGCTAATGGTACCAGTAGACTGTAGATACCCTTGAAGATACATGAAAGGCAAAGCCTGTTTAATCAGGGATCAAGTAATTTCCACAGTCATGACTACCTGAGTCCCACATCTGCCAACTCTTTTTGATGAAGGACTTTTTCCCCAGTCCACCATGGCTGCACCAATTGCAGAGTGATGCCTCAGCAAGAGGTTTTCCCTGACTACTTGAAGTATTTGGTATAGTGCTTTCACCTGGACATATATATAGATTCTTTGCATCTCTGGAGCAAGAGCATTATATTCCTTCCCTTCGATAAAGTTCACAACTATTACCTCCAGTGCCAAGCTAGCTAATGCAAGTTTTGCTTTGCAGAGCAAACAAAGCACTTATGGAGAATATATTGGATCTTCTTTGTAGCCCTCATGTTATTCTTGCTGTGGAAGGTAGCATCTTCCATTTCTTACTGTCATTCCTTGTTGTTTCTAGCACACATGGTTGGGATTGATCACCATCATTCCCAACAGGTATGATAGTGATCAATCCTCTTCACACACACTGGATCATCTCTGGGGAAATTCTTGGGGATTACCATTCAGAGAACGCACAATTATATCCCATGCTCCCGGCTGTGGTGGAAAGTTCAACTCTATGCTGAGACAAAGACCAACATTGAGGCTTTTTCACAGGCACTTTCTTTTTCTCAAGGCATCTAGTTTACCTAGCATCTTTGATGTCTCTGTTTTCCAGGATCTATTTCAGCATTGTAACTATATGTAAATAATAATTCTAAAATTTTTTTCTTTTCATCTGGAACTGTATATCTTGAATTTCCATATGCTGAAATGAGTATGAGTGGTGGAAGACTCTTATTTTTACTGTCAGTTCTTTCCTAATTAGTCAGAAGTGGGATACGGACAGGACTGGCAAGATCTGCTTTCCCAGAATTTGTGTTTTCTAGCATGACTTTGATGCTTGGTATTAAGCTTTCAGGGATGCTTGCTTTGATAACTGATTTTGAATTCTGTCTGGCTTGCTTCTTCTGCTAGGTTATGTATCTTCACAGGTTTTTTCAGGTCTGTGGCTCAGTAACGCAGTGCTACTAGCACAATTTACGCTTCCAAGATATGTGCAATCCACCCCACAGAATGCTGCTGCTGGTGCTGCCTACACAGTAGCTATGTATGATAATGCTAAACAGCCCCAGAAAGCAAGTGTAGCCTTGTTTCACACCAGTGTTCGAAGTGAACCAGCCTCTTACTTAGATGGAATCCCAGATGCAGCCATCCACCCCTCTCTGCAAGGCTGTGATGACGGAGTAAGAACTGCCTGCTGAAGTTCCACAGGGCATTCCTGAGGCCCATGTCAAGCAACCTGAAAAAATAATCAATGATAGATGGTGATGAGCAAAGCGTGTCATTACACGTGTTCTTTGAGGATACTCTTTTGCATGAATGTCTGGTTTTCTGGGCCTGAGTCCAGAGGCTGCTCTCCTCCAATTCTGTGTCATCTTACTCAGGATTCCACTGCAAATGACCTCCCCTATAGCATAGGGCAGAGAGACACTTTCCCAGTCTCACATTTTAATATTTTAACAACTCCATGTTTCCTCTTGTAAAAATTTGGCATTTTTTCCTAGGTTTTTTCCGACAACTTTTTAAATTTTAGTTCTGCAGTGACATCATGGTCTCTTAGCATTTTTACTACAACCAAAATGTCTTTCATAATGGTTTTGCTGCTACCTACTGGACTACAACTTGCTTTTTTGATGTCATCACCGCACCAACAGCAATCTCTTTTTAAAGAGATTCACATCATCTCATGTTACAGAATGTCATGTCAAAGTAGGGCTAACTTTCTGCTGCTGAATTCTTTAAAATGCTTTGCTGATCCATATTATCTCTGTTGTACATGTTTCCCTATCTTTGCTTTTGATCAGCCCATTTCCTGTTTAAACAACCCACACAGGACTTTTGTAACTTGGTAAACAATATCTGTGGTTTCCTACCAGGGGAGGAGTTTCAATTTCAGGTGTAAGGTATTTGATACATCTCTGTTCATCTTTCCTTTGCATCTTTACAAAGGGCATTATTTGTCACTGATTTGTTTACTCTCACGTTCCTTCCTGTAATTCCACACTTTTCATTGTCTCAGGACTATAGAATTTTTATTTCTGGGGTTTTATTTTCTTTATGATGCACTTTTTTTTGGGCTTACCTAATTTCTTCTACCCATCCTTCCTGGACTTTTCTGCTTGGTCTTACAAAGACCATCACTGACACCACCAGTTATACAGAACATCTGACCCTGCAGGGTGTTTGTGTCAGTATCTATTTCTGAGTCTTTTTGCCATCTGGCAAGACCCACATGTTTAAGCCAGCAAGGTGCTTAAAATTACGTCAGAAAACAAGTACAGATCAGTCTGTCTCCCACCATATTGCTGGATCTTTCACACTCATACTATTTTAACACAAGGCCTAGGTGAACCATGTGACCCCAAGCCCGCTTGACTAAAAAAAGTTTGTGAACCTGTAAGTGACAATACAAGCACTTAAGCAAAAAAAGATATATACAAAAAAAAAAAAAAANNAAAAAAAAAAAAAAAAAGAGCTGAATCAAGAACAGAAGTTAAATTGTTTAGTTGGCAGCAGTCACTTGAGGACTCATGGAAAAATTAACAGCTGAAATAATTCTAAAACTGAGGAAAAAACATCAGAATATAGCAACTCAGCAAAACTGAGGATCATCCTATTGCAAGGAGCAATGGAGTCTGGCACTTCCCCATATGATTACCATCTGCCTGACCAGCAGAAATCCAGTGGTTATCTGCATCAGAGGTGGTGAGGGTATTAATGCTTAGGCTAATAGCACATTACTCACAGCCATTTATTGTGTGTACAATCCAACAAATAGCGTAATTGCTCCCTACTCATAAATTGTGTTTGTGATCCTGCATTTGAGCCTCCATGCAGAGGAAAAGACACCCAAAGTGAACTACAATGCTGAGAGGGTTATACTACACCATTGCTCTATTTCTTGATTGCTGTATTCATCTTCATTATTAAAGTGGTCCATGAAAATAAACAAGGCTGAGTTTTGGTATTTATTCATTCCTACTATGAAGACCATTTTAAAAATGCATTCTTGTCTTCTCCATATTTTTCTGTCATTGCCAACATTGTGCAACCTCTGTTTGTGCCATTCATTGCTCAGATCACCTGTTTGGTTGGCACACTTCCTTCTTCTCCATCCTGGTTGCCAGATGACAGTCTGCCTTCCTGACAGGCTGGCTGGCTTACCTGTCACTGCCCGTCATCTGCACGTGGATGTGTGTCAAGGCAGGATGTAGGTGGAGATGGAAGCACAGCCCAATTACAGAATGAAGAATGCTGGTGGGAATGCCTGAAATTAATATTGGTAGAGTGTAAATTCTGGCTTTCTTCCTAAAATCTTAAACTTTATCTACCTCTTAAGATGACTTCCAGCAGAGCAAAGGATTGGGCTTCTCTTGCAATTTAGGAATTTGGTGTTCACAGACACATTCAGGCAATTCTCTGTGTCATCCATTAGCTGAAGAAGCTAGCCACCAAAGCTGGAAAAAAGAAAAAAAATAGCTAGGAACAAGTGTAAATAAAAGTTATTTTTTGAAGTTGAAATAAGGTATTGCTTTACTTCAGCTCAACAAGATTTTAAAAATATATACATTTAACAGTGGTGGGAGTATCAAGGTTTGGGAGAAAATGGAGGAATGAGAAAAACTGACAATTTGGCTTATAGAAGCCCCATGGTATCCTGTAGCAAGATCAGCTGCAATCCTACAGGCTCATCGAGGAGACAGTCATCTTGACTTTGGGGAGGGAGGGAGGGAG
>VZDJ01000426.1:4333841-4406360 GCA_008694505.1 Cyanoderma ruficeps
GGAAGGAAGGAAGGAAGGAAGGAAGGAAGGAAGGAAGGTGAATCTGCTGTCCTGTACATTTTTGCTATGTGAGCAGCCCTCAGTGACTGGCCAACACCTGATGATCTGCCCAGCAACATGACCCTGGCAGCCTGCCAGCACTTGGTGATTTAGTCCAGCAGCAGCACTGAAAACTTTATTTCTCCATTGGTGAATGGATCAGCACAGATGTGTGACCTCACCAGGCTTAACACAGTCAACAAAATACTTCTGGTGCACACGCAGTTGTCTGTTAAGCCATGCAAACATGCGGTGCTGCTGTCGCCTCAAAGCAGCAGAGTTAATTTTTACACACACCCTGATGTTTCCTGGAAATCAAGGGAAATCAAGTTCCAATTGAAATTTGGTCATAAGTGTAAATGTCTGCCAAACCCTGGCCTGTATACATGATCTGATGTCTGGTTTCTATTTTCTGGTTTACAAATGTTAAAAAATTGCTTCAGTTGTGAAACTACTCAAACTCTCTTGCAACATTAATAGGACCTTTATTTCCTCAGATGTAACAGAATATATGGCAAAGAAAATGCATGAGTTGTGAATAGATCTCTACATGTAGCTTTCAGGGTTAAAAATGATGACTTTTCCATGCTTACAATTAACCTCACCCTCCTCGATTCCCATCATTAATTGTTGCTGCAAATGAGCAGTTTCCTAGAGAAGAACAGGACCCAAATTACTGTTGGAGCTGAAAGAATGGGGATTGCAGATCACCTTCTCAAGCCTGAGAGCTGTATGGACACCAGGCAGGCAACACTGATCCGCTGATCACAAGCACACAGCTACTCCAGACAACCTGCCCTTTTTCCTGCAAAACTGGCTGGAGAAGAAGCTGGGACAACTGGGAGGATGATGTAGACACAAGTCATGAACCCAAGGAAACCACATTCCCATGGAAGTGGGAGTTCCAGTACTCCACTACAAATATATCTGTTAACTAACAGTGACACCAGGATTGTTGGTTAACTGTTAGTTAACAGTGAGACCAGTGGTGTCACCTGATGGGAGCATATCTAACCAGTATTTAAGAAAAAAAGAATTCAATCACTCACCAAGCTAGTGAATCCTGTTGACATCATATGTGGGGGTTTCAAACACATTTTGAAGGAAGTGATTATTGACTGGTGGTTAATTGGGAGAAGAGATTAAAATGCACTGATGACTTGAAAAGAATAGATCATGCTACAAATCATTTTCTTCGATAAAAATAGAGACGAACATGCTTTCAGGATACTGGAAAAAAATAACCTTTGGTATAAATGAAGCCCTAATGAAAGTGTTAAATGATGCTTGTATAATTATGTCACATTTGACATGGTGTGCATTCAGTACATACTATGGTGATAGGTAATGTCATTTAGAAATACATAACATAGATAATCAGAAAAAAATAGATCAATAACTAGGGCTGACCATTATGTCTCTTCCTGGTTACACTCTCAAGTCTTTCAAAACCATTGATTGAGCATAATAAGCTTTATAGTTACATTTCTTAGCTAAATTGTGATTGAAGTGTGTGATGTTTACAAAGGCCCATGTGATGGGACTCCATAAGCCTGTGAAAAATATGGGCCCAGTTAAGTTGAGGACTATGGAGAGAGAACACTTGAGAATTTAGGATACAGCCCCAGGAAATGGGTGAAGGATATGAAAATAGAAGAGGAGAATGTTCCTTGTGAAGGAACTGGAAACAACAAGAAAAATGTTCTTCAATTCAAACACAAGAAAAATGGGATGATGCAGGCCTGGGAGGATTCTCTGTGTCAAGGATATCATATCTGACTCAAGTGCTCCAGTATATTATCACCACTGCCCTAAGTTACTAGCATGGGAGCTCAAAGTGAGTTTTCACTGAACCAAACCTCCACTCAGCTGCTGTCTTCTGTATAAGGAGGAGGGGGTGTTACATCCTTTGGTAAGAACAACATGACTTGTGGTTTGCACAGCATACCCCAAGTTCAGACAGATGGAGTAAAAACTGAAAACAAAGCCCTTTCAGCCCTAAGAGATTCAGTGTAGGAACATAAATTTACTCATTTTTCTGGACAGCTTTCCCCAGACTTTCTCCTCCTGCATCCTTTATGAAACCTCCAAAACGTCAGAAACTTTGACACAGATTCAGTGCATTGTGTTCCTTCTTTTGAACAATGCTCTCCCATCTGGTTTCCTGATTCTGTAGGTGATAACTTAATGACTGCCACTGATACTTCCTGGGATTACATGGTTGGGTTTTTCCACAATGCTTCTATCAACTCATGCCTTTCTTCTGAGAAAAAAGTTCTAGATTTAGGTTAAACCATCGTGATACAAACGAACAGTTACCCCCAGCACGGCTCTGTGGACTGAATAGGCTGAATTGAGATGTGTTTTCTTCATAAAAGTGTCTCACAGCAGTAAGAGAAGCCCACTGATCTCTTTAGGAAGACTTAATTAGACAGAAAAGAGATATTGAAAGAGCCTGAGCTAAATGGCGAAAATAGAAAAAAAAGACACAGCGGTGGCTTGGGGAGTGAGGCAGCTAAAAGAAAAGAAAGTCACAATGAGTTAACCAAGGGGAGAAAGTATATGATGCATTATTTCATACAACATCATTGACAAAGTATGTCAATATCAGCAGATTCCTTGCTGGATCTGTGGCAGCCCTGCAGCTCCATCGTTCCAGCCCATGGCGAGGGAGCTGCAGCCAGCTTTGTTTCACTCGCCAGGCAAGGAGCAGCATCGTGGGGCCCTCGTTAAAGTCCTAGAGTGGTTTAAGCGGCTTAAACTGCTTTATAAGCTTACAGTATCTAAGGCTTCAAAGCTGCTTAAAGGTATTTAAGCCGCTTAAGACACTTTAGTCTGTTGGCGTGTGCAGTGGGGCTGTACCAACACTCTGGCCTGCAAAGCAGAGAGTCCACCTTCATATTTACAAGTCCCAGCAATAAAATTGCCTCACCAGGGCTGCCCTGAGAGAGCTCAGCTGAGCTGAGTTCTCGTCTCTTGGGTCATAGAATCATAGAAGAGCTCGGTTTGGGAGAGACCTTTAAAGGTCATCTACCCCAACCCCCATTGTCCAGTTGTCCCTCCCTGTGTTTTAGGATTAAGGCTGCCCTTGATACCTGACATATTTGTCCCAGGGTCTTTGAAATACTACAAGTTTTTTACTGCTGCTGATCCAAGGGTGGGGTGTCTAATGATATACCTGATGCAAGCCAGATGTATTATGTCACTATTTATCCATTTGCACAGCAAAATTCACAAGCTCCAGTGGTTTTCTTATACGAGACAAAGTTCTTGTGCAATATGAAATCCTTATTCTAGTGTCTAAATGTCATGTATAGTTTTGAAAGAACAAAAGAGCCAGTGGACATTCACTGAAGTATAACCTATAAACACTGAAACTATTTATAAATTTTTGGAAAGTCATAACCCTGATCCCGTCTTTGAGGATCACCTTTTACTGGACCAAAATAACAATGGTGACTGAAAACACTTCCAGTTTAGAGTCATATTTTGGTCAACATTACAGTCCACTCTGATGAGCAAAGATTTCTCTAGAAAACATTTTTGAGCCAGTTATTTTCATATTAAGTAGTTACTAGAATTTGTCAGAAGTTTTATATGGGTTTGAATTTCTAACAAAGAATGTATTTTCTGAAAAAAACCCTCTTAGTTTTAAAAAGTAAAAAAATGAAATAGAAAAATATATGGGTTTGCTCAGTTTTCCTTTGTGAATATGATTTTAAAGAGATTTATTTTGAGCTAACACAAAAAATATCATATTGCAGAATGCTATTTTACTTGCACAGTAATTCTGGTTGGCATTTTCTTGTGTATATGAGGGCTCTGTGCTCCCCTAGCTAAGACAGATATATATAAGTAGATATATATAGAGATATATATGTGGCACACCATGACTGCAACATTTTGGGTTTTGAATGTTGAAATGTTCTCTTGTAATTTGAGCCTTCAGACCTTTCCAAACTTTTCAAAACACTTACATTTTTTTCTCATTCCCATTTTTCTAATTTTCCAAGATAGAAAAATGTTCTAAAACTTCAAATAAAAAGAATTACTAGAATAGAATTTCTCACAGGTTGAGAAATCTGCACTTGTTAGTTTTACTGTTGTCTGTATCTGTGCTGTTGTTTTGCAGATCCACTGGCATGAGAACAAGATTTTGTCCTTTTCCATTGGCAAAGATTATTTGATCTGTGTTTATTCTAGATATGTTTGTTTAATTGTCATTTGATCACTATCATAAATGATTAGGTCATTACTGCCCTGGGAAAAGAACTAGTTTAATAATTAACTTGTGCTTGCAAAGTTCTTCAACAGCTCAGAAAAATACAGTAGCTTGCACATGAATCATAGAAGTATAGATTTGGATAGAATCTCAAGGGGTTATGTAGTTTGCTATTCCTCAATATTTTTAATCAAAGGTGTACCAAGCCTTCCTGAGGTAAAATAAAAATAAACCAAAAATCCCACAACACAAAATCAAGGGAAAGATGTTAAAAAAAAAAACAACAAAACAAAAAACCAGAGAACAACTTGTGCAATATTCCATAATAGCAACTGAATATGCTCAGAACCACACACAGAATTTTCAAATGCTTTCTTAGTGAAAATACATTATGGATTACCTTGTAATAATTTGTATGCTCTGTCACGGTTCCAGTGATCTCAGCCACCTGCTACAAAACATGCACCTGGCCCATCTCCTAGCTTCAAAGAAAGTCCACAACTGTCTTGATAACTGCAGATGGCAGTCTCTCTGATTTGTATCTAAAATCAATAATGGCAAGTATTATACAACCTTCTTGGGTAATATATTCCAGCAGTAATCTTTTCTTTTAGTCAGAGTATGTTACTGTCATACTTACTGTAGTGTAGCTGGAAAAGGTTTCCTTGAGATTCTGTGTCATTAGTGGGTATGAAAAAACATAAAACTACCATCTTTTTAATAGCCTTTTATGTACTTAAAGACTGTTGAACTTTTATAAGTTGATATAACTTGTTGGGGTCTTTTAGGGGAGGGGCGGGTTGTGTTTGTTTGGGTTTTTTTGTTTTGTTAAGATTAAAACAAAACTAGAACTTCAACCTTGTTTTATGGATTCAATTTTCCAATCTTCATCATCGTTGATCTCTGGATTGCTTACAGCTGATCTACATGTTTCTGAAATTATGGTGCCTCAGAGTGAAACAGTATTTTAGCTGAGGCCTCACAAGTGCCAAGGAGAGCATGCTAATTATGACATCTTACATACACTGCCTTGAGCAGACAATTCGAGAAAATCTAGAATTACATTTATCTCTTTTCCTCAACAGCATCACGCGGTCAGCTCATTCATGGCCCTCATTAATCACTAGGTCTTTATCTGCAGTGGCATTTTGTGGTTATGCTTTTGATTTCATCCTCCCAAATGTCCCCTCTGTGATTGCCTTTGTTCAAATTTTTGATGTTGGATTTCACAGCCTGTGAGGATATTTCTGAATTCCAATTCAGTCCTTGAGCACATTCTGCAAATCTTTACATATTGTCACCTATCAAGCTTATAGGTATAAAATTTTTTCTAATTCTGTCATCTAAATCTTTATTGAAACATTAACAGAAGCCTATCCATTAGGAGCTGTGCAAGACATCTCCACGTGCAGCTACCAGCCACCATGTATTAGCTTTACTTTTGACAGTGGATTGAATTAGGCGTGATCTCAAATGGAACAGCTTCCCCCTGTTCATTTATGAGCATGCAGGATGATGTCAAAGCCTCACTTAGGTCAAGATACATCTTGGGTCTTACATACAGTCATTTGAACTGCTTTTCCTTATCTTTTGGACCAGTTGCCTTATTCAAGAAAGAAATTAGATTAGTTTGACAAATTCATATTGGATGCTTCTTATCACCTTCTTCTCATGGTGTGTATGAATTTACTTCTCAATAATTTGTCTCATTATCTTTCTCAGTATTGACATTAGGCAGTACTCTCTAATTCCCTAGGTTCTTCCTTTCCCATTTTCAAAAGCAGGAATGGTTATAACCCTGCAAACAGCCAACAACTTCTTAATAGTGTCAAAATCTAAGCCTGCTGTGAATGCCAAATTTAAGAAACAAAAACCTTACTAAATTTTTCTTTTCCTTCTTTAAAACCCAGGTGCCATGATGGGAAGAATTAAGGAAGAGCAAGGCTTTAAACCGAGAGCATGTTTGGTTTAAAGTAATTTGCAAAATGTATATTGTAATGTCAGATTTCTGCTAATTATAAAAAAATTGTAAGCATGGTGCTGACTGTATTTCCTTCTTAGGCTACATAGTTGCTGTAGGCCCTGGTGACTTATCCACTCCTTCAGGAACTTTCAGAGATGAGTCAAGAGCCCAGTAGGTATTAAGAGAATTTCAGCAAGCACTAGAGGCTTGCGTATGTCTGACTTATTCAGACATTCTTTTACTTGTTTTTCTCCCTACTCTGGCATATGTCATTCTGTTAAAAAAATAGCATTATCATTACCTATCATTAATGTTTATGTGCCTGTGAAGAAAGTAGCAAAATTAATAAAACATTTCCCTCAACTCTGGCTATCTGTTATTTATGCCTCTGCCTTTCTCTTCCTCTAACTTCTTGGTATTTATAGAATCTCTGTTTCTTCCATTTTATGCTCCAGGAAAGTTGTAATTCATTTTGTGACTGATTATTTCTAGTTTTATCCCTAGATGTTTATGCCACTGCTTTATTACCCATCTCACTTATATGCTTTGAGATTAAGGATAACAGACCACCAGTTTGTCATCAAGCAGGATTGTGTTTATAAAACACACTTGAGTATTTACAAGTTTCTTCTGTGTACCAGTTTTAGGATCAATTACACAGCCAGCTAGTAGGAGAGAGAAACTAACCGCACAAAACCAAGAAGAAAAGAGGAACCATGTTTCTAGCTCTTATCATTCATCCCACACACATCCACAGCCCAGTTTTCTGGGCTGTAAGTCAAAGCACAGGTGTTTATGGCTGGACTTTTCTTTTGGTATGCACTTTCCCATGGGAGAAGAGCTGTTAACCAAGTCAGGATTGCCCCAGCAGGCCATTGCTTCTACAATATGCCCTTGATTTCACTCTTTGTAGGATTTCCTTTCTGGTGTTCAAGTCACTGGAGAATTCCTGATGCAGATATACTGGCCCCTTACTACTGATCTGTCTTCCATGTCAGGAAGGCTTGCTGGCGCACCTACAGCATGGTTTCACTTATTCACACGTTTATTTTCCTTATAGTTTCTTCACATGGGACAGTTCCCAGCAGCACCCTGAATTGCTGTGATGAACAGTGGTCAGTTTTTTTATTAGCTTCATTTAAAACCAAAACCAAAGCAGTGTGTTTCACCTGACAGTTTTCACGTGGGAAAAATAATAGGTTTAAAATAGATAATATGTGGCTCTAAGCAACTTAATTATATCCCATTTTAAAAAATTACTTTGCCAATGTAAAAAGGCATGTCAGGGTTTCAGCATGATGATTTATGATTCTGTCATAATGACAGATGTTCTTCATGCATCTCTAACATTGTAATCTGGAATCAATGTGGTTTTTTTCCTGTTTGCTGGTAAAAAGAAATGCACTATATAAATACATCATTATTTGTCTTCAAGGCCTTGTTCTGCATTAGCTTGGGAAACTGGTTTGGTTTTGAGACAGGTTCTATAGTAAAGCCACTGTAATAGTGACAGTGTACCACAAAAGCAGCACTGCAGTTTGGGCCCCCTTACTGGACACTTACCAGGCTGATATGCTCAAATCCAGGGAGGACCTGGCATGCTGCTGTGCTCCTCTGAGCCTTGGCAGACTTCAGCCAGGGTATCCAGCCTCTCAGTTCATCCTGCAGACTGAGATTCCTGATCTTAAGTACTCCTTATCTGCATTCAGGATTTATTCCCCATAACCCTTGGCTGCCGAGAGGCAGAATTTGAGCCTAGTGGGAGAGAGAATCCATGAAGCATGAACAAAGACGAGCATTAACTCACAGAGGAAGAGAAGTGACAAACTGTACCTAAAAGGAGTTTCCTTCTGCCACTCCCCACCTCACACACTGCAGTTCGATAATCCTCCATCTATAGCCCTTTCTTAGGTAGAATTGTTCTTGGATCCCATGTTTCTGCTTAGAGGACTGCTGAGAGAAACTGAAGGGCCACAACTTTAGTTCAATAAAGTAGTGAAGTGACAGAGATACAGGAATATCTGTACACTTTTTTTTTTAAGTTTTGATGTTGCAGTGAAATTACAGTAAAGTTCTCTAGCAGTCCATCTTAGGGACTGTGCTTCTTTGCAGCATGGCCGCACTGGTGACAGCTTGTGGGATAAACACAACTGAGGTCCAGAGCTTCTGCAAACCATATCTCATCTTGCTGCAACAGCTGTTATGGATTTCTTAGTGTGAGGGTATTTCTCTGCAGTCCAGATCTCTGCTACAGTTGCATTTATTGTTTACTCTTGCTCAGCTCTGGGTTCTCAGAAAAAGGTGCAGAGAACCATCTTCCACAAAACGAGGAAGTTACAGGAAAATCCCTTCTGCCAGATGTGACTTTATAGCCTATCTTCACTAGGCAAAAATGTGTAATCAGCTATAGATTCACCCTTAAAAACGTAGTGAAATACTGCATCAAAGGATATTCATTAACAGTGAACTCTCTTGGCTAGTGCCATTTTTAAGAGCTTTTAGATAAGATAGGCTAGGGAAAGAATAAAATACAGAGAATGGTTCTGTACTGAGGAGTAAAATATGATAATTCATCTTTCAGATCACTACTTTTCACAAATGAGGTAAAAAACAGGTGCAGTCATCAACAGGCAAGTAAAACCCTGCATTTAAGACTGCCTTAATGATTATTACCAACAGAGGATGACATTGGTACATTCTGGGGTTTTCTGAAAGCTGCATCACATATTAAACTAACCCAAGTCTGCCCTGCTAGTTTTACTACAGGAGTAGTAGTAGTAGGATGCATGGTAAGTAAAAGGAGATCTACTCTAGAAGATAAATGAAGTCTTCACAAAGATGAAATTTCTTTAACAAAGGGCGTAGTTTGGACAGGGTCCCAGCAGAAACAAAATGAACTGTGTGTACTAAGGGATGCTGAGATTCAGGCTAGTCTGGGAGCTAGAGAGGCACAAGAGTGGATCTCTACTGGTGCTGAAAAGCCCTGACCCTCATCTCAACCAGCTCCCCAGCTTCCAGAACACAGCTGGTGCACAGAACACAGGTACAGGGGCAGGAAGTCTGTTTCCAGCCCTAACTGCTCATCTGGCCACAGTTTGAGATACCCAACCACAAGATAAACTTAGCAATACTAGTACATGAAAGAAAATTACTCACATGAAAGCTAAGAAAGGGCTTATTTTCAAGATGATATGGGCCATCAATGTCAGTTCTGCAGAGCTTTAGACACTGCAAAGGTGAGGGCTCAGACTAAGTTAAATTGAAGGCTCAGACTATTCTTTAAGATTTAGTAAATAAACAAAAGTCAACCTTAAGACAAAGGGCATGCAAATAATTCACCATTATGGTGCAAATACAGAAATCAAGTTTCACAGATGATTACTATTTTCTTCCTTCCTCAGGGTTGCAGATCTTTCAATTAATTTGGTCTTACAAAAAAAGAAAGCATATGACATTGCTCGAAGATTTATACTTACAAAATCAATACATTTGTCATCTTCTACACAAACTTATTTGGGTTTGAAAGATTTACAACATGGCAGAAAAGCAAAGTATGAATGCAATTCTTTGTATGCTGTCCTGTTAACAAAGTGTTCTTTTTAGTTTTCTCCATTTTGTGGAAAACCAGAAACAATAAGCAGTAAGCATATTATTTCTTTTTATTAATATGCCTTTCAATAGAACCCTTAAGGAAAAAAAAAATCTTGATCATGGTCATGAAGAAACATATTCATGCACTTATAAGGCACACTCGTTCTGTTAACTTTAGTAATTTACTTCATAGCAATAGGGTAGTTTTGAAGCAAATACCCAGACTGTACCCGTTTGTCTGGTTTTGTCAAACATATTGACTGGTTTTTCAAAGTGATGTTGATGTGCACAAAACGGATTCCTGTTGCATGAAACCAGAACTCTACAGCATTCCAACACTCAGTGGAGCAATTGGTCGGAAATCCTCACGTGGACTTTCCACAACACGAACCTTCAGTATGTGGTTACGGTGCAGGCATTCCCCAAAGCTGTCAGACCCTGAACAGTGTCCTCAAAGCCTGAAGGAGGCTGCACAGTCAGGTACTGGATCTATCTTCCTATTTGCTGCCAGCTGCCCTTCCTCAATCAATTTAGCAGTGTCTATCCCCCCTGCTTTATCCTCAGTTATCCGAATTTTAGATCTGAAGCCTTTCCTTTCTCATTTTTCCTGCCTTTTGCTGCTGAATCCATCTTTTTTGTAATATCTTTCTTTTCCCCACGCTTCAGTCTCCTCTACCACACTGGAAGCACCCTCTTACACCTGTGAAAACATTCAGGTAATTGCAGTCTGCAAAGCTCCAAAGAAATTACATTTCCAACAAACGTGTACCATGATAGAAAGAGGAGTTTTTCAAGGGGTACAATTACCCAGTGACTTGTCTGCTCAGAGGCTGAGCAAAGCTTTATGTATGTAGTTGTAGCTGCAGTAGGTTGGAAATAGAAGAATACGATAAGAATCTTATCAAGGCTTCTCTCTCAGAAGCCTTGGAGACAAAGCCTTGAAGAGCTTCTCAGATGTCACCCACAGCACTGCTGAGGACAAAATCTCATACCCTCCTGACCTGTGGTGTACCTGCTCACCTCAAAGGAATTAGTGACCAAGAAGTGATGGCCACAAGGCTGCAAGAACTAAAGGATGGCAGTCATTTACCTGCACATGGCTCTGGGTTCCGAAATCTCCTGTGAGGATGGTGAAAGTATGGCATCAACTTACCGAAGAGGGCCTTGATGAGGCTCTTCAGCATCCAAAAGTCCTACACCCCTGTCTGGTTATCCTGTCACAGTCAGCACAGTCCCAATTGTTATGTTTATTTTAAAATTTGTATCCTATATTCAGAAAACACTGCAGCATTTGAGGTTCAACAAAGTATTATGGAAGGACAGCAGCATTTTTATGGTCTTGCAGACCAACATTATTCAACTGCTCAAACATGATCTTCACAAAACATTGCAAACACTCCTAGAAATACAGTCACTACAATACTTGGTCAGACCCATGACTGGTCTGGTCCAATAGGTAGTCTCAGAGAAGAGTAATGCTAAATATCCATGAGTAAGTCTCATGACTCAGTTACTTCAATAATTGGGGTGGCTGAATATTCATTATTGGAATTTTGTCAGGCAGCGATGATGATCCAGCATTTCCCCACTAAGTTGTTAGCTCTGACACAATTAAAAATGTTAACCATGTGTGCATTCCTTTTTTAATTACAGCTTTACACCAACAACTTACTGCAACAACAAAAACTGAGAAAATAGCTTAAATTTTTAAAAAATCTTTTGAATTCTAAGGATGTTAGTCTAGGAAGATTACTCACCATCTTCTTTAATCATTTCTGTTTGCTTGTTTTCTGGAGAAGTGTATGTAAACACTCACTAGAAATGCTACAGCCTACTTCAGTCCTGCTCCAAGAGAATCCTCCAATGACACTTTGCTACAAATGCAAAAAATTCAGACCAAAGTCGTGTAACTGTAAGGCAGTGTTGTGATTCTTTTCACCCCTCTGGACTGATGAGAAATCGGGAGCCTTTTATTTTCAATTAATCCTAGATATGGGATGTTGTAAATAGACACTGTATATTAATCTAGGCATGAGAAATTAAAGAATTGCAGGTTACAGGAATAGGCCAAAGACACATGAGGACTTGATGGACTGAGGAATGTTGCCTCAATCTGCATTTGAAGAGAGGACTTCAGCTGTGTCTCCCCGACCAAATCACCCAAACATCAGCTCTGAGACAGCTTCAGCTTCCAATAACCATCCCTCTGTCTGGCGAAAGGACTTCACTCTCAATATCAATATGATTTACAGTTAATCCGCAGACACCATTCTGATTCCACTCAGGAAAAAGTTTGAATCCCAAAAGGAAGAACTATGAATCCCATAATTCTGCCCCAAACAAAGGAAAACCCTGCCTGGAGGAAAATAAAAAGTATAAAAACTGGACCCTAAAAGCAGGACATTGGATCGAATGACTGAGAGAGACACGGCGCGGGCCGGTCTAGTGCTCGCTACCCAATTCGATTGAATTTTATCTTTGTTGTGGCTTGGATTTTTGGCTGTTTCATTGCAATTTGGCTGTTTGTTTGTTGTGGTTTTGTTTCTTTTCCGTATTTCAATTCGCATTAGCTAGAAAATAAATTTTGCCTTTTTAAATTCTGATTTGGCTCACCATATTTATAACATGGGATATAGGAAAAAGAGTTGTTGTAATTTTTAAAATATTAAAGGGACCTCATCTCTTTTTGCCACCTTCATAATTTTTTGATTGTGAAAAACGGCTCATTGCATACTAGTGGAAATGCAAACACTTTGTTTTGAGATAATTTGTTTAATTTTCTGGACTGGCTTCCTTTTGAGGTCTGTTCATTACCCCATCAGCCGCAGCCAGCCTCTGCACATCCTGTGCCCCTCATCAAAATGCGTTTTCCTCAGCCTACAGCCCAGCACCTATAGCTCATTCTGTTGGGGTATTATGCATCTCCTCAGCAGCCTCTTCTGTATTCGCTGTCCATATCTACATCAAGCCTCTCCCTCTGTACCCTTTTCTTTCTCATCCTTTGTTGAAGCCTGCATTTATTTTTCAAAGACTCCTCTACTCAGCCTTTTATGTGCGGTGCTTTAAATCCTTTTATTCCCCTGAGCATTCCCAGCTATCCATTCTTTCCCGGAGAGGGAGGTGGATCTTCCTTGAAGTCATTATTCAGAGAAAGAAGACTAGGCCCCATTATTTGATTGATTTCACAAGTCATTTAAATGAATGGTATGTAGGCACAACTAGCAAATGCTTGTTAAAATGGTTAATTTGATCATTTCTTTTCAGTGATAGTGGGAGAACAAAAAAATCACAAAATGAGTAGCTGAGCAAAACGGCAAGAATTATGTTTTGTCCTTTGAAATAATATTAAATGACAACATAAATCCTGTAGAAATACTTATGGGATATTACGGTATCTACCAAGAGTTCATTATGTCTTACATTATTAGAATGAAAGGCAAAGAAATGAGTGAATATATTATGATGTTAAAGCTGCACCGATTTTTATTTAAGCAGTCACATTACTAGCAGTGCAGTGTGCCAGAAAAATGACTGGTTCAGTGACAAAAATCTTTTTCTATTACAAAGCCCCTTTTAAGATAATTAGCAACCGGACAGAAAATAAGATACAAAATATCTTTAAATGTAGGAAAAATGGGACATTATTCTGATGATCTAAATTTGCCTTAAGCACTCACCTGACTCTTATGACAAAATGACTACAATGATTTGTCTGACTTAGTGGTCTTCACACAGAGAAGGTTGAACACTTAAGTAGAGTAATAGGAAAGACAAAGCTCTTGAAACAAAATCTTGCCATGATCTGCCTCACCTATGTATTGTTTCAACCAATATCAAAAATTTTGTAATTACTGAGTGTAAAAAAAAAAGGAAAAACTGTTTTTTCCTTAAAAATAAAACTCTCTGCCATCAACTTATTAAAAACATAAACAACTTCCTGATTATAGCTGAAAGACCTTGGGAAAAGGCTACATTGGTTTTAAGTGATCAGGCTAAGTTTCTGTTCCCAAATATTTGGGTGTGATATCTGATGGCTCTATCAAGGGTTGCACCTGTAACCTGTGAATGGAGAGAAAAATATGGACATGGAAATAGAGACTCCAGAGTGATGCCTGACAATGTCTGCAAACAAGCCCATGACAGTTGCTGAAAGTATGGCTGGAACCTGCACCACCAAAATTTTGCCAGGTGAATGCACTGATGACAGGCATCCTGTGTTTGGAGACCTCATTTAGGCATAAATGTGTTCCTCAATAGCAGAGCCTTAGTCTTATTGCTGGACTTTCCTGTGGGCTCAGCATCCATTAACCTTCAGCCCTGGTCCCTAGCTTGCCTCTCTTTTCTCAAATAGAGAAAGGAGTTGCAGTACCTCACCACTCCTCCCTGGCCAGGGACATCCCCCAGCACATGCCCAGGTGCTTTGCAGTCAGCAGTGCCAAACCCTGTGCCATCACCTTTGGCAACTCCAGTCCTAGGAGTCCCACAGGGCGGCTTCTGTGCAGAAATCCCCAGCTGCCAAAAGGCCTCTAGAAGCCATGGGAAAAGGCACAACATTGCTTTAAGAACTACATTAAAATGTTTTTGAGGTCTTATTGCTGTTGACCATTGGACTAAATTGCCATAAGGCACTTACTTTAGTAGCGTAGGCATGGTTCCCATGAGGGATTTTTTTCTCCTTGGTGGTTAATCCTTCAATTATATATTCTCTCTGGCAATAACTTTACTACACTCTTAACAAGAACAGAGTCATATTTCATGCATCTCTTTCTAGCAATGATTGGGAGGCACCTTGAAGCTGGTTGTCATTATTAAGCTTGCCTATGCTGGCATGCAGTTTGCTAACCCTTCCCAAACCAGACAGCAATGACCCTTTGTTCCATGTTAAGCCCTGCGTTTATCAGAGCTGTGGCAGTGGGTCCATCTTTATCAGAGATGTGCTCATTTCTTGATTGAAATTCTTTAGATCTTTCTGAAGTCACCTGGGAATAGTATTTGAAATGAAAGGTGACTCTTCTTGAAGTCTATGCAAAGCAGTGGTTGCAGCAAGGTATCCTTTAGGATGTGTAGTACCTTCCATACTCAGTCTCTCATATGCATGCAAAGATATGTTTGCATAACTTTTATTATTTATGCTCTAGACTTCATCAGTTTTCCATATTAAAGTGTGATGATTTCATATTCATTCTGTGGCAGCATATGCTGATCATTCTGAAAAATATTAATCATTTTTCTATGGTTTCTATTCTATACAGCCATTGTTCCACCATTTCTATCTTTGCAGTGGATGAAAACTTACCCACTGGTGTCATTGTAAGATGATAGTCTGCTACCAGGGCCTCACTAGCAGCATAAAGCATGTGTTTAAAGAATTAATTTAATAAAGAAATAGGAAGTCAATGGCAGGAAATAGAATTATAAACTTTAGAACACCAGGAGCATAATTAGTACTGTGACATGATGATGAAAGAAGGCAATAAAATAATTTTACTTTACTCTGTAATTCTTAAAGCACTGAAAATTAGCTTGTCAGCAGGGAAGGGCTGGTTTCTTTTCTTTCAATTTCATCTGTATGCTGTCTTAATGTTATTTTCTTTTTAAAAGAACACAGAACACAGTGAATACCATACAAAAGAATTTTAAATTCACAAATTAATGTCTTTTTTCAGGCAGAGAATCTCACATTTAGGAGAGTTTTTAGTGACTGGTCAATCATTGGTTCTGTGGTCCCAGGAAAAATCGTAGGATGTGACCATTTGATCTGTCATCTCTGCCAAGGCATGGAGGCTGAGAAGGGTGGAGATAATAGCATCACTGTACCAGCCTCATCCAAAGCAGAGAGAGATCCCATTGATGGCAATTTGACAAATTCAGAGTGACAAGAAGGACCAACATACCTGATATTTTAAATTTAGTGGAAAACAAAATAACCTAATATATCTTATAAAGTAATGATGGATAAATGATGTAAAGGAGCAGCACAGTAGAACAATTAGAGTAAAAAACATACTAGAAATAAAAGATCAAAGGACACCAAGTGCCATCTCCACTTTCTGCGGATGCCCATGTCAGAACATCCCCTGCACTACTTGTTATTTCTGCCCTATGTCAGAAAACCATTATTTATGTGCTGATCAGAGAGATCATTGTGCCACAGTTGTGGAAAGATCACTGGGGACTCCACGGACAGAGTACTGGGGGTATAATTGGAGGAAACTGAGGAGTCATATTCACATCCTAACAGAAGTGATAAAAATACAGAAATTAAAGGGTAAGATACAGTGGCTGCTCCCTGGATGGAATGTTCAGTTCACTATTCCACAGTGATTCCCTGTACACATGATGTGCAACTGCAAGCACCTGCTAAGGGGGATGGGATGGAATGGAGGGTGGAGCAGTGTGGAGAAACTGTGGCCAGGCACTGTTGAAATCTTTGCAGGGAGGGGAACTCTATGGTGAAATCAGTCTCCTTGGATGAACTTGGTTCATTATATAATTGTAGTATTAACACACACCTCCACCCCTCATTGGGCATGTGCTCTATATTTTTTGGCTGTGTCTTTGAAAGCAAAGTGAGAGAATTTTACACCAATCAGTAACAAAGGTATATATGATTAGAGTCACTCAAGCTCCATCTAAACATAAAGAAATGGTATAAGCTGAGCATGGGGAAAAGTTAGGCATCAGTACGGAACTTGATTAATATCCATTTTACTGTTGGATATTTATTTCCTGTTGACTGTATTTATAATACAGCTACAATACCAAACTGAAACATATTGGATGATATCCAATTCTGGATGCAATCTGATTCTCTGCTTTTCATTTACCTTTATCTTCAACAGGGTACTGGAATTCAGATTTCTTTAAAAAGAGAACAGTCTCCATACATAGTCACTTTTCTGCCATTTCATTAAAACTTAATTTAGACTGAACTAAACACTTCTCTGAACTAATTAATCTGATGTGGAAAACTTCAGCATACTAAATCACTGATGGTCTCATTTTGTATTAATAAATGTAGGCAGGTGGATTGACATCTTATAGATGCATGTCTTTGTGGTATAAAAATACAGTAGAGAAAAAAAGGCAAGACCTGACAGAGGTCTAAGTTTAATGGAGCCAAGCTTGGTCAAGAAATGGGACTAAGTTCTCTTATGAGAAAGAGGAACAGGAATTATAGGCCCACAAAATAGGATTTGGTGATGGGATTTAAGTCAACTCAGAAAGCCATTTAGTCGGTTCCAGATGGTGAAGGCAGCATGGGAGAAGGAACACAGTGCCAACTGTGGCAAAACAAGCAGGGGAAACACAATATTTAAATAATTTTTACTGAATTCCATAAAAAGCCTCTATTCAAAAAGTGTAAGGGTTGCAAAGTTGTGTTTCTGAGGATAACAAATGCCTGATTTAACGTTTCCCAGACAAATTAAATTTGTAACTCTTATATGCACTATAAAATCTTTAATTACAGGATAACATGTACCTTTTTATATAGCACCTTTAGCCTTTCTGTGTACATGGATGGCATACATTTAATGAGCAATGATTCATTAGCCTTATTGCTAAGTGCATGGCCTCATGCCTCATTTACTATATCCTATTCAAACTCTGGCCTGAATTCACAATTAGTGACATTCTCATAGGATCACCCATGTAATTGATTGCTATACTACTTAGTGCTTCACAAACATTAATTAATACCTCTAACCTCCTTATAAGACCAGGTCATTTCTCTTATTTTTATATTTTAAAATAGCATGAGATGACAAAAGACTGGGGTTTGTTTTTTTGGTTTTTTTTGGTTTTGTTTTTTGGGAAAGCCCACACTCGTCTGTGGTGGATTCCTATATAGGTCTCCACTAGAAGAAATGACTGTTCACCATTTCCTTTCTCCATCCCTGTGTGAAGCTGGAACATCTTCCTCTTCAGGAGCACCATGTCATTTGGCAAGCCAGTGAATCCCTGTCTTTGTCTGGGGGCAAGTCTATCCCACTGGGCCATCGGCAGCCTGAGCTCTGACCAGGCATTTCCTTGGGCAGCAGGGTGGGAAAGTGAGCAGCCACCTTTCCAAAGCTACTGTTTGAAGGAGAGGAGACAACTGTGTAACCAGAGCACTGGTATACTGATCCTCTTTTATCATGATCCTGCACATTCACGTGACCTACCTTTAATTTTAGAAATTGATATTTGCATTGCTCCCTGTGAAGCTGATACAAGCCTGAGTTGCTGTCATAACCAGCAGGTAATTTTTCCAATAGAAAGTAACATCAAGCATTTTTCTCAATCCTCTCCCTTCCCAGACGCATTAGATCCCAAGTTTAGCAGAAGAGGTGCACACAACTTTGTGATGAGCTTTAGTAGAAATATCAGCCTTGTTATGGATAGAGCAAAAGTAGAAAAGTGTGGATGTGGGAGAACAGGAAGAAATGGAAGAAAAAGGGATGAAAGAAAAGCACATGTTAATGGCATCTAAATTAGTAGATTATAAAGTTTCACAACTATCTGCAGTTTCTATTTATAGAAACACCTAGATTGAGGAAAAACAAAGGACAACCTAAATACAACAGGACAACCTAAATACAACAGCCTACATCCAGAAAGAGACAAAAGAACAATGAGTTAATCAGCAGTTTTACCTAATGACTCACAGAGGTGGGACAAAAGGAGAGACGAACAATTCACAGTCACTGGCAACTTTTGAAAGGTGTAAAAGACACATTCAGAAGCCAACCACATGGCTGCCATTAAGAAAGAACCACCCAGAAGACACAGGATGAGAACTAAACAGCTAGCTTCTCTAATTCTCTAATTTGTGGCCACAAATATTTTTGGACAGACCACATGCAGACACACCTTCAAGCTTCCCAACAGGAAAGAATGAGTAAAACTGCGAGAAGAATGCCTGTGCCTGAGTGATACCTGGTTTGTACAAAATAAAATTACTTTTCTTTCTAATGTTGCCTCTTGTCAAGGGTTGCTCCATTAGTTAAGATTTGCAAAACAGTTCTAGATGCTGGGTGCCCCTCCATAGCTCCCCTCCCACCAAGTGAGGCCTCAATGTACAAATCAGCTGCACTGGCTAAGCAGCAGCACATGCTCACAGGTGTGATTTCCTTGCAGACCTCGGGTTTGATTTGAGCCCCAGGTCAGATGGTGGAGAAGAATCAGCACATGGTGAAGGCATTTGGGTGTGTGGGCCTATGTCTCTAGCTCTTGTGCAGGGACACAGCTACAAGCCAGCATCTGAGCGTTGCACAAGGAATGCTACACAGATTTCAAAAGATGATCTCACCCATCCAGCATCACTCCCTGGCCCTTCATTTGGTCCTCTGTAATCACTGATAAGCTGTGTCAGTTGCCTCTACTTCTGCAGAAAGATGACATCCATCTCAACTCCCAGATGCCCGCAAAGTTTTAGGTCATCAATCCCCAGAGGCACCAGCTAAACTTCATAGGGGAGTGTATTCTAAATACCAAACCCTGCAGAGTCTTTACAAACAGTTGCTCCTCCCTTGCCTGTTAATGACTTGGCAAACTCCTGTCAAATGTTACTATAGACACATCTTAAAATGTTTTACAGGATTGTGGTAGTCACCCATTCATTTATGGTTGAGCACTAAAATATTTTGCCGGTAACTGTAACACTAGAAAGTGTTAATAAATATCATTCACATAGTGAGAAATTCTTATGTCTTATAAGAAAGTTGTGACATCAGCTTAAGTAGCATTTTAATTTTCAAAGCACTTTTAACAAAAATTGATCCATATAGGATCATTGTAGCAGGGGTAGTCATTGAAAAGAGATTCGAACTACTTCATTTCCACACAGCACTGCAAATAAAAACCTGGGTTACAGCCTTATGCCATCAGGGCTGAAAACTCTGCTTAAATGTGGATAAGTACTACACACTGTAGTTGTATTTTCCTGTATGCCGTATTCTGCCCTCCTTACAGGTGAACTTTTAGTTTGGGCTCCATTAAATTACTGCAGAACAGGCTACAATCAAACACAGCAACCTGATTATTGCCAAGCAAAATAAACTGCTTCAGTACATGGCTAGCTACAAATATAATGCTTGGTCACAATCAACATTCCCAGAGAATTAGGTTCTTTTCTGTGAAAAGTGAGGTTCACTTTCTTGGTAAAATTTAAAAAGTTTAATAAAATAAATAAAAAAAAAGACAATTAGGAGACAGAAAAGCAAAATAGTTAAACTTGCCAGTTGCCTGGCATTCAGCCAAGAGCACCCTTTACCATCTCAGAACACTTCTTTAAAAGCACCAACATGTTGCATATTAATAGACCTTCATGCCTTATTCAAACATTCTTTTGCTTTGTTTCAACCTCCAACCTGCCCCTATTCCATTTCTCCTCTCTCTGTCCCCAGCTCCCTGGGGAGGGGCCATAATTCTTCCTTTGGAGTTCTGGTGTCTGTCCCTGTTATCTTCATCCAGATAGGATAATGTGAAGAATTTCCTGATTAATTTTACCATTCTCTGAGCTGGCTACAAAAAGTATTTCTATATCACATAGTTTCTATTTTAATATTGTGCTATAGCCTAAGAAATATGTATACATTAATCACACCACCATTTCTAAGTTCTGTTAAGAGCAGAAATAAAAGAAACTATATTAATACAGCAAAGTTTTCCAACATTATACATATAGCATTCATTTTAATATTTGCAAAAAGCTAATAATATAATATGTCCTATATATAATATAATAATATTTTCTATATTGAAAAGCTAATATTTTATCGCAAAACAGGTCCATGCCATCATAAGCAAATAGAAAATAACCATAAAGTAAATAACTAAAGACTAGTTTGGTTCCTCTGCTTCACTTCAGCAGTGGAAGGGGATGCCAGTGACGATGACAATCATGGCCAAAGACATTACACAGTGCAGCTGTAGCATTAGTCTAACAGTCTGAGGCAACAGTTATCCACTAGGCTCAACACTCCTTAAGTATTTTCTAGCCCAATCAAGTCCCTCATCTAGTTCATTGCACAAATAACTGTGCTGGCAGAGAGGGTGGAAAAGAGCAGCAGAAAATTGGGTGGCAAAATACTGAAGGGCAAAGTGCCCCTTGTGCCCTCACCACTGGCAGTCAAAGAAGGCTGAAGCCACACAATGCAAACACTCCCATGGAGTTCATCATCACGTCTTTTAAGAGCATGGTAGCCTGGTTTAGTGGTGCATTTGGCAGTGTTAGGTTTATGGTTGGACTTGATAACCTTAAAGGTCTTTTCCAACATAAACCAGTCGACGATTTTGTGATCTTTTTGTGATCTTTGTCATGTCTTCCTTGAGGTCATTAGGACACAATATTTTAGAACAGAGCATGAGAGGTTTGTGGCAGCCCATTCAGGAGAAAGTCCAATCTTACAAAATGGTCAATAAAGTGTAAACACTAGGTGACAGCTGATCAAATAGTAAGTCTACACAAATTTAGCAGCAAATTTTTATCTGTAACGTGATAAAATAATACAGGAAGAGCTTTAGAGCAGTAAATCAACACATCATAACCGTGAACTAGCTTCTGTGTATAATAAATACATACAAACCCCGAAAAGTGCTCCTGATATTCAGACTTGTGAAAAAACAAGAGCTCTTTCATTCCAGTCCTGGATGTGGCTATAGTTACAATGACCTCAAAATGGACTTTTGTCTTACCAGGTATTGCAAAATGGTGGCTCTCATTGTCCTTGACAGAACTGTGGTCTGGCTGCAAGACAGGGAATTATCTTCTTTGATTCCAAAACCATATGAAATGCAGTTGATGGTTTTTTGAGAGTTTGGAGACTCACAAACCTGACAGTTCCTGGCAAAGTTTAATAGACTCTCAGAATCATTTAAGTTGAAAAGAGCTCTCAGACCATCAAGTCCTCCCCTTAAGCCTTAACTGCCAAGTCCACTACTAAACCATATCCCGAAGTCCCAGGCCTACACACCTATGAAATACCTCCAAGGATGGTTATTCCCCACTTTCCTAGACAGCCTTCCCAGTGCTTGATAACCCTTTGGGTGAAGAATATTTTTCCTAATATCCAATCTAAACGTCTTCTGGTGCAGCTTAAGGCCTTTTCCTCTTTTCACTTGCTACATGGGAGAAAAGGCCAAGCCCCAAATCACTATAATTTCCTTTCAGGTATTTGAGAGAGATAAGGTCAGCATTTTTGGCTAACAGCTCATGCCTCATGTATATCAGGACCTGTGTCCCTAGTTCAAAGGAAGAATATCAAATAGGCAGGATGGAAGGACAGGAAGACATAAAGGGCCATTACCGTGCCATTATCACCTGCAGATTGCTGTCTCCTGCAGCCACCTTCTTTGCATGGTGATTGTCTGGCAGTTTCCTCAGAATCTAAGTCACGGAAATGGCACAGATAAAACTTCCATGCTGGAAGGTATAAAAATGTCTGTTCAAGCAAAAAAGTTTGGAAGCTGATCCAAGAGCAGTTGCACTGGGTCTGCTGTGCTTCCTGGTGTGATACCAGGGATACCTGTGCACTGACAGAGTAGGAAGGATGAGCATCTCCCCACCAGTTTGGCAAATGTTCTGTACACTGGTGCATGAGTTGAGTTACAAGTTGTAAATTACAAATTATGAATTAGAAAGAAACTTCATAATTTATGTGATGAATTAGTGAATTCACATGGCAGACTACTCTATGCAAAGGCAATTGAGCCCTTGTTTGTTGTGTTTCTTCCTTTCTTTCTCAATGAGCTTGTAAAATAAAACTGAATTTACAGAGTACATTGTCCTGTAAATCTGAAATACCCAAACAGATCATGACAGCTGGCCTCAAAAGCTCATTTTATTTCAATATGATTTGGTCTATTACGGCACAGAAGAGTTAATGAAAATTCAAATTAATTAACTTCAACTTATTGGGAAAAAGTAAATAATTACAGAAACCCCAACAGCTGAAGCCTGATACACATGAAAGTTTGCCCACAGCTAGACAGACAGATAAGCCATATTCACTATTTTGGTCACCTAAGATGCCCGTGCAATCAGAAAGAAGCACACATTCATTATTTTGATTGCATTAGATACCCTTGAAACCAAAGAATTACAGACCCCAAATAAACTTATTTTAAAATCAGACTGGACTACATATTTTGTTTTCTATTACACATCTGCCACCAAAGCCTGTAATCTAATGATTTCTGGTCTAAGTTTCACTGCATGGTTTCCTATGTGACATTAGCAAACTTCTATCATGTATTTGTAGAGATGTCAAAACTTATAGAGCACAACACTGGTGCTTGTGGAAACTCTGTATTTAATTATATCACTTTGTGCTTTATAGAGTTAGACCAGGGTGAGCCATCACAATTAATCTCTTCCCCTGCCTTTCCAGACAGCTTCATTTGTCTGTAACTGCTTCCCTTATGATCACAATCATTATCATTGCAACATCCTGGGAGCACTTTTAAAGAAGATTCAGTTCTTCATCTGTGATTTATTTACAAGCATGGTATCAGGCCAAGAATTTGTATATAATTGTAAGGTCTTTCTCTTGGAATATAGCCCACAAGTATTACTAATTCCCTGTAAAATGCTTGAGAAAAACACAGAATTTGAGCTAATTCAGTGAATTCTTCTGATAGTAAAAAAAAAGGGAGGAAACGGAACCAGGATCTGTCTCACTGGTACTCTGTCATGGAATAGACTTCTCTTACACCAAGTGGTCCCTCAGAGCTACCAGAGAAAGTTCAGATGTCAGGATACGATGCTTTTCCTTTTAATGCTGTAACTGTATCCCTGGTTGTTTATGGCATTCCTTGTGACAGTTCTCAGCAGTAGGCCAACTCAGTAGGTGATGTGTTGCCAGAGCAGAAGATCATGTCCTTCAAAGCTTCTTGTATCCTTAAGCAATGCAGGCAGGGTAAGAGGGAAACCCTGGCCGGGCACACCAGTGCCAACAGACACAGCCATGGATCTGTGGCTGGAACATTGGTGTTCTGCTGTGCTCCCAGTCTGCCGCAGGGTTGGAGAAGAGTGTTGTCAGGCCTGCTGCAATGAGACAGCCAAGGAAGTGGCAGCCAATGTGGCACTGTGTGGCACAGGGGCAGAGCTGTGGCACAGGGGCAGATGTTTACAGAAGGCACTGGGGATGGCAACCACACTGTTTGCAGACACACTGCCTGCTTGCACATGAATGGAGCTGAAGAAATGTGGCAAGAGAAAACTAAACAGAAGGTCTGTCTCATGACTTGTGATAGTAAATATCTGGTTGCATAACCCCATCCCAGGTCTGCTTCTGGTGGGCAACAAAAGCAAATAGTCACTGACAGGGTAAGGCAGACATGAACAGACACACTGAAGAGGGAGCAGAAACAGCTCACTGTCTAGAGCTGGTAATAACCTTTACCCTGGATGGACAAGAAGCAAATTGTGCAAATTGAACTCAGCATTGGTGAGGCCACACCTTGAGTGCTTTGTCCAGTTCTGGCCCCTCAGTTTAGGAAGGACATTGCTTAAGCACATCCAGAGGAGGCAACAAGGCTAGTGAGGGGCTTAGAGCACAAGCCCTGTGAGGAATGACTGAGGGAGCTGGGGGTGTTTAGCCTGGAGCAAAGGAGACTCAGAGGTGACCTTATCACTCTCTACAACACCCTGGAAGGTGGTTGTGGTCAGGTGGGGGTTGGTCTCATTCCTCAGGCAGCAACTGACAGAACAAGAGGTCGTGGTGTTAAGCTGCTCCAAGGGAAAATATAAGCTGGATATTAGGAAGAAGTTTTTTACAGAAAGGGTAATAAAGTATTGGAATAGTCTACCTGGGGAGGTGGTGGATTCACCATCTCTGGATGTGTTTAAGAAAAGACTAGATGTGGCACTTGGTCCCATAGTTTAGTTGACGTTAGGGTTGGGTTGGACCTGATGATCTTGGAGGTCTCTTCTAACCTAGTGTTGGAGAGTTGGTTGAGTCTATTTTCCAGCCTAGATTCTGTGATTCTGTGAAATTCACACGCACACACACACAAATGTGCATATTACCATTGCCCTATAACTTAAGATGTTCCACCTCTGGAAGCAATTTGTTGTTGTGCAGACTTTTGTTTAAAACAAGCAGAAGACACAAACCAGATGCAACCTGCTGACCATGCATGCACACTCCTGGTTAGATCGGATATGCCGTGCCATGCTCCTGGAGCAGCACAGGGATGGATGGGGCCAACAGGTTTCCCAGCAGCACCATGGGAGAGGCTGGCCAGCACTTGTCTTCTTACACTTCACATGTAGTGTTTCCTGCTCCACAGAGTAATATAAGATTTCCCCTAATTTAGCAGCATCTTTATTGAGGTTCTGCTACTAAATATCCTGTCTGGGAAAGTATGCCTATTTTTGTCTACTCAAAACAGCAAGTCAGCAGCGAATGTTACCTTCTTGGTAAAAAAAAAGTCACTCGGTATGATAGCATAGGGTTAAAATATTTCTAATATCACAGAAATTGTATACAATAGATTCAGGGGGGTGGAAGGAAAGGTTGGGCCCGGGTAAGCCCTGGGAACGAAGGTTAGCCTTTGTCTTTACTAGATCATGTGAAACTGCACCTGCATAATCATCATATGATAAATGATATGATTGTTAAATGTAATGATGGTTTGGTAATTGAATATGACTATTGTTTAATCGTAACAATCATGAGAAACAATGTTTGGGGGGCCTGATGAAAACTACAAGAATTCATGCTTGGATAAGATCAATGTATACAATAGAACAATATGGGTTTAATAGTTAATATGTAGTTATATGACAAAAGGGTATAAAAACATGTCCATCTCGAATCCGTGTCGGAGTCAGATTTGGGTCTGTACCCTGTACCCCTGATTCCCAGAGCTCTTCAATAAAAGCACCTGCATGTAATCATTCTGTGAGTATGTGTTTCAATGCTAACAACTAGGCATCTCTGGCTCTCATTTACGACTGTGTTTTCATTTGGGCTGTAATATTCTTTCCCTATTGCAGCCTTAACATCACACTCTTCACTATAGGTAGCTTACATAACGCTAGCAGCCAAAAATCAAAGAATATACTTCCAAAATAGGTATCAAGTTTTGAGCATCTGTTGAGAGTGACCCCATTCCCCACCTGCGAAAATTAGTCCCAATTTACGTTCTTTGAGAAAAGTCTCACGTCACCATAAAATCCCAGAGCAATTTGTCTAACAACTGTCTGCTCCATCCAACATGTATTACTGGCAATCTTACCCTCAAAGGGAGAGGATTCTGAAATGTGTAGTAGGAGAGCCACATACCCCAGGCAACACAAAACCTCTGCCAAAAACTCAGCTGGGACCTCTTACTCTGTAGTGGGTCTCTGTCACCTCAGGGGCCAGAATTTACTGACCAGTGAAAGCCCATGCCATGGTTCCACCTGATTTTAGCTCTAATATGCACGCACTCCTTGTCAAAATCTCAGTTTCCGAAACTGCCCGCTGCCCAAAAATTTTCAAATTTCATGTAATCCTCAGTAATTCATGGCAAACATCAGTCAGGGCACTGTGTTGATCCTTCTAACCCAAAGAGATGCACAATTCATCTCAGCATCCCTGGTTGTAGAGAGAACTCACTGTTTTCCTATGAAAGCCCCCCAGCATCCAGCTGGCACTTTCCCTGCCTCCTGCAGACTTTTAATTACACTCCTGTCTCCCTCCTTGCATTGCTGCTCCTGAGCTCCCCAGCTCAGGATCTGTCACTTTCCAGCTATGGATTTGTTCTGGTTGACATCCAGTCCTGGTGGAAGTCCAGGGCAGGGGCCTCCACTGCTGATAAGCAATGAGGTCTGCATAGCCAGAGGGCTCAGCCAGCCTGTCCCATATGGCTGTTTGTATCCCTGGACAGGCTTTTGCTGCTCAGCAAGCTGACCTGATTCCCACAGTCCCTGCTTCTCAGTGGGATTTCTTCCTAAGGACAATTGCCCAGGCTGGGAGAGCTCACACTGCAGCTCCAGTGCACAGTTCGGAGTGCACTAACCCATTGGGAGCCCACTGGCACACTCAGGCTTGAAATCCCTCCCTTTGAAGGGACAGCAGTAACCCAAAATCTGCCTTCTCTCCTTTCTGAAAGGTTCTTCCTTGCAGCTTAATAATAGTGCATTTTCTAGGAGATTTTACTCCTTCAACCACTGAAAGCGTTTTTGCTCTGGAAAACAAGCAGGGAGGTCTGCAGCTTCCCTGGGCCTGGTAGAAGGTCAGCACACACAGACACAGGCCCACGCTCAACCAGGGTGTGTGGTGCTGTTGGAAGTGCAAAGTAATGATTTTGAAACAAAATTGGGATTTTGGGTTTTAAAGATGCCTGAGACACCTGCAACAGGTTGTTCAGTAAAACGGATCTACGAGAGGTGGATCTGCCAATCTCATCAGGCTGAGCTCTGCAGGAGGCATGCTGACACATTTGTGCTGGACATAAACACAGATGGAAGGAAATTGCCATAAAACCCCCAAACATGAAAAGATGAAAAGTCAAATGATGCAATCTAAAATGTGTTAGAGATGAGGCAAACTTTAGGTTTGCTAAGCTGCAGAGAAAGCTTTCAACCAACCAAGAAGCCCAGCAATCAAGTTCTGAGAGGTCCAGCTGGCTGCCCCAGGCCAGCTGCATGGTGTTGGAAATGATACAAAGTTTAAAGTTCATTTATATAACTTTAGTCAGGAGTTTTGTTCACCTTTGCCCAGGGGGAAAGGAAGCTTCTTTTCAAAGGCCTGTTTCATCATGTGAGGCCTGATGAGCTTAACATCTCAACCGACTGGGAGTAGCACAGAAGATACAAAAAAGATAATGACTGTTGATGAACATCAGCTCTAAACATCATCCCTGACATGGCTGGAGACACCTGGTTGTGAAACATGGGGTTAGAAACCAGAAGATATTAATCACATAAATGAGAAGGTATTGAATAAGAATGGGCATTTAGATGATGTGTATTGCTTAATATTTGCTTTGTCTTTTACCATATTAGTTGCTTGACAAGGAAAAGGACAGGACTACATGCAAGAACAGCAAGAAGGAATGCAAGGATGCCTGATAAGGGGAAAGATGCTCACCAGAATAGGACACAAGTATGCAAAACTACCAAGGATGCTGAGATAATGAGGCTCCCGAAGGGCCCTGGAACCAGATGAAACTGGCCCCATGGCTTGGACTGTGGCCAAAGGATCAGTAAGCATGTGCAAGGGAATGAGGTGAGAAGGCCAACCCTGATGAAGACCACTTTACTTCATCCTCTGCAACTCCCAAGACCCCTGAGACAACCACCAGAGACAACTGCAGGTGAAAAGGACTGATAAGATGATTAGCATACAAAGGGGAGGGGTGGAGCCAGGGAATGAATATGTATAGAACTTGATGCATATGTAACATTCTAGAGGATAAAAGAAAATGCAAGTGGGCACGCACATCTTTGGAGGAGATATCCCTCATGCACCCAGCAGCCAAATAAACTACATACCTACTTTAAAACTCATTTTGTCTTTGAGTTCTAAAGTCTTCCACACATCAGTTGGGAAAAAGATAGATAAGAGAAGGAAGAATGAGAACCTAATTAACATAGAAGGCAAAGGGATCAATAACCAGTAAGAAACCAAATGTTAAGAACTGCATAACTTGGGACCAATGAACATTGAACCATTGAGTTTTCTGGGTTTTGACTGTATAAGTATGTGAAAAATTTAGTAAACAGTCGTGTGTGATGGAACGATTTTCTTTGCACAACCTGGGCAATGATGAATGAAATGATTTCTGTTGCACATCTTGGCCAGAATAAAGTAATGCCTTGATTCTCTAACACTAAATATGTTGTTGGAGAGTTTTTGTTTTTCCTGCACTTTCAGTGACAATGGGAAAACCCATCCTGACCCCCTTTCTCTTCTGCTGAGCTGCCAGCAAGGGCCCAGACAGCAGACAGAAGCGGAGAGCCTCAGTCCAGTGTGAGGTTTCATCCCCAGCAGCAAAAACAGTTTGGAGGTGAGCTCAAATCTCAGTGCCCAGTACAGCCACCAGAAGGACATGCCAGCCCTGATTTGTATTCCTGTTGCCTCTGAGAACAACAGTGAAACCAGAAATAGGATCAGTGGGGACAATCTCCTCATCAGGAGGAAAGCATTAGCCACAGAAATGAGCACTGAACCTATAAAAGAATCTCGCTATCGAGGGACCCATCTGGCTCTCACCAGTGAGAATTTGCATGGCTCCCAAGCATTTACAAGCAGAATTAATAAGAATCTCTTTATTTCATCCGTTCTAGGCAGTAGGAGGACCAGTTGATTAGTTTGCTTGTTAAAGTATTACTGACATTCTATCCTATAGTTCTCAAACAATCAGATCTTGATTATTTTTGGTCATGTAAATAACCTCCTTAAAAGGATTATTTCCAAGCCTATTTAACTCTATATATAAATGCAGCATTATTTTCAAACCTCAAATTCCCAACAAACTAACCAGTATGTTTTCAGGCACATGGCACAGGAAATGAAGAGGTTATATGGGAGTATTTAAAACTCACTGTTGCATACTAAGAAAACCTCTTTCAAAAAGTTGATGTTTTCAAAGTTGGAAGGGGCTGACTATGAGCCTTTGAAACAACATTCATCCTCCAAAAATAATAACACTTTTATCACATGCAGAAGATTAAAGCTGAATGGATGGAAGGATATCAGTTGTGCAGAGCTTGGAAATAAACCCAGATTCCAGCTTTGTAGAGAAGTCCACTGGAAATTCTTGCTGAGAATTCATATTTCCATAATAAAACCATAAACCAGACATCTTCCAAATGCACTGGACTCACTACAGTGGCCTATGCCACAAGTACATATACTTTGGGAAAAACCCAGATCACCAGGCTTCTGGGCCAAGGAGCAAACAAACAGGAACATGAACGTTTCTGGGCAGAGATGGACTTTGGCCTGAAGGACTGTGGGCTTCCCTGGCAGAGCCAAGCATCCTCAAGGCAGAGGTGTTTAAAGAGCATGCAACTGTGCCAAGCTAAATATGAACCTTTGATTCCTCTCTGCTCGCACAGTTTCACACTTGTGTTTTAACTGAATGTCCCTGTTTCGGGGGAAAAAAACGAAAAGAAAAATCGAAGCAAGTCTAGGAAGAAAGTGTATTGACAGCAACATCTGCTCTAAAATGGCACAGGCAGAATTTGCCTTACTCCTTGTTAGTCTGTAACTCTATTACAGAATAAGCAGGGTAAGGCCAAGGCACAGCTGATGAAGAATCTTAACAGTTTCACACACCAAATGACAGGAACTTTCAGATCATTAGGAAACAAAACCAAAATGTTTTTCATCATGAAAAAGCAAAGTCAAAAGAAACCCTGCAAAAGTAGGAGAACATCTCACTAACATGGCAGGAAGAAAATTCCAGGATCAATTCAATAGCAAGAAGAAAAGTCCTGGAGGGTATTTTTCCATTAACATTCAACACAAAGAAAAAATAAAATATTGAAACAATGAGTAAATTTAAGTTGAATTCAGCTAAATCCTTGGGTGAAAGAAAGATTAAGTGATAGATTTCTGAAGATGGCAAATATTTTCATTCCAATCATTTGCAAGTAAAACTTTGTGACTTATTTTTTCAAAGTGTCATTCAATTAAAAAGATTAAAAAGGCAAGAGTAATCAGAACACAAACATTCAATTTTGGTGGAATGAAATATTTTGGTTCATTTGAGGTTTTGATACTTGATACATTTGGCATGATATTTTTTTTTTGTTTCATTTTGCCAAAGAAAACTTCAGAAAACTGACTTAAGACATTTTTTCCTGTTTTTTTTGGTTTGGCTTCTGAATAAAAAAAAATCCCAAACCAGTATTTGCCTGGATCTATTAGAGTCATTGAATGAAACCATGCCAAGGTAACATCTTTTGAAAGTAGCCAAAATGAAGATGCTAAAGGATTCAATTAATCCAAAGCAGCTGTGTGCTGTCTTACGCTTGCTGACTGCTGAAGGAAATACAAAAGGAACGATGCAATGCTACACATGATGGATTCTGGAATATGAGTATGTGTTTGGAGCCCAAAGCTGGTGGAGGATCTTTCCCTCTGTCCTTTGCTTTTTCTCACTAGGCTTCTGGCCAAACACACCAGTGATATACTGCTGCTGAGACAGACAGTGCTGCCCAAAACTTTTTTATAAATGGACTTTACTGATATACAGTGGCTGCCTTTTACTAGCACAAGTATTGTCTTGGCCTTCACAGGTTATTTATTGGTGCTGTGCTGTAACATTTTTCATTTCAAAGGACATAAGCCAATTTAGCTGTAAAGTCCTTTAAAATTTTGTGTGCCCTCACCTCTAATGCTGGATGTTCTCTGGTAGTAAGGTGTGATGGTTCATGAGACAGGCACAGCCTCCTGCTGTTCTCTGTGCTCTCATTCCTGCAGCTCCTGTGGCCATTCCTGACACCATTGGGGCCACCACTGGGATCACTGAACTGCTGCCAGCATCAGGAAAGGCAGCACGTTTCAATTCCTTTCATGCATATTGGCAAAACTAAGTTTTTAGAGCTCATTGCTCAGTGTGAAAAAACCCTCAAAACAACATATTGTCTTCACTGGAAAATGTATGGAGACCGAGCAGAGATAAGGAATAATGAATGTGTCCTGGGTTATAGAGTATATTCCATTTTCATCTGCTGAAAACAGTTGGGGGGTTGTTTCCTCTTTATCTCTTGTTTACTCTGGAGGGAGGGGGCGGGTGCCTTTTGATAATGGCCCAACGGTTAACACCAGGTAGGGCATTGTTCTTATCTTTCTTCACGATGGGCCATTACGACTCTCCAGGCTGTTCTTTTCCCCAAGCTGTTCCCCTTCCCAACACATACCCACATTCCATCATCCTATTGTGAGGTGCTCCACCCAGTGAGAGGAGCCAACCGTTCCTACCCGGATAAAACTGGGACATGGGACCAGGATGTCCTCTTGCTTCATCCGATTACCGGAGGAAGACTGGACCCTTCTCACCATCACCGGACCCTTTTGGCTACAGGATCATCTCTACCTCAACAGAACCACATCTGCCACTCCAAGAGGACTCACTTTTGGACTGCTTCCGACACCCTGACCAACAGGGCATCAGGTTGTAGCTCCGACTTTGTCAGGGCTTTCCAAAATTTCTGTTTGTTTGTTTGCTGGTTTGGTGGGGTGGTTTTGTTTTTCTACCACATTTGTATTATTGATATTCCTAGTAAAGAACTGTTATTCCTATTCCCAAATCTTTGCCTGAGAGCCCTTAATTGCAAAATTAGAATTTGGCGGGGGGTGAGGGATTTACATTCTCTATTCTAAGGGGAACCCCAGTTTCCCTGGCAGATACCTGTCTGTCTAAACCAAGACAGAATGGGATCTAACAGAACAGTAAATGCAGGAGTCCTCACAGCACTCAGCTTCCAGCAGCAGTGATGTGCCCCTAAGTCTTAATGATGGTTCACATCTGAGGCTTGGGGGATTGAGGGCAGCATTTGCTGCCAGGTGAAGTTGTTTCATGCCCCTTTTACACTTTTTGCTATGGCTCCACCAGGGAATACCTCTGTCTTATGTGGAATTAATAAACAATGAAAACATCAATGAAAGAGACCCCTTTTGGCTAGCACCCCACCAAAACTGCTGGTTAACTGTTTCATGAAAAAACAAACAAGACACAGTGCGCTCTACAGCCAAAACACAAATAGTTTTCCTGACAGAACAGTAAACAAGAGAATTTGTTTGTAATGGAGGAATAACAGAAATGACAAAGTAAAGAGAGGGAGCAGAACACTTTGATACACATGCAAGAGCTTAAGAGCATCATTTTGTACTGTCATGAAAAGTGTAAGTAAAATAACATAATAAGGAGTGATATTTTCAGTGGTTATTAACACATTCAACAGCACACATGACAGCCAAGAACCTTGACAATGATATAAAAACTTGCTCACGACCATGTAGGGGGAGATAAAGTGATTTAAAACAACATTTAACAGTCTGGTGAAGCTCAAACTACTATGCTACAGTTTACTAGAAAGGTCCAAATATACAACAAGGAGAAAAAGAGCTTAAGAGGCAAACATCTGCTTTTTCATATCTAGGATGGTGGCAGAATAACTTTCAAATATATAATGGTACAATTTATGTTTACTCATATTTTATAAAAATACTCTGTGTGGTGCATAATAAGGCAGTATTAAAACACAAATACCACTGGCAAAAGGTAAAGGCACTGCAGCCATTGGCTCAAACAAGTTCCTAAAAAAGATTTTATATAAAGCTAGGTAATGTGCATGCACTGGCATCCTCACACCTATTCCCACACTGCTGTAAGCAGTCCCCAAAAGAACAAGTTCAGATTTAGAAACATGACATTGTGTCAAGTTACTATTCAGCACGTGGCACAAACAACAGGTGAGGGTTTCAGTTTGTGTATTTCAGGTTTAGAGTGGAAGCACAAGTCAAAACTCTACAGTCAAAGCTGTATCTCAGATTCACCCACAGTGGTCTGGTACCCTCAGCAGCTGCTTTTCAACGAATCCTAAATAAGGAATGTAAAACTATTTTTATATCTACTGAACTTTTCTCTTTTGAAGCTGAAGAGTCATAGTCAATATCCTTGATATGGTACTGAAAGAGAAAGACAACTGCACTTGTTCAGAGAACGTAATATCTGAATATTCCTTTTCAAAGACATTTACATTCTTTGGTAATTAACAGAGTAAAGTCTTAAGAGCCTTATCATCAGAACTAGCATCGATTCTCAATGTTGTCATAAGTGAAACAGCACAAGAATAAAGTCTGGAGACCCTCTCTTTACACAGCAAGCTTGTCAAGCCTGAATTACCTCTGGATCCTTCAGTCTGCAAACCGTTTTTTGTCTGCCAGGTATGTTTTGCCTACAGTATTTGCTCCACATAGCTTACAAGATGTCACTGCAATGTCACAGGATGCATGATATGCAGGATAGCATGCTTCACCCCCAGGACTTGCCTCCTAACCTGGCTGCATGCTGTGCAGAGCCCCAGTGCTACAGCAATGGGCTACATTTAAACTGCACTACAGAAGCTTTGAAAATAGTCATTAAGGTAATTTATATTCCCATTCATGTCACTGGTTACTTGTATCAGGCAGACCAGATTTCTGAAGGCTGCATCCCATAAAAGTAGGTGAAACCTGCAGGCTTGGGGTTCTGCTGCTGGAGCTGCAGAAGGACATGACTGCACCAGGTACAGAGCAGGTGCTGCCCAAGCCAAGCACATAAATTGCTATTGCTATCTGTGGTACAAAGATTGGATTTTAAGCTTTTTGGTCCAGGAAAAGCATCTTTCCCTTTGTAGAGCCAAGGTAAAAAAGCTACAACTTCCAAACGTGACACAAAAAATGTCTATGATAAATTATGCATTAGCTTTCTGTGCAAAGTCTTTCAGGTGACAGAGAGGCAGATGGTTTTTGAGTCATGTATACATATGTTTCTCAGCAGAGCTTCCTATGGAAGTTTCTAGGCACAAAGAACAGTGAGAAGATCAGATAAAATTCTTTCAAAGAGGAAGAGGAAAAGACATCATTCCAGTGACAACTTCAAATATATTAATCAAATACTGGAAAAGTTGTTTCAGCATATATTTAAAGCTGAGTAGAGGTTTCCTGAATAGAGATGCAAATGAATATGAGGCAGCGTGTCTTTTCTTTTTAGGGGTTCTTAAAGCAGGTTGTCACAGGGGATCCCTGAGAATATGCTCATGGAGTGACAGCAAAGGCCTAAAAATTACAGGCAGAGGATGACTTCAGAGGGAAAAGCACAAATATGAATTGTTGAGGATGGTCAGTGAAGGATTGCAACCTGAGAGCTGGGCAGGGTTTACTTCAGGGTGCAACAAAGAAGCCGTAATAAAAGGGAACAAAGAACTTATACTGAACAGATATAAAACATCTCCTATATAGTGGAAAAGAAAGGAATAAAAAAAGGAGGAATATAAAAAAACTCTCTGCAAGATGGTGATTTCAGGAAGAGGAGGGTGAGAGGAGGTGCCCTGCTCTGTGCTATTCCTCACCCCAGCAGTAACAGCATTGTCCCCAGTCAATACTTATCCACAGCAGGTGCTCCCTCCCTTTCTTTGGACAAGGAATGCTGCTCTTCTGAAACTATCCATCAAGTGTTATATTTTGGTTCATGGGTTAAATAAACTAGAATTATAAAGAGCTGTGAACACATGCATGTGTGGGGTTTCTGCTCTACCTTTCCAAAGCAAGGTGGTAAATACCACAGCACCTGATCAAATTAAAGGTGGACATAATTAATTTTTAAAAATTAATTAAAATACAGAATATTAAAAAAAAATCTAAAATCTACAAAACCTGTGAGCACTTAAAGGTTTATAAATGCTATAAAGCTTCAGATAATGAATAAATAATTCATGACACAGTAATTCTGAAGGGTGCATTTCCTCGCTCGAGGAATTCCTGAAATGAAGCTTGGCAAATGCAAAGAACCTATGAAAAAAAAAAGGCATTAATTCCAGAAGGTTCTGAATTTGACAAGTTTCTATCTTAACAGGAGATGAGAATTATTACTCTGTCACTCCTTCTGAATGACACCAAGATGCAGACGCCGAGCACGGCGCTGGAGTGTGAAGGTTTGCTGTACCCAGAGCAGCTCCTCGCTGCACCTGTTTACGATCGATTGCCTCATTATCATTTCACTCAGCAGGAGGGAACACAGCTAAATTCACATTCAGAGAAAACTGAAAATTCCCTGGAACATTATTAATGTCCCTTTCCTGTGCAGCCCTGCATGCCACTCCCTGAGCACCAGGAGCTTTGTTGTCTGGGTGCTGCACAGCAAAGAATTGCACCACAAAAGTCTCCAAGCTGTGGGGACGGCAACTGGACATGACAAAGCACAGAAATAAGAAGCCATGCCCATATGATATGTTGGTGTTTTGGGGGGTTTTTTCACGGTTTTTCTTTCCCCCCCCAAAACAGATACGTCTAACCAAGAGCAAGGATAGAATAATATATGGAGAGGAAGGAAGCAAGAAAAATCAATGTATTTTTCACATGTTTTCATAAATCACAATAAACTACCATTGCTATTTTCATCCCTACAGCCAGGTGGGCTCTGTGCTGCAGTGCAGAGATCCAGATTTTGGGCTTCATACCGTGGCTTTCTGCTTCCTGGGCTGGCAAGGGTGAGACCCCCAGCCCTGCTGGGCTGCTCCCTGGAAACATGCAAGGTCAGATTGGAGGGGGCTCTGAGCAACCTGACCTAGATGAAGATGTCCCTGGTCATTGCTGGGGGTTGGACTAAAGGATCCTTAAATGTCCCTTCCACCCCAACTGTCCCATTAGTTTATGATTCAGAGCTGCTACAAAGGCTCCAGACACCCCCCAAACTGACCTGGGGTGTAGCTTTTAGGAGTAGACTCCTAAACCCTTGGAAATGCAGTTTCTACAGCTGGAGCATCATAACACTGAAAATTGCTGTAGAGTTGAATTTCATTGGTACTTACACTCCTCCTCAAATATTTGCAACCCCTTATCTCTGCTTGGTTTTTGTTATCTTTTTTTTTTCCTGTACACTGCTGAAAGCAAAATTTATTTGCACATAGGGAAAGCTCAGCAAATAGTTAAATATATTCACCCTAAAGAGCCACATGCAAGAATCACGCATGCAGAAAGTGGTAATTGTCACATGGAAATAGCTGACCAACCACAAGTCCCAAAATAGCAAATACCCACTGAAACGGTTGTACCACTGGAATATTTTTGCATAAATTATTCACAGGATAATTCTGAATATTGAATGTGTACAATGTTCAGGCAGTCTGGGAAAGTGTGCACTGATGCATTTTCCTTCTTTGTACAGATTTTTATCATGTCATGATAAGATTGGTCATGTGGTCTGCTCAATTCTCTCTCTCTTCACAGTCTTGCAGACAAAGGTATAATTGAGTGTCCCTGTCCCACAGCACCCCTTGTAAGTCAGAGTCTGATCAACTCTGAACACTAAGAGCATTAAGTTTAATATGAGCAAAGTGGTTAAATCAGGATTTCTTCATTAGAACATCTGCCTGTCTGTTATTAGCAGATTCTATTTGTTTGATGCTGAAAAATCTTACAAAAAATGAATGCTGAGAGTTGACTTGTTTTATTTGCTATCACTGGACCGTACTATCCTTCTGGATGCCTGGATCCTACACTGACCAGTGTGGAGCAATCTGTCACTTGCCCAAAAACTGCTCACGTCTGTAAGGTGAGATAAAGTACCAAAGATTCTTTAAGAGGCACTTTGACACCACTATTTATTTCCTGTGATTGATTCAGCACAATGCAAAGGAACAATTGCAGTTCTTTCCTAGACTGAAGGTACACAAGAAAAATAAATATTCCTGTCTTAAAATTCATGGAAGGTGAAGTTGAAGATCCTCTTGGTTCATTGTGAACAGGAACTTACTTTTATTCTGAGAAATGCACTAATTTAAGTCAATGCATCTTGGGTGGAAGAGGCATGAATCAATCAATTTTTTTTAATATATTCAGTAGAAAAACTCCCAAAAATACATAGGGGGAAAAAAACCCCTTATACCACTTTTCCTGTACTGATTCTCCAGCAGAAAGTGAAGAATAAGAAGTGTTTTGCACACTGTTGTAAATTCTCATACTAATGATGTTCACTGTAGTAGTTACATACTGTGAAATGAAAAAAACCCAAAAACAATGGAGGTTTGTGCCAAAAAATTAGCATCTGACAGGTAGAAGAAGAGAACCACAGAAGGAAAAGGCAGCAAAAAGCAGAGGTCAAATGGATAAAGCAGCCAACACATTCTGAGGTGTTTCAGAGGCAGAAACTCTCAGTTAAGCTCCAAGATTAGCTTGTGGCCATGTGCAATCCTTATTTTCACCTCTGAACTCTGTCCAGTGTCTCAGGGTGTCTCTTCATAGCACAATATCAGGCCACACAGACCCTGAATGAACTTGCTCAAAGAACTAAAGTAACTAAAGCCCTTCTGAGAAGTGTATTAAGAACATCACTTTATCCTGGTTAGTCTGCATCTAGTCCTGAGAGGATGATTGAATATAAATCTCTCAAGCTCTAGAGAAAAATGTGGCTCCTTGTGTGCCATCTGCAAGGTACAGTATTTTTCCATCTAGACAAATTCTTAATTGCCTTGACTGATGCTGTAGGTTTCTTTCATACGGCTAATTTACAGACCTAGTGATGAAGGTATTATTTCAATTATCATGGGAAAAAAATATAAATAAGAATAAAATCCCTTAAAAAGTTGGTGGATTCATACAAGTAAATAACAAAATTTACCACTGATCTGAATATTACAAGAAGTTCATCTATACAGCCAAAAATATTCTTTTAAACAAGATGGAAAGGTCAAATTAGCATTTGGAACTATGTAGCTCTACCTGCAGTAAATTTATGACTTCTGTAGCTATTAGGTATAAGAACTTCACAACTGTTAGTACAGTTATCAAGTAGATGAATCATCCCATCTCCATTTTTCAGGTACAAATTCAAAGGCCCCACAGAGAACATCAAGGTACTTAGCATCTAATCTTAACCAATTTCCATGGAAAACAAATGGGCATCATACCTTGAAGAATCTGACATAAAATTATTTCCCTCAGGTCTTATAAGTAATCAGCTGCAGAAGAGAAAACTGAATCCAATTTTCCAAGTTCAAGGCCGGCAACCTAATCTCTAGACAGGTTCCCTCTCCTGTGTGTTAAAACAGCAGCCTGGAAAAGAAATCATGTTCTGCCCCTTGGCTGAGTCTTTGACCTAGTCATGGCATGAAAGATCCATGGGACTTCTTGGGGCAAGCTATGAGAAGAGGGTTTTCTGTATGGAGTGTGAAAAACTAAGTTCACTTTCTCGTAAAATTTAAGAAGTTTAATAAAAAGATAATTAGGAGACAGAAATAAAACAAAGGATTATGGCCAGGTGCTTGGCATACAGCCAAAAGCACACCTACTGTCTCAAAAACACCCTTTAAATCCCTTTCCATTGAATTAGCCTGTTGCATATTCATAGACCACTATGCATTATTCAAACATTCCTTTGAGTTTAGATGTTCTTTTGACCTTTGACTTGTTTTAGATTAAATCAATATATTTTATTTCTCCATCCTGTTGTTCTTACACTCCCTGATAACAGAGGGGCAATAAATTCTTCCTTTGGGGTTCTGGTTTCTGTCGCTGTTATCTTCATCCAGATAGGGTAATCCACACGTTGCCTTCACCATTCTCTGAGTTAGGTACATGAATAAAAGCATTTTAACATCACATAATCTCAATTTTTAATATTGTGCTATGTCCTAAGATATATTTATCACACTATTATTTCTAAATTTTGTTAACAGCAGAAATGAAAACTATATTCATGCCACAAAGTTATTCCAACATTATTCATATAGCATTCGTTTTAATATTTGTGAAAAGCCAATAATATGTAAATAATACATAGTATGTATTTATAACATGGAGTAAATATTAATTGTAGGATCTTATCTTATTCTTATCTCAGAATCACTTGCATGGGTATTCACCACTACAACAAATATTCAACAAATATTCACCACTCATTCACCTTGGGGTGTTTGATTTGGTTTTGGTGTTTTTGTTTGTTTGAAATCTCTTTCCCCACACAAGTGTTTGGAATCTCAGTGCTGGCATGGCCCTGCCAGAAGCCACAGTGGTGACTCCTCAAAGTGAGGCAGAACCAGACTTTGACAGTGTGAGCCCTGCATAGCAGCAGTCCCACATGCTTTGCCCTATTGCTGCTGAGAAAACCTGCCGAGTACCTCACGGGAGAAGGGGCTGCATCAGAGCAGGAGCCTTCTTGGGCAGGAAAGACCTGCAAATTCAGGGGCAGATTTATCATAGCCTTTCTGGCTGTATATCTGTGTTCTCAGGAGTTTCATGCTATCCTCTCCAGGGGCCCGAGAAGACTTTTGTTCCCCACCTTTAACCCACAACCAAGACATAAGCAGGAGAAAAACATTTCAGGGTGACTGTTGGAGTGTTTTCTAGCCTTTCTGCCCCACTCTGTAGGTTTATTTAGGAGAGTGATGTAAAGCACAGAGGCAGGAAAGGCTCCTGTAATCCCTGGGATTTACATGTAAAAATCCAATCCTGGTTAGCTTTGCCTTCTTCCTCTCTAAAGAAAATGTATTAGCCTGGATTTGTAGGCTCTAGGAGTAAGTTCTTTAAATTAGTAAAGCCTGATTATTCAATGTGGGAAAGAAATCTGTTCCTCGGTGACTTTAGGACTATTGAATAAATTCCACAGTAAACACGATCCTCAAATTCCTGATCCTCACCGCAACAGCAGATTTAATTCTAATTAGTTTATTTTCAGTTTAATTGTTCTCACATGAAAGATGCAAAATCTGAAAGACTGCTTGACAGTGGGCTCAGGAATTACTTAAACAAGGGTTTGATCCCAAGACCACTGAAATCAAAATTTTCAATGAGTTTTGGATCAGTTGTTGCATAACACAAATTTTGTACAAAAATCTAACCACGTTTTGTTGCACAGGAAGAGTCTGGGAAAGCTCCCATCTCCCTGTAAAATCACTGCCTTAAGTTCACCCATTGTTTCTTCAAAAAAAACCAAAAGATGTTTTATTTGGAAATTATTTTATCAACATGTTTGGTACACAGTATGCTTTTTCTATCTCTCTGTTTCAATTACTACTAGTATCATTATTAATAAATCACAATTAGTTGGCACCGAGATAATTAAATCTGCAAATAAAATATTGTGACTGAGCTACTGAAGTAAATAAACAGTAAGTACCAGGGACAGATTAATGCTAAACTAACAGTGAGTTTATTTGCATGAAAATTGTGTAATCAGGGGAAAAAATTAAGAAAGAATTAAAAAAACAAAACAGACACACAAAAAAATCCCAACCCCACAACAACTAAATCACACTCTCTATATCCAGCAGTTTCTGATGGTCTCTGGGAGATACCGTGTTTGCTAGAATGTTGTACTTAAATCTGAATATTTATTAAATCACATGATAGCTCTGCCAAGGGCAGGGCAATAATGCATTGCCACACCAACATGTGTAACAGCCACACCAGGCAAAAACAAGCACTAAATGTGCTGCGTGTATACACAGCTTTGAATACCAGTTTATTAGAAATAGGCTTGCAGAGTTAGAGGAAAACTTTAGCACTGATGCAAATGTGATTTTCAGCATGTGAAAAAAGCTTTTTACCCTGAGCCATGAATATGACTGTAGAGCAAACCAACAAGAGTATTTTGCTTAGAGTAAATTTTGGGTTTCATTAGGGTGAAGAAAGTCTGTTAGCAGAAACTGTTTATCATCTAGGAAGAAGATATGGGGTTTGGGCATGGCTACATGAAACTAAGTATTTCTGAAAGTGAAGTGGCAGATGGAAGGCAAACCCTTGGGAAAAGATTGAAATCAGTATTTTGATTAAACTACATTCGAATGTAGCCACAGAGAAGAAATTAGGTGCAAACATTATATCCAGAAAGGATCCCAGACAACAAATTTGGTTAAACACTTTTTCCCTGAACAGAGAAATTCCTCTTTAAGTTCATTAAAGTATGGGTGGATAAAAGAAGAGTTTTCTTCTTAGTTCTGTCTCTAAATTCATTATAATAGCATCGCTGACATTTCTGCTATGTATACAAATTCTCATTTACATTTGCTTTCATCTTTACTTCTGGTAAATGTGATTTCAAGAGAGCTAGAAGGCAACCAGGCTTGGGTGTAGTAAGCCTTAAAACTCTCTGTGCGGGCTGCTGCCATGCCATTCCCAGGTTCTCCAGAAAGAAAAGCTGTGCTCTTCTGGAAACCAGAGGGGTCAGGGTGGGTGCCAGCCACTCACGGTGTTTGCACAACAGAAATGCCCTTCAGCAGAACACTGGTGAGGACTGCCAGCACCCTGCAGCCTCAGAGTAAGTTTGTGACAGTGGCCCCCCTTCCTCACAAAGTTTAAGAAAAAAATCATCCACATCAGCACCCTTTACAAAGTTGTTAGCCATCTGTCATTCCCTTCCTTTCCTTCCCAAATTTCATAATAGCTGTTAATGGAATAAAGTACAATCTCTCTGTGTCACAGGTGGTTATGGTTAGAGGGTCACACATTGGTGCTTCTAGACCTATTCCTGATCTGCTAATTAAATTGTCTTCTCAGCACTTCATGAAAACAGAGAAGTCATTTTGCAGTAATAAAGTCAACAGCTGAGGAGGAAAACTGCTAAGGAAATCTGAGATTTTGAAGCCCAGGGTAATGGTGAAGACCTTTACAAGCAAAGCGTTGAAGAGATACCTGTGGAAAGAGTATGGGAGGACAATTGGGGGACAGAACAAAGAGTACAGTGGAGCTTAATGATAACCTGACCTTGGTGGAATACAGGCCATGGGATAAGCGACCACAGATGTGAGAAGAACTGGGAAAGTACAGCATATGCAGATATTAAGGTTTTGAAACTATGCAGTTTTGCAAGGCTGCCAAGTAATGCAAACAATAGGCTAATTCTGTAACTAGTGGGAAATTCTTGCTTAAGGATGTGACTGCTTAGAGCTACAACATCATATAAGACTGAACTGAGAGGAAAATAAATGATGTAAACCCCTTTTTGCTTGGACTTCAATGACTTCAACTAAGACTTCGACTTCTTTTTGCTTTGACTTCTTGCTTGGGCTACTTCGTGCTACTTCTTGACTTCTTGCTTGGGCTACCTCTCTTCTGAAGTCCAGTCTCCCAGTCGTGTGGCAAAAGAGTCCTTTTCTTTCTCCAAAGTCTGATCCATCACTTCAAACTTAAGACTGTTTTGACTTTACAGTTCATGTGCGTGATGTAAGACTGTCATAGCCCTGACTTTTCAATTTCAGCTAAACTCAGAGACTCCTGGATTTGCATTCAGGACAAAAACAATGCTAAAACGCTCCAAAAGATGAAATTCCTTTCTTTCAACCCTGCCATCTAGCCCTTCTTAGCAAGTTGTGCTTTTCTCTGAGCTTTTCTTTCATCAGTGATTTTCACACCATACATCCAAAAGCAGGTTAGGTGGATGTTGGATGGCATTTGTTTAGAGCATCCTGCATCCTAAGCACACTTCCATTATCTGTACTTAATGGTTGCAAAATCTCATTCAAATCTGAGCATTTTTTGGTACAGTAGCAAGCCATGCTTTACATAGATAGAGCTGGAGAACCCCTGCAGAATAACTTCTGAGACTTTTGTAAGCCTATCCGAAGCACAGGAACCCACATCACTGAATGAGAAAAACTCCACCCTGCCCTAACACGAGTGAGACACAACCATAGTGTGCAACCAGTCAGTTTGAAGACAAGACCTTGAGGCTTAAAGTTGAGGAAGAAATTTCTACACTGAAGTGAAACAGTGTAAACATTTGTTTTCTACTCAAAGAGTGCAAGAGTACTATCTGATGGTATGATCCCATCTGAATTGTCATCTCATCTGAATTCAGCTGCCTAAAAGTGAAGTTTCAACTTAGTGGCCAAAGTCTCTTGCCTGGTGTCTGCACACAGACAAAAACATTTTGAGGAGTGATTCAATCCACCTGTTTGGAACACCTAGAAATGATACCTTAATTTTTGGTAGCTAGAGGGGACTCTGGACCAATGGCAAATCTTCATCAGGTTTACTATGGGCAACGGCAACTTTTGAAATTTATGTAGGACAGTACACAACAGTCAGACCCCATTGACACTGACAGGCTTTAGTCACCGTGACCATCTTTTTTTCTTCTCTGACAGATATGGCCATTGTGGTTTAGCTGTAAGCCCTTGAGACTGAGATCAATAACCAGGTACCAAGCTGCATTGCCAAGACTTGGTCCAGCAACTTAAATAATTTTATCCTCTTTCTCTTCTGGTTGGCACTGATTAGACCACCTGTGGAGTATGAAGACAGACATTGTCAAACTGGAGTGAGATCAGGAGAAGGCCAGTAACATGAGACCACTGCAGCACTGGCTCACATAAGTGTAAGAAGTGTCTGAGACACTAGGTTTGTTCAGCCATAAGAGGAGGAAAACAGGGATCTCAGGGGAGATCTTATGGCTGTCTTCAACAAACTGATGGTAGTTTGCAGAGCAGGCAGAGAAACCTGCTTGTACGTACACAGCAAAAGCACAAGAGGCAAAACAGTGCCACAGGCAACAGACACAAGTTGTAACAAGAGAAATAAAAGCTGGATCTCAAACACTTTTCCCCATCAGATGTGGTCGATTGTTGGCAAAGTCACTCAGAGAAGCTGCAAAGTCAATGTCTTTGAGCTTAGGGTTCAACAATACAAGACCATGAGAAGCTGACCCAGCTCAACATGCCATCAGCTGGAGGTAGAGCTGGATGAAATCAGAAGGTTTTCTCCATAAGTCTCTATGCAACTCAGGGTTCACTCAGCTTCCACTAAGTCCAATTCAGACCTCTACCAGCCTCAAGGTGGACTTTCCATCCATTCTATTTCACTGCCACTGAAAAATGAGGATAAAAATCCATGCTTGAAATGGAAAACATGTTTAATTTGTATATTGTGAGAGTATTCAGAAAGGAAAAAAGACATTTCCTAAAAATTTCCCAACCCAAACTTTTTTTTGTTAGTCCAATTCTAGATGTGTTGAAACCACTAACTTTTCTCATCCCTCATCAATATTTAAGATTGAGTGCCCAGATTCTCCAACACATGCAGATAATAAGTGAAAATTGAAGTGCTCAAACTTTTGTGGTTTCTAAGGGCTTTTACAGCTCACCAGTATAGAAAATGAACAAAACTCAAAGGTGCAAAAAACAACTGGTCACCCATGATGAAAAGTCTGAAAGAAGGTGGGGAACTTAAAGGCAGCTTTCCTCTCTACAGCAGTTCCCAGCAAAGGCAGTCAGGAGAGGGGAGGAAATTCGATGGAGTCTGTTTTGCATTCAAAAAAGGCATAAAGCAGAATTACTGAACGAGTGAGAAGAGAGGGAAGTGAAAAGGCTGGACAGTGTTCAAGGCAGTAATGGTTGTGAATGCTAATGCCCTTACTGCAATTCCCAACTCAGCCAATTTAATGTGATGACAAACAGCAATAAAACACAACCCTGCATCACACTCCTACCATAACATCATGACACTGCACACTACAATTTAAAGATAATTAACTTACTTCATCATCAAATTTTGCCATTGCATCTGGCTGTAAATTATGCCAAGATAAGGAAATTCTGCATCAAAGTAGAATTGGAGATTCTCAGCAGTTTTCCTCTAAGGGTGTGGCAAAATTGTACTTCCACACAAGTACATCTTTTTGAGTTTTCGAATTAGCATTTTTGAATACATTGAATATATTGTTCTCTTTGTGTCCTTTATTGAAGCACTCCTTTCATTAACTGAAGAAAAATATTTATGTAATCTGTCTGGCAGTTGCTGAGGTTATGGAATATGGTCCATATAGAATCTGAATCCCACCATCACAAAGGGCGTAGATTTATATTAGAAAGGTTTTTGTCCCAATTCTCCTTGCTTTGCAGAAAAACAGCACATCCCACTCAATAGTGGGATAAATATGTCTTTGTTCAGAGCATGAGGCTGTCCTATGGCACCTGAGCAACATCCAGGGCTTGTTTAAATTCCATCCACTTTGGACAGTGTGATCAGCTCCTGAAATTTGCAGAACTTAGATGAGGCTCAAAGCTCTCTGAGCTTTGTCAGAAATATTCCTTCCTAAGCAAGTTTGATTAAAAACTGGCTGTTTTATAGAAGATTCTATGAAGAGCTCAGTTAAAGACATTCCTGGATAAATATCCCCATGGATATGATGCTTGCTTTCTAGAACTACATGAATGGGAGAATGCATAGTTTCCAAATCAGGACCAAGACTCAGGTAGGGCTGGTTAGCTTCCAGTTTGCTAGAATGTATCAACCTGTTTTCTTTCTTTTATGGATAATTTTCCAGCTCAGATGGATTGATGTTTTTGATATATTTTCTTGGAAATGAAAAACCTCAAAAAGCTACCTTGGAACTGGCTTCTAAAAATAATTTTTTTATCAGTGTTCAAACATTTTGAAGATAAATCTCTCAATTATCCCTTCCACTACCATTGAAGACAGGTAATGTATCTTGAATGGCTAAAACAGGCCAAAATTTCTGCTGTACTCTCTTTGCTTTTATGGCTTAGCCATGGCAGAGTCAAAACTTACTGCAGATTTTTCTAAACCTGCAGTGGCTATGCTTTCAAAATGTCCTGGTTTTGCCTGGGATAGAGTAACCCTGCTTTCCTGGAGCTGAACATCTACCTGCCCATGGGAAGTGGCAAATTAATTCCTTCTTTGGCTTTGCTTGTGTGCATGGCTTTTGCTTTATCTATCAAACTCTCTTTATTTCAGCCCATTGTTTTGCTCACTCTTCCCATTCTCATCCCACAGTGGGGGGAAGTGAGCAAGTGGATGTGTAGGGCTTAGCTACTGGCTGGAGTTAAACCTCAGCACAAGGACAGAGTACCCATCCCGTCTAAAAGCTCTGCAAAGGTCGCCTTTTCCATTCACACAGCTGAAGGAACACGATTAATGCTGCAACACAAGGGTATCAGTGTAGTAAATCTCAATTCCAGACTGTATTGGAGAAGGCAGAAGGCAAGTCTTTTTCAAAGCAGAACAGATTTCACCCACTGACACTGTTGTATCTACAAGAATTAAGATGCACAGGCCCAAGTTTGGCATTTGGGCACCAGGCTCACATGGCTTCAAGGTATCTGGCCACGATTACTTGCTGTGTAGGAGGACAAGGTGAACAGTTATCAAATCCTCACCACCTCTTCAGGGCTCTTTGTAAGTTATTTTTGGATATATGTCCCCTTCAGGAATAGCAATTGTGATTCTCCCTCTTTTCACTGTCTCACCTCTGCCAATCAATATTATTTCCTCACCACTCTATCTCCTTATAGGGGTGTCTTATCTCCAGTCTTTTTATCTTCCCATTATATCTCCTAATGGCTGCAGACTGGTGCTTTTTTTTTTGGCTGACCTTCGTTTTCTTAATTGGGATGTCCCCAGCAAACCCCTATGGCTGGGTTGGGATCTTGATGACCTGTTAATCAAGGTGCTCTCAGCACACCTCTCATGCATCCCTCACTTTTTTGTTTCTTGGTGACCCCACACCCAGACATCCCCATGTAGGGCTACAGCGGCCCTTGGGCCACCAACAGACCCTGTCACGTCTGCCCTTAGGTGATCCCTGGTACAAGGCACCTGTAATCTTGGATGAGACTGAGTGGAAACAGCTAAATTGGGAGAAGTTGTGAGGAACCTCACAACTATGAGGTCTTTGTGCCCAGACATCTCTCACCTCACCCATAGGATGCCTCTGCATCACCAGCTGCCCAGACACCCAGCTAAGCCTTGTCACCATGGCCATGAGGTGCTGGCCCTCATCCTTCAAAAGGTCATTAATATTTCCTACAGGTCCCCATACCCTGGTCATGTTAATTAAAATATCCTGCTAACAAAATGGATGCAGCTATTCTGGAACCGCTTTTTGTTCTCAACTCCGCTCATAGCATCCAGTAATTAGTGTTATTTCTTGTCTTTCCACATCCAAAACTCAAAGTTAGTTTGATTGAAAGTTTTAAAATTCATTTTTCATATACACAAATAAATAATTTTTGTTTCAAATAAATTTAATCTAGTCTAGCCTCAAGCACTTGAAAATATATTCCAACTTTTTCCTGTACCAAATTACTAAATTATTTTCATCAATGTAACGGATTACATTTAAAAATATTTTCAGCAATAAAACATAACCTTTTTGTTATTAAAACCTGTTCCCACTTCCGTAAGGACTTCAGGATTACCCCACCAATATGGCTTAAGAGGTTGTAAGAAGGCTGCTTGAAGTAGACAACACCAAATGAATGCACTTTTTAATGACAAATAAAGCTTTACATGTTGCTTTTCACTGAACATTTTGAACCTCAAAAAAAAAAAATCTGTTGTCGTCCTGAATGTCACTAAATCCCCTATACTCACTCTTCAATCACTAGGGTTCCATAAAACAATGGGAATTCTAGGCAGTTAGTCTTTACCACAAAGCTTGAGGAAAACTCTTCAGTGATAAATGTCTTACTACAGATTGTTTTCATTATTGTTATTGTTCATTTTACAAGGATAAACTTCATATGTTGAATTTAATGCCATGGTTTCAGTGTCTTTGACAAAAAAAAAAAGATTTTATTTTAATCCTGTTTTGTAGTTTCTCCATGATCTGGGACTAGAATTTGATTATCACTTCACATAGTAAATGACTCTTTGCCATACAGAAGTCTTTTAAGCTGTGGCATTCCTGTCACTTCCAACATAAAATACATTCAAATCTCTGACAAGTATTAACTTGGTGGTTGACATACTTCTCCTCGCACTGATTTATCATCACAGTTTAAGACTGTGTGAAATGTGCAGCCCCTTTGAAACCTCTAGATTGGGATCCATAAAATTTGACAAAAATGAAGACATAAACACCACCCCCCACTCTGCAAAAAATAAACCACAAAGGGGTGAAAGACATACTACTCTTTACCATGCATAAACTTCTTTAGGGTTGAGTGATCAGACAGAGCTCATTTTCTCTAATCTTTTTCCATAATTTACTCTTTTCTTAAAATAACTGCTAAGGACTCCAAGGTGGTAAAAAACCTGAGCTAAATACTAGGAAAGAGACAACATGCTAATTTAAACCTATAGTGATACTTAGAGAATATAACATGGATCTTGAATGTAATTCTCATATCAAACTTTCCATTCTCCTCAGATAGAGATGTCATCTCTAAATAAAATCAAATTAAATAGTATATTCTGCAGCCACAGTTAACCATCTCAGTCTGCCTACTAGATGCACAAACCCAAGCACCGTTCTACAAGTTTGATTTCAGTGTCACAATTTCTATTAAAACAGTGATTAAATGGATTTAAAATCATTGATAGGTACACCTCTGAATACTGAGGAACTGATGAAAAAAAGAACAGTTAAAGTAACTCAGATATGTTTGATTAAAATTGAGATACACAAGTATGTACAAGTGCTTATTCATCCAGCTTGGTTCTAAGATCAAACGTATATTCACATCTCATGTGAAACTCAATCACCTCAATGGCTGGCTTAGAAAATCATAAAAATAAGCAAAATAAAGACAAGCTTTCATAGGTACCTTTATATCCTCCCAAAAAGAGCATATGATTATGAGTACACACATACTTTCATTTTAAATATGCACATGTGTACCAACAGTGTCTAAACAGGATTTGTACATTACTTTTTCCTTTCTACCTCACATGTTTCTGGAAGCAGTTTTACCTGGAGATAATTTCTCTTGAACTGCAGTAATTTATATTAAATATTTGTTCAGTGTCCACCAATGATCCAGAGTGTTCAGATATGCCACGATATTGTGGTAAGCAAATACTTTTTCTAAACAATAATTATGCTTTATCCATTAGCTCATTCACATTGGTTATAAGTTGATTTTCTTCCTTCTCAATTTGACAAGCCTGTGTGCTTTCTTGATGGTCTCAATGGTACTATATATATTTTAAAGCTAAGCAAATACAGGACTGAACTCTTTGTTCCTAAGTTATTTAAACATCTCATTACATATGAACAATTTTCCTGAAACTGAACCTGAATTGTTTTGGTTATTAAATAAACAACTGAATGTTTCTGAAGCGTTGCCTCCCTTTGTGGGCAAATGCTAAAGAACCAGTTTTCAATTATTTATTAAAACATGCTTTTTAAAGGAAAAAATGTATGAAAAATCTGAGTATATGTATTTACCTTCTGTTGTGGCTTTGTGATGGATTTATGCACATTGTTATATGCAAAATGTCCTCTCTGTTGCCTGTCATCCAACTATCTTCACCTGGTTCTGACTTTTTACTTGATGTTTGCTTAATATTTTTGTAATTTTTTTTTTTTTAGATTGTCCTGTACCAAGGAAAACTACATTTTGAGAGGGGTTAAGCCTTCCTACAGTGAGATACAATTTCTCATCTATTTATGCAAATGGATTCATAACCCAAACAGTGATAAACTCTTGGTAAATGTTTTGCAAGTAAAACGTCCAAAAATTGCTTTTATTCTATTTGGGCTCCTTCTGTCACGGGCAATGAAGAAGACACAAGAAATGACTATCTGTACATCACAACACCAAACTGATTTGTTTTCCAATTGAGCATCTTTTAGAGAGAAAGCAGATTAATCAAGTGAGATAGCTTTAATATGTTTTTCTGGTTTCACCTTATCTCTGCCGATACACTTCCCCCAAAAAAGGCCAAGCCAATTCCACAAGATACAAATTAAGACAACACACTACAAAATGAAATTAAGCACAAGGGAGGTAGCAGAGACTGTGACCTGAACAGCTCACTTCAACAAAAATTTCACTTCTCTTCATTGCCCCACATTCCGCTTTGCTAAATAATTAAAAGCTACCAAGAGATTGTTTCTACTTCTCCCTTTTTCTGCTCCAGGAAAAGAGAAGAGAGGAAAAACACACACTGTTGAAAAGAAGCCAGACTTCTTTTAACAAAATGCTTCAGAACATGCTTAAGGTTAAGTCCACACGTGACTCACCTTCACTATACACAAGAACCATTGGATAAAACTCTATGATCTGCTACACACTCTTCCCTGTACTTTAGTGTCTGTAAAGCTTTCCCTTGATCCTTGTCAGCAGCATCCATAATTCTTATATGTGAGCATCGTGACCTACTTTCCAAGATCTTCAGACATCACCATTGGTTATTTTTAGCACTCTACTGACTCATTTGATGTCTCTGTGCATAGAGGGCTACCCACTGAGAAGATTTAGCTCTCTCCACAATTTTACCAGCACATTTTCACCAGCTTGAGACCACAGATGTGGAAAGTGTCCTGCAAGTCTGGACTAAGCAAGAAATTTCTCACGACCTACTACAAACCACAGTGATGACCCTCTGGAAAGGTTGGGGTCAAGTTGCCAGCATGCTCACAGAGCAGCTTACAGACATATGGAAATAAATTACTTCTTTTAGTTTTGGTTTTCTTTCTTCATTGGCAGCTTCCCTTCATAATTTTTTGGTTTTGGGGGGTTTTGTTTGTTTGTTTGATTTTTTTTGAGCAGAAATTAAGACATCGGATTCTTGACACTGCAAAGACAAGTCCATTCAGGAGGCCTTTTACTGATTCCTTCCAAGGGAGATACTTTGCCCATGATTCACAGGGGAAAGGAAGAGCAGCAGTGCAGTTACTCCACAGTACAGAAAGATGTTAGCAATTAGTGCACCACAACAAACCTTAGAAATGGCCATTTTGGGGTCAAAGTACAAGAATTGCATTCAGAGTCACGTAGGAAATGCAAGGCACTAACAGCTGCATGACTTGCTTAGGACAGCAAACTGTTACCTGGGAATAGGAACTTACAGCCTCAGGGGCAGCATGACCTGAAGGCCCAACCTTGTAAATAAATAAAAAACAAAATAAAGGATTTAGGGTGTTGCCCTAAATCCTTCTCCTTCTTCATAATCCTCCATCTTGTAAAATAATAATCATACAAAATAATTTTAAACTATTAAATTAAAATAAAAATAACCCTTATAATATAAATATCACACATTAATAAAAAATAATAAATAATAAACACATAACTATCTATATAAAAACTAAATAACACCCCATCAACAAACAATCACATCATATCCCAACCTATATCCAAACCTCAACTAAGTACAAAACAAATTATAAAATATCAAATAATAAACATCACACAAAAACAAAAAACAAAACCTTAAAAAACTCCACTTCTTTCTACAACACAACTCAAAACTTTTAAAAAACTAAAAACTTTTAACATCCTTAAATCTCAACAAAAAAAAAAAACAAAAACAAACCCAAAATTTGGCGTCCCTGGGTTAGGATGCTGAGGCTAGGATGTCCCGATTTCAGGGACAGAAAGATGAGGCTACACCAGCAGCAGTTCAAGGAAACTAACCATTTATTTCAAAAATCTGACTCCATTTATATACATCTGTACAAAGGTCAAGAGATTGGCTACACAGGTCGCCACCTCTTTAACCTGGATAGTGGGCATCACCATCAATCACATTTCTCCTCCCAGAGGAGAAATATGTAAACATTCTAAAAATACACATTGTTTACATGAAGCTGTGTGAGAATCTGCAGTACAAAGTTACAAGCACTCAAAAGCAAGAAAACCTAGGGTGACACAACCTAAACAGGCTCTCACTGGCTGAGAACACCACATACAAACAACAGCACAGCAGGATATTTGTCTGAGACCAAATATATAACCATGGCCTTGGCATCTGATGGGCACCTCACCCTGTTGTCAGGCTCCTTCCTGCATTGGGCTGTAGCTCCACTTAGCGCAGAGATAATATGGGAAAATAAATTCTCTGATTATCTTCAGCGTGAGTCTCTTCTCAATGAAAGGCAAAAACAGGTCAAGCACCACCCACACTAGTATCTCCACCTTCATGGTACCAGAGTTGTTTTTCTGGTCAGTACCACAGACATCTGCCCCACCAGAATTACAGGGAGAATGTCGATCTGTCTTATCCACTTTGCAACCTCCTGCATAAAGATATGCTGTACTATTCGGTATGAAAAAGCAATTATATACCTTCATCAGTAGAAGTCATTGCAGAAACTACTGGGGTTTGGTAGCTAGATGTTGTAAAGTCCAGGATCATGGCAATTGATATAATAATTGTTTCTGCCTTGTTACCTAAGAAAAGTCTGCATTTTCACTGCAGAATGAGTACAATTTGTGGATGCTCATCTTCCAAGTGTTAAAGGTGTCTGCAGCCTGCAGTGTGCCGACCCATCCCATACTATCAAAATATCTTTTCTGTATCAAATTCAAGTGTCCTTGCAGGATTTGTTATGATTTATTTCCCGGATATTCTGTACCACTGTTGGATTATCAGAAACTGAGCGGTGTTGTAAGAAACAGCTTAAATGAAAAGAGAGATATTTCAAGTGTATTGAGCTAAGGCCAACTGAAGTCTTACTTAGCCCATCAAGAAAGTATTTTTGTAAGCTTTTCAAACCTGAGCTTAGACAACTGAAATTATTCAAAAATACAGCACAAACAAGAATATTTCTCAGGCTTCAAAGAAAGACGACAGGACACGCCTAATCATCATTTGATTGAAGACATTTATTATAGGAAGTCAGATTCTGTAGAAATCTTTCCTAGAAATCTTTCCTGAGATGCTGTCCACTCCAGTTGTTCTGCATTTGAATTTTAAATTTCATTTTTTTGCCAAGAAGGAAAAAACCTCAATCATATTTCACATGTCCACTGCTAAAAGTTTTGAAAGGTATAAATCAGGAACCACAAAAAGAATTGTTCTCTTTCACACAGCAATTAGGATGATTTCTTCCACTTAGTACCTGGTAGCATCTCTGAAGTTAAAAAAAAAAAAAATAAGGCAGAGAGATTTACTGATATTATTAGGTAGAATTGCTTTTCTCAGATGGCTACTGAAATAAAAAACAAATGTCACAATATGGGTTTGGCTTGCATATCTGCTAGCACTTCTCTAATCTCAACAAAGCCAATTATTTCAGAATAATGTACAAACTCATCTCTAACCTGAAGTGTAAGCAATAACTGTGAAGCTCTAGAGAGAACAAGCAAGTCAATGCCCTTCCTAACAATAATGGGACAGCCACGAGTCACATCTCCTCAGGAAATCCTGGCGCCAGTCTGGTGTCACCTAAGGACATAAATTGAAGGAGTATTCTCCACCTACAAGCTCAGGTCTGATCTCAGTTGACTACAGGTCATTGCCAAAATCTGAAGAGGACAAAATGTCACAGATCAATACCACCAGAAACTCTGAAGAATATGCAAAAACCCACATTTTTTTGATGCCACTGTTTTGAAGTAACAGGACAGCAACGGCCCTGGCAAAGAACAAGAGAGAAACTTCCAAGAAGCCACCTGGCTCTACATGGGATAACAGTATTCTACTGTGAGGCAGAATATATCTTCTGCTGAAAGAAAAACAAGTACCTTAAAAAATGTCCAAAGGACTCATGAAATGCTGGGTAAGTAAAAGATGCCACATGCAGAGGAGTAGTATGAAGTGTTCCAATAATGAAGATGGACAGAAAAATCCTTGATTTTGCCAGTAAAGGGACTGTGGTTCTACCAGATGGCTGATGCCACTCCCAGCTGATGGGAAATTTTGCCTTCAGGCTTCTTCTCCACAAAGTTGGGAAGCAGGCTGTGAAATCAAGTATCTGGTTTGGCTTTAATTGCAACCCTTACTGAACAACTGCGTCATTACTTACCTAATTACTGCTGAACTTTTCTGTTATGTTTGTTAATTATTTGAGTAAGCGCAAGGTGCAGCACTTCAGCCAGGAAGGGAAGATTCATTATCCAAAATTTTAACAGAGAAAACCAACTTTACGCATTTACGTATTTTACCTTTCACCAAGTTTTTTTTGTTATCCACAGAAAATCACTTATAACAGCAAACCAAGACTGAGACTACATTATGCCACAGAGTTTGCAGTATACATAATATGTACTTATATAATTCATTATTGGCTTTTCGCAAATATTAAAAATGAATGCTGTATGCATAACATCAGAAAACTTTGCTGTATGAATACAGTTTCTTTTATTTCTGCTATTAACAAAACTCAGAAATAGTAGTGTGATATATAAAAAGTTTTTTGTAGCTAACTCAGAGAATAGTAAAGATAATCAGGAAATTCCTCACATTCCTGGATCATTGTATCCGGATGAAGATAACAGCAACAGACACCAGAATCACAAAGGAAGAATTTATTGCCTCTCTGTTGTCAGGGAGTGGGGAGGGCAAGATGGAGCCACATCTGCAGGATGGAATGGGGGCAGGCTGGGGGAACTCAAAAGAATGTTTTGAATAATGCATGAGGGTCTATGAATATGCAACATGTTGATGCATTTAAAGAAGTGTTTTCTGAGTTACTGCGTGCTCTTGGCTGAATGCTAAGCACCCGGCAGTAGTTTCTATTTTTGCTTTTGTGTCCCTTGTTTTCTTTTTATTAAAACTTTTAAATTTTACCACAAAAATGAACCTCATTTTTCACATCTGGAAGCATGAGACCTGTTATGGGACAGAGGGGAAAAGCATACCTGGATTGCACAGGATTTATAAATGGATGTCTAATAGAGGAACTGAATATAGAAGAAGGGAGGATGCAAGATGTTTTGTAGAAAAATATGCTTGGTGTAATACTGGGATAAGAGGGGGAAAAGGGGGCCAGTCATGTGTAAACGGGGCTGGCATCTTGTTTGGCATCACTTCATCACATCTTCACCACAGGTGCACCTGCAACTGCAGCAAGCAAGGGTGCACTTGTCAGTGTGTGATCTGTGGTGAGCATCAGGCCAGACAGCCAGACAAGGTGAGTGGGCTGGGAGCCAGGGTGCACACAGCTGTGCTTCTGAGACACAAACAGCAGGTTCAGGAAATCCAGACCTAAGGCTGGAGAGACTGTTACCACATGAAAAATTGCCTGCACCTGGTGAGGTAACACAAAGCTTTTTCTTCAAAAACTACTGGCCTATGGAACTACACAATGCCATTCTGTAGGAACAAGAACTGGAAAGCAACCAGCCCAGTTATGCCAAATTCCACCAGGTCACTGGGCAACCAGGTATCACTTTGGGGTCAACCACCAGGGGGACACCCCCAAAGAGACCCCCAGGACAGAAGAACACATGCATAAGGGGGGAGGAAAATATGTTCATAATTTCAGGGAAATTATTATCATACATGCATTCATTCTGGGAAAAATCAGTGAATATGTATATAAAATATAGTCTATAAACAAGAGCTTTTCTGTTTTCAGCATGCATTACGTTTTGGGGGAGATATCCCCTTGTGCATGAGCAATGAGTGTTTCTGTCTTTGTTCACCCCTGAGACTCTGGGTGTACACAAATGAATCATGTACACATCTACTGGGAATACATGGTCAGCTCCACGGCTAGTTGGACCTTTGGGGATGGAGTTTTGGCAGCCTCTTTCCTATCAGATAATTTAGGATTTAGGAACTCCTAGGAATAGGTTCAACAATAATATATCTCACAGTATATCCAAAAAGTTGGAAGGTAAACCCAGAGAAGATTTACTGATGTTGACAAAGTAACTGGTTGCCTTGGAATTGATTTGTGCTGAGCAGCAATTGGTTTGTGCAAGGTTTTGTTCCACAATGCTACTGGAAATTCTGCAGGGAAAGAAGAAATGGAAGTTGTGAAGCTTCAGCAAAGAGAATGAAATTATCAGCAAATCTTTCTCAAGCTAGGCAAACAAGGGAGCTTTTATTAGATCTTTCAGAAATCTCAGGAATTCAGATTCCATCCTGGATTCCTGTGAAAATGAAATTGTGGGCAATGAATATCATTATCTTCAAAGAGCTCAGTTATTAGCGACCATAATAACTTTTTAATCCAGTCTTGAATTTCTGCAAAATACCGGGCAAGAATTTAGAAATGAACCTGAAATGTGAATCCAATTCCCTTGGAATTCATATCCAGAAGGCAACGCCAAAGGGCACTTGGACAATTGGCCAATGACCTGACCATCACCACAGAAGTCCCGATAACTGTGAAATACGAACACGTCAGTTCCTGCCAGATTAACAAATTAAGAGCTGACTTCTGTTACAGAACTGTAAAAAAAGTAAAAACTTCTCCTAGAGATCAGTTATTAAAATTTTTGATGGTGGGTAATGAAGACCTGGAGAGAGAGAAAAAAAATGAAAACTGTGATAGTGTTTCTATCTTAATGTCCTGCATGTGCCTTATAGAACAATAAGCTATAAAAGCAAGAAAGAATTATTACTGATTGTAACAAAATTGCAGTAGTGGGTCTCATGTTTATTGGTTAGTGTGCATGGTATAGCCACAAAGAGCTCCAATTTCTGATGCAACACCAGCCTTGCTGAGTGTGCACCAAACATTCATGTTTAGTGTAAGAACAGATTTCGGCAGAATTTACCCAGACTTGTAGAGCTCTGGTGAGCATGAACCACAGCATCCATAGAGTAAGAGTTGCCCCTGGGCAACTCCAACAATGAGCACGAAGTTGTTGTTAGGTCTGTTTCAAAGAACTCCTCTACTTATAATCAATAAACATCAATATTTAAGGTGTCATAAAAAAGTCTAAACCAAACTAAAAAACCCCAACAAAATCTCAACAAACAAACAAACCCAATCAACCCCCTCAAAATCCCAAACCAACATAGAAACAAAACCCCCAAAGAAATACAAAAAACATAACAAACCCAACACCCCCAAACCCAAACATCATCACCCAAAAACCTCAAACCAAAACAACCAAACCAAATAACCAATCAGCCAAAACACATACCCACACCAAAGAAACCCACCACTAAACACAAATCAAGATCCCACTTATATCAATAGAAGAATATTGTCACTGAGACTGTGATCACCACGTAGAAACTCAGCAAGGGTTCTATACTTAAATGGAGTCCAGAGATGGAGATGTCTCTGGAAAGCTTAATCAGAATTTAGACACACTGACCCTGGCAAATGGGCTCAGCTGTAAATGAGCACTGGCTGAATAGAGGCCAAAAAGATTTAACCCTTCCCTTACCTACAATATGTATTTTTTTGGGTTTGTTTTGGGCAGCCATGTAGGAGGGCAGTAACCATTGCAGGGAGTGGTATCACATAGATGCCAGTGGCAGCTAGGGCTCATCCCAGTATGACAGGGAGCAAGGAAGCAGAATAGCTCTTCAGTGCATGGGCTGGGTCCCTTCCCAGAGGGGCAAAGGAAGAGGGGACACAAAGGGGCACAGATGGAAAGCACTGCAGAATTGCTTCTCCTGGAGCTGAGCAGACAAAAAACATGATCACTGTGACCCCAAAGTCTAGTCCAAAGAAGGATACACTGCAAAATTTTGGGAAAGAGCTGGGAGAACACCTCTGAATTACCCCAGGGAAGCAGGTTGCTCCTAGCATCTCCTTGAAGATGGCATTTACGAATGGTGTTCCAAACTGCCTGGGTGACCCACAGGCTCACAATCCTCTGTGCGGCTTTTAGGGAGGAGACATTCAGGAAAACTCAAGCCTCTGCAGTATTTTATTGGGTGAGGATGGTAAATGGAGGCTGAATTGTTTGAACCAGAGACAGAGGAAAACTGACACGATTTATGAGCCTTCACCAAAGAAAAAAGATTTACAAAATTGTTGCTCTCTAAAGCTCAACTTTCCACCAATGGTATCTAACCAAGGCCAGCTGAAATTGAATGAAGGTTGGCATAAGAATAAAAAATGACCGGGGCAGGGAAGCAATGAGGGGCAGTAGTGCAGATAACTTTGTAGAGTCAGGATGGGATCTGTAAAGGGCAGGACTCTGGAGGTGGCGAATGCTGAGGAGACAGAACAGAAATGTCAGAGGTTTTTTCCTGCACAATACTTTCATGAAAAAGTAAAATATTAAAAGCAGATGAGAGAAAATAGTAGTGAGAGAGTAAAGACGCCTCTCATATTAATATTTAGAGATAAATGCTCAATGAATAACTGACCCACATACTTGTGATGTGGAAAACTGCACAGGGAGAAGAGCTTGCTGCCTGGAAATGACAACTAGAGATACTTTTGCTCTTTGCCAAAGAGAAGTCTCCAGCCTCTCTTATACCTGCCACCCCATCCCCTGATAACTATGAGAGTGGGAAACAAGCCTCGCAAGACCACTCTTCCAAAGAGAATTCCTGTATTGAGGAAATAAAAAGTAGCAAGAATGTGAGAAATCAGGTTGTGATTCGTGTCAATCAAATAACATGTGTGTCTGTGGGCAATGTGGACAGAGACCATGGGATTATTATAAAGAAGAGTTTTAAATCAGCTAAGTAAGGCATGGAAGTGGGGTTTAACAAGGCAACTATATAACAGTAGGCTTTTCCTAACAGTTTGTTTTAACCAAAAATTGTAATTGTTTGCAAGTAATTGATGAAAGCCTTAACTACCTTGTATAAGTTTTAAAATGTCCTTTGTACAAGTATAGAAGGATTTGTAATCATTTAAAGGGGAACTGGGACTAACTTAAACTGAGAGGCTTTACAAAGATATTTTGAAACATGCTGATTTTGAGGTTTTGTAACTGAGAGACGGGCCTCATGCAGACAGGTGTTGGGGCCCTGATAGCTTTGGGTTGTGTAATAACTGAAATGAGGCTTGAAAAATGTATGCTGACTAATAGAATATATATGCTCGCTTATGCAAACTATATAACCAAAAATAATGCTAGTGAGAAAAGATATTTTAAAAGAAGAATGGGAGGCTGAAGAGACATCAGAAGACCATCTCGGACCACCTCCCCAGCAGATCTCCAAAACCGCAACTGCTGATTATGAAGAAAAGCAAGCAGAACATAACTAAAAACTTGGGGAAGTGAAGTGCCTAGGATGGTATAAGAGACACCGTTCGAGAGCTGAATTCATGTGTTGCTTGGGGTGGAGACCCCCGTGCAGCCGGCACTCTAATTGCTCACTCTTTTAACGAACAAATTAATAAATTGTCTATACTGCTTAATGCATTGGCAAGTCTAGCTTTTCATTTATTACAAGAAGAAAACTACTGAGCGCTTTGCTATCTATTAAATGCACAAATAATTTGATTTCTGAATTGTTGGAAGCCAGGTAGAAATTTCCCAGGACCCCATGCACACAGGCTCAGAGGCAGAAAGGAATGCAGGGGTTGGTTTGAAACCCTCAGAGACACTGAGATACATAGAGTCACACAGACATGAAGTGGGAATGTAAGTTTCAGTTCTAGGTAAGTGAAAATAGGCCTTAAGCAAATAAGAGACTGTATTAGTTAACAGAAAAGCCCTAAAGTCCAGTTTAAAGTTCAGTAGCATTACCTTTTACAAAGTTAACTAAGTCCTAGACATAATATAAACATAAGATAGCATTGCTAACATTTCTAGACAGAATAGATGGGCTATAGGCTTAGGCCTTGTGTAAGAAATGAGGACCATTGTCCCACAACTGTATTAGACCAGGATAGGTGCAAAAAAACAGTAAGAGCATCATGTTAGTAGCTGATTGGATGATTTATGAATATAATGCACTGTATCAGGGGTGCTGCTGCTGCTGCTTGGGACATGGGGACTCTATGCTAGAAGGCCTTTTGCATGATGGCATGAACTGTAACACTCCATCTTCGTGAGACTGATGTAGCCATGTAATAAACTACTTTACACCAAGCAGCAGCCTCTCTTGTTCTTGGTTTGCCTGTCAAACTTGACACTGAATTATGGATTATCCAATGCCGGCCAGTTCTGGTAGGAACTTGAGGTCCAGACACTCCATGTTGTAAGGAGCAGGGGCTCTCTTTATCTTTCCCTTTATGCTTTATATCCTGATTGGGCAGACCTATAGACAAAATGGTAACGGTTTAACATACCCTGGATTTTCCATCCATGCATTAGCAGTTGTATGCTGGAATACGCAGCGAACACAGGAACAAGTACAGAAAATTTCATTAGTGAATTGTGGACGATAATTTTTTCCATGTTACATAAGAAAGTAGATCTCAGTGACCACGACTGCATTTCACTTTGACCTGTCCAAGTAATTTTTACAGTAGCAAGTCAGGCACTAAGAACACTTTAGTGATCTGTCGCTTTTGGTAAAGCTTTACAGATTGTGATGAGTGGGCTGCTACAAATACCCAAGCAAGTAAATTAGCTTTAAAAATGTCTAAAAATCCACCCATTCTCTCTGTCTTGGTCCCAATTATAAAGCTGCTGACTCCCAGATTATACCCCATGCTGAATATGGAGACATTGCTACCAAGTGCTCAGTAAGGAACCCAGAAGTGCCACCAACCTCCTTCCCCTCTGTTTAACATGAAAAAGAATTCCCCTTGATGCCCTCCATAGTTACATGCAAGAACAGAAGATGCAGATCACGTACACACATTGCTGGATAGCTGGAGATTTTAAGCAGCGCTATTTTTCCCTGTAGACAAGCTCAAGTGTAAAAGCAGATAACTGTGACATTTTTCAGAGGGTCAGCCCTGCAGTGCCAGAGCAGATCTGAATTGGGGAGGTGCAGGGAGACCATAAAATGAGCAGGAGAGCTCCTTTCAAGTTGCAGAATCTTAGAATCTTCATTTTGGGAGACTTGCACACTACACTGACAAATGCCCAACTTCCCTGCCTTTAGCCTCATGTCCAGTGACATTATCAAGAACAAAATGGTGCTGAAAACTCTGTTTTAGGCTGAAGGAAGAAGAGATGCCAAACTGGTTATCGGAGGACTGCTGGAAACTATTTTATGCTAGGGAGAATGATAAGCCACATTAATATAGTCTAACATTTTAAAAGAACAATTCAACTGAAAATGCATTCCCTTAGGGGAAAAAAATGGTCAAAATGGGATTTACTTGACCAGACATTGTGGTGGCTGTTATGGTGATTAGGAAGTCTGAGATAAACAGTGACCATAACATATATTGACATTAAACCCTTTAATCAAAGAAACAAACACATCATTAACAAGAAATAATACAGAGTGATGGATAGTTATTATAGTTAGAAAGAATGGAGATCTAAATCACAGGACAAAGTGGGAATTGTGCATGCCATAAGAAATATTTTGTGTTTTGGATGACTGCGGTTTCATGCTATCAGTAAGATGTGGAAAATTAATTACACCAGATTTTATTTTATGAATGTTTCATGTAGAAGACTGTCATAAGGCATGTGAGCCACTGAAAGCCTCAAACCAATGTATTATGCCTTCAGAAAATCCATTACTTGTGCCATTTTATAGAACACAAATATTCTTAAGTGTTCCTGAAAGATATTCAGTCCAAGTGTGGTGGAAGTAAATAGGTCTAAGATGAAGTTAAACTGATTTTCCCAGGGACTTGCCACTGGAATTGGAGCACAAACCTCCTCATCAGCCAGCATAATAATTTACCCAGCCTTCAGCAGTGGGAACATTTCTGCATCTCTTTGTACTAAGAGAGGCAAGAGCATAAACAGCATTTACCTGCTGCAGGATAAATGGTTCTGACCACTCCACCACCAAAGCTAAATCCTCTTTGCATACATGAGCTGAGGCTGTAACTTGACTATTATTTCCTTTTCAGGGTAATATCAGATTCAGCAATTCCCAGCATGCTCGTTGCCCCTGCACACACTGTTCCTCAGCAGCACCAGTGCTTTTCTCCCAGCTCACGCCCTACTCTGGCCAAAATTCCCAAACAGACAAGGGACAGAACACAGGTAGAGCAACAGGGCTGCTTGTGCTGCTGCTGCCACCAAAGTCAGTGCCAGCCAGGCCATGCCTGGGCTCTGGTCACACGTGTTTTGATAGTTCAGCGATGTTCTATCAGTGCCAAAAAGAGTATGCAGATAATGTGAGAAAGTCAATCAATTTTTCCTTACTTGAAAAAAAAAAACACAACCAAAAATACAAAAGGATCTTCAGCTCTTATGGAAAAAGTTTCATTTACAAAGCTGTCCTTTGGTTCAAGAAACTAAATCACTTGCCACACTTGAGGTTGATAAACACTGGACATAAGAACCAGAGATTTGGAGAGATTTTAGTCTGCTTTTTCCCTATTTCAGCAGTCACATAAAGATAAATTTCTATTGAACAAAAACTTAGTGACCTTTAATGTCAATAGCCCTAGGGCTCACAGGCCTTTGGAAGAGATACCAGAAGTTAGATTGGAAAATAGCCTTCAGCTGGGAGGTCTGCCTCTTGCCAAGCCTATGATGAACTACAAAGGAGGAAGGGAAACACAAGCCTTGAAACATCAGAGTTCACATGCAATCACACTTTGCCACTGTTAGCAGCTACATTTTCTGCACAGGCCTTGAGTTTCTGCAGTGAGCTCATCCTACACCAGTTTTTGGGTGTGCTTCTCTGTCTCCCACCATGAGAGTGCCCCATCAGCCCTTGGAACACTCCATTCCCTCACATTATCAACAAGACCTACAGCACACATCATTTCAAGGGTCACTAAGTACATACGAGGCTGACATACACAAAAAATTCATCTCCAGTTCATAGGACAGCTGATAAACACACGCCCTGTGTGGCTTGAAAGTGCTCAGACACTACAGCCCTGCAAGACATGGGGGCACACCGTGAAGCAGACTTACACCTTTTGTCAGGAGGCTTCTTTCGCCAGAAAGATTGATTTTTCACCAGCTGATTGATTTTCCCCCACAGAAAGCTTTCTTCTATCTCACAAACCCACCAAAAGAAAACCATGCAAAAGGAGCATTTCAATTCACCAGGTGAGCCTTGAGACAGAGATTTGCATCTTCAGCAAGCACCACATCCAACAGGATACAGCAACTTCACTCCAAAGCTGGCTCTGTCCTGGAATCCTGAACAAGCCCAGGTTTGCAGAAGATTATGTGGACACATCTCAAGCCTGCAAAACCATCTACCTAAGCATTATACCTTCAGTCAAGGAAGTTGTGTAGGTTACAAAGGTTTGCTTGGTCCTGCCAAGAGCCTCTGGCAACCCCTCCTTTATTTTGTGGCTGCCTTCTATAAAAAAAGGTGATTGTTTCGGGACTTTTTTGTTTGTTTTTTTTTAATTTTTTTTGTCAAGTGCAAACAGGAATGCTTCACATGAAAGACTGTTTATGCTCATGTGGTTTGTGACTGTCTTGAGATCAAAGACTCCCAATTACAGGCACACAATAACATTTTTCAGCTTAATGAGAAGCAAAATAAAACCTGGAATTTGAATTAAATTACAATATTTTTTGAAACTAAAGATAAACATAGAACATAGTTTTGAAGTCTGCAATTTTAGGGCTGTAAAAGATCAAATAAGGTTTACTCAAAATGAATTAAACTCCTTAATTTAAGGTCTTTCAGATGGTACAGAGGTAACCTATTTAGTGTCCATCACAAATGGATGAACACTTCCATGTCAGCAAAGGAGGCAGCAAATAATAGCAAAAAATAGCAAAACACACAAGTTATGATAAACAAGAATGAACATGAAACAATACGGGTTGGAAGTTAGAATAGACAATATTGCCTTAAAATTTTTTCAGGTGCAAAGTATAAAAATAGTTACTGACCTGCATCCAGGTCACAGCAAACTCATCACCTTCCTGGAGGAAACCGGACTGGGAATCAGCCTCATCACCAGAAAGGCACGGGCCCACATTCCTCACAGCAGAGATTAAGCAGGAGAATGTCACATCCCACCATCCAGGGCCTCACTGAGAGGCAGAGACCTACAGTGCTGAGCATGGGGGACTGGTAATGGTATCATTACCCATTGATGGTCTACAGCACAGCAAAGAGTGAGCCAGGAGCCACCTCAGAGGAGTAACAGGAGACTCAGAAACTCCACAGAAACTCAGGAAAGGAGCAGCAGCTCCAGGCTGAGCTGAACTGACCCCAGGACATGGTGTGGTTGGAGGATCCAGGTGAGGCTGGCCAATGGCCTCATTAGGCCAATTAATGCTCATGAGGTATTTTCACAGGTGGTCCTTGAGGCTGTGAAAGACCCCAAGCACAGTACAGTTCACAACACGTGAGAAACTACGGGAGTAACTGTGTGTGAGATGGTACAGGGACATAAGGCTCTGGAGCTGTGAATTTCTGGAACCTTCCCGGGTGTCTGTACTTACACTTAAACCCATGTGGCAAAACAAGGTCAAAAAGTCTGAATATGGAATAGGACAACTCTCAAGAAAACTTGGAATGAAGTAGATCAAAGACCACTTGATACATATGTATATATACATACATATTTTTTTGTTGTTGTTGAAATGTCTCTTTTCTTCACACAAACTGTATTTTCAAGCACTATTACCCAAAGTTGTCTCAGCTATTTCCCTTCCCCTGGCATGGCAACAGTTTTTGAAGAATGGTGGCTCCAAACGTCACTCCTGGCCTCAGTTATTCCGTTCAAAGCCATTTTTGTATTTAGCTCACAGCTCTTTTAAGTAGCCAATTTTCAAATTATGAATGTTTAGAAAAACTAATGACTACTTAGATTTCTTGAATTTTAGGCATGCAGAAGCAATACTGCATTTAAAGGTGCTAGGAAAGGATACTTAACTGTTGTCAATTAAAAAGTTATAGAGCTCGTTCCCTTGACTCAGAACATTGGAATCCCATGGGCCCTACTACAACTACACTTCAAAGTTCAGCAAATACGGTTCTGACTAATTTGGTTACCCATAAGAAGAACTTAGATCAAATTATTGACTGACCTATTTTTTGCCTGAACACAACAATATATACAATGGCTGTATGGTTTAACACGTACAGTCATACAACAGTAATTTCCCTGAGGAGTCTGCAGCTCAGAAGCAAGTAATTACATTATGCAACATTTCCAAAGCACGCTCTGCTCATTCATGATTAACCACACAACTGTGTGCATGTGCCTAAAATTCTGTTCTCTGAACTGTGCTTCTTCATGGGAACCGGTGCCCTCGCATCAGCACCCTTGGCCCACAGCGAGGTGGGAGGAATCTGAATCACGAGAGGAATTTTGGTCAGGAGCTGGTTTCAGTGCCCTCCTTTTCACCTTGGACTTCCACAATCTCTGAGCTTATACCTGTGAGAGGACAATCCCAAATAAGAAGTCAATGAAGATGAAAGCAGAAGCTGCAGAGTCCTACAAAACTGTGGCCCTGAAACCTGTGTTTAACTTAATGCAGGGCACCTTCCCACTGACAATCTTCTCATGCACAGCTGCTGTTGCATCATGACAGCAAATTATCCCTGTTCATCAACACCAGCAAGAAACCTCTTGTGTTTAATCTTTAAGCATGACCTTTAAAGAATCATAGTAAGACACACAACCTTGACAGCCAGTGAGAGTTGGATGCCTACAGTGATTACAGAATTGAAAAGCTCCTGAGTTGCTCACAGCACTGTTAGATCCTGAGATTTGTTACATATTTTACTGTGTATTTGCATCCTCCAGGTTTTCAGTGAGGCATGCAGAGCTGGGTTTCTCTACATAGATCTCCGATTTGCTGAGACTCTGTTTTTCACTCACATCTTATTCTGCAACCAAACCACAAATTGCTTTTTTCTTTCTTTCAAATAATCCAGAAAAATAAACTGGCAGAGTGAGTTCCTCTGGCATCTCCTGGTATTTCCCATAAGACAAATGCATGAATTTTCTGAGAAGCTAATGAACTGCAAAACTGCCAGGGTTAATTAAAAGAGTTACTTGGAAAACCTCTGATATTAGATGCAGAAGTTGCTGTTATGCACAAGTACACAAACGTGAGAAAAAAATGAACATTAAAGAAGATTTCAGGTGGGGACAAAGAAGCTATCAAACACCAAATGTCTTAGGTCACTCCAGGCTTTGGGCATGCAGAAAGTGAGAATGTCCTTGTGATCCCAGGTTTTTTGAGCAGGGGGCAGTGTATTTCCCTCGTGGGAAATATCAGAAAACTCAGTGGCATTTTTGAGATACCACCAGATGTGCCAGCAGAGCAACACACATATAGCAAGGTCAGAGAACTTAGATGTCCTGGGAGCAATGCCTGATCTGAGGAGGAATTCCACCTGGATTTGCAGTTGAGAGGAAGGAGAGAACAGAAGTGGGGCCACAGCTGTGGCACAGACCTCTGTGGCATGCTGGCATGGACACATGGCTGCAGTTACATCGAGGACTCCAGTAAGTGACTCCAAGCTGGTGCCTGGAGCTGCCGTGCTGAGCAGGGCTTAACACCTGTGCAGGGCTTAACACCTGTGACAGAGCCAGAGTGTTCAAGAACCACTGGATTTTCAATGCTTTACAATGTTAAGTGCACAGGGATTTGAGAGATGAGGCTATAACAGAGACCTGACTGCTTTTAATAGACTGGCATTTCACAAATTTTAGGAAATCCACCCCAGGTCCTCATTACTATCACAAGTTTTGGCTTGACCTTTGCTGCATACAGGTGCCACAGCTTGGCACAAATCATTCCCATTGCACAAACACGGTCTCACAGAATGTTCTCAAATCTTTAAAGAGCCTGAGAACAAAATTGAAAGGAAACTTTTGAGAGTAACCAGTGTTGCGTTAGGCAAATAAATAACCAAATCATGTAGAAAAGCAGCCTTGCCAAGGGAATTCATATTCTCTTCTCATATTTGTTTTAAAGCTTTTAGAGGTGAAGGTAAACATTGGAATGTGTGAGTCCTGCACACAAGAATCCAGAGAACCTCAGGATAAGGAAACTGCATTCCCAGGGGATGGTATGTACGTGGGTTAATGAGCTGTGCAATGAGGAAGGCAGATATTTCAGTCCTTGCCTGGTCTTCCAGCAGTGTTAGACTGAAGTTTGCAGACTCGTGTTATCCCATGTGCTGTATAAATGGAATGGCTACATTTCTGGAGACTGCTGCTCGGAATAGCAATTTCGTGAAAATTCGCTAAGCAAGTTGGAAGCTATCACTTCAGAGCACCGAAACGAGGGTGCTGGCGGGACTACTTAGTCAACACATATGGCGCTGTGCTATGATTTCCATTTCAGAGTGTACTAGCACTTATTCTCTGTTTTTGTTACAGCTGCTCACTCCCAGTGTTAGCACTCCCAGAATAGCCTGCTGGGCGTATAAATAGGGTTCTCCCTCTGCTGCACACGGCAGTGCTGCAGACCGTACTGCTCTCCACTTAATTATAAGGTGCTGTTAATGCCATTAAAATAGTGCTGTGTCTTCCTGTCCCCAAGAGGCAGAGACACCACAGGTTCCTGGGTTTGCTCATTCTCAGGGCTTAGGCAAAGAGTTGTATCCTAATTTAATCATCAGGGAAAGCAGTATGAAGGGAAAAATAAATCTTCCTAACTGAAAGACCTTACTAACTCCGAGTATCTAACACATCATTCCCTTGAGGTTCAAAATGAGCACTCATTAAAGCAGCCTCACCTGTAAAGGAGAGATATTGTCTTCAAAGAAACCCTGGGCTTTGGGCAGCACAGTTCTCCAAAGTCAACCTGGTGCTACGTCACCACCAGACCCTGACTACAGAACCATTTTGGGCAGTGTCACATTTCCCAGCCAAGAGGTATGCTCAGCCCTGATGCTGCATCAAGTCTCTCTCCAGTTTCTGCAGCCAAGTCCTGGTGCCTCCCAGTTATTTCATAGCTCTAAAGTGTTGCACAGCCTCCCACATCATTCAGCTGGGTTCCTGGCTCTGATCTGCTGAGACACTGCAAAGAGCAGCAATTGCTTCACTCCTCGTGAGGACAACAGAGAAGTGCAGCGAGAGTGGCTAAAAGTAACAGTGAGCTGAAGAGGAAGGATTTCAGGAGAATACAGGGGCAAAACATTTTTATCATTATTTGATTATTATAATCATCATCATCCACATTCTAATGCTGTACACATCGCCATCGTCCTTATTATTCACATTCTAAGGGTGAGCACGTAAAAGAGATACCAAGAAATACTGAGGTTTCTGCTTTCTCTAGTTGACATTTAATTTCTGCTTTCAGTATGTCTCCAGAAGAAGTTTGAAAAGTGTGGTTGCTTTCAAAGTGATTTTCCTTTTTCCATTTGGCAGATTCCTTGCCATGATGAACAAAGATGAAACAAAAAAAAACCCCAACCTGACAATCAATTTAAAATAGCTACTTGTACTGCCAGCTAAACTCAAGATTGGACCTTTTTAAAACTAAAACACTCCAAACCAAGGTATTTTAATGCTCCAGAAATCCTATAATTTTAAACAATAAATATGCTGTCCAGAAATGATGGGAAAAATGAGAGTCATGTTTCCAACCATTTGGTTAAATTAATAATAACACACAAATGCTCCCTCTGTTGGTTGATTTTCAAAAGGTATTCCAAATACCACAGTAGCATCCAGTAAGAGAGTATATTTTCTTTGGGAGGAAAAAAGCAAAACCAAAACAAACCAAACCCCAACAAAACTCCATATCCAAAATTGAGGCACACAAGAATAATATGTTTAAATTATTGGCAATCTGCAAAACAAAATTGATTAAATTTTAGCAACCGTTAAGCCAAAATATTTGGACCCAGAACTAAATAATATACACACATCAGAATTCTTAAAATTTAATTTTGGAAGGTTTGCAGGCTAATTGTTTCTGGATCAGGAAAAGTGCTCTCTTGCAATGGAAATAATACCACTCTCACTCTATTTTTTTGTGGAGTGAAAAGGCACCACTGTGTATCATTAAGAAAACAGTTCTGTATTAGTATTGACAACAATATCACTAAGGAGGAATTTGGGAGTTCTGTTTATGCACGTTAAATTTCCAACAAGTAGTTCTTCAGGACCTCAAGTGGTTTTGTGCAGTGAGGAGCTTTCCTGAGCCTTACAATTTCCATCAAGGAAAAAAATTCTGTTGCCATGGAAACATCCGAGGTGGACCAAGCATGGATTAATCAAAATACAATGATGCCTTTTTTGCAAGGTACTAGGGAAAAAAATCCAGTTTTAAGTGAGCACCGCTGCTCTTTCCTTGCATTCACACTAGAAAGCATGGGAAATTCTCCCCAAATGTCTATGTGACACACAGTTTAATTAGCACAATAAAATGTTAGGTTTTCTTACATTCATAATTAGCATGTCATTCTGAGCTACAGCCAAGGATATATTAACATGAAAAAGAGAGAGCGTGTGTGAAATAAATAATTTAAAATTACATTTACATTCCTTTTTATTTGCTACTGGTTGTATCAAGTGGCTCTTCTTATGTTTAAAAAATTTTAGTTGCTTTTTCTGTATTCTTAGTACTGAAGGCTCTTTCTGATATTCAAAATCCAAGCTATGGGTTAGGAATTCTTTTTCTTGTTGTTGAAATGAGTATGCATGATATTATATCATTCTCAGCTGCCATCATAGAATTTTCTGACAACAAAATTTAGCTGCAAGTTCTGCCATTGCCCAGGGATGAACAAAAGACTACATAAAGCCAGCCTGCCTTCATCTATCTTCTCAACAAAGCAAAAAGAAACAGGGCTCCATTTTTAACAGGGCACTTCCATTGAAGTGCTTCCTTTGTCTGTTCTTTGTGTTAATAAAATAGACACCTCTTCCTTATGATAGCTGAAGTTATTTTCTAATTACTCTATTATAAGAAGATAATAAAAAATACTCTGCAGGTGTAAGAGTGGCACACAATAATTACAATACAACAAATGTCAAATAATTGCAAGCCCTCCATTTGTACGCAACAACACGATACTAATGCCAGAGACAAAAAATGCACTTCCACTTCTAATCCTACCTCAAAATGAGGCTCCACTATGAAAAATTGCCAGCAATAGCATTGGCAGGGTTCCACTTTTGTGTTTTTCAAAGGTTTGGTAGCAAATTCACGCACAGATTTTGTTCCTCTATATTTTATTACTTTTCAGCAGGGATCTGAGAATCAAGCTGGGTTTTCCATCTCCAGCCTCATCATTAGTAATAAAGGCTATGTTAGCCAAATTATGATCACAATAATCTGTGTGTAGCCCCTCTGTTATTAAGAGATTTGTTCAGATGTTACTGGTGAAGAAGCCCCTGACTGGAAAGTAGTGCACGTGGACACCTTGGTTCATGAGGAGGATGAGCCCTACAGGCTCCCACAGGTTTAAATGAAGTAGAAAGCAGCAAATGTTTCGTTTCTGTCATTCAGGCAGGCAGATACGACTCTGAATACTCAACAGCTTGGTTCGTGCAGCCACGCACGGCAGCAGCATGCCCTGAGAAACAGGGGACAGTCAGCTATTCCTTGTATTGGAGCAAAGTTCTTCACACTGTCTGGGCAGGTAAAGCCCTGTAGCAGTTCTCGGGGCAGTTTAGAGCCATCCCTCCCCACTGCACACGCAGCCATGGTACGTGCAGAAGGCGCTGCAGGGCCTGCCCGTCGCAGGTTTGAGGTGCCTTTGCAAGGGCACAGGCATGCAGAGCGGCACAGATGCCCACGCTGAGGTGCCAGCCGTGGGAGGTAGGGACATATGGAAACACAGCTTCCACTGTGGAGAAAACATGGCCACATGCCTAGGGCACAGGGAGGAATTAACTCTTAAAGGACTGCTAAGAGACCGGCACACTGCGGTTGTTGGAGGCTGCACTTCAAACCCAGCTGTCAAACTGGTGTGGAGAGGCACGAGCACCAGTGGCAAGGCACGACCAGCACAGCTGGCTGGAGGGACAAACACAAGCCGTGTGTCTGGGCAGCATGAGCTCCGTGTGGCTCTGCGCGTGCTGGGTGACACAGGAACTGGGAAGCGTGAGAAAAGGTTTTTGAGGGGCCAGGTGTAAGCAGGTTTGGGAGGTTACCCTGTGACCCCTTTAGACACTCTCACCCTTCACTCTGCATGACTACACCAGTCCACCTCCCTCAGCAGCTGCTCCCTTTTCCACCAGCCTTTCCGTGTATGGCTGCCCCAGTGAGGTGGAAGGGCTGAGTTCTTCACAGAAACGACCTCTTTTACCTGCCTTTTGCAACAAAAGCGTGCCTAAAAAGGCAGAGTCACTAAGAAGACACAAGAAAGGCCCACAGGTGTTTTTCCCCCAAGCAGGTCAGCTGATGCAGGCTGCCAGGCCCCCACCTTGCCCCAGACAGGCCTGTGCCAGCAGGGAAAGGTTAGCTGAAACCACAGTGTTAGGCTCACCAAACCAGCATTTCTTAGCATGACTTCTCCCCCAGGAAATACTGAACTGCCCTGTAAATACCTCTTCAAAACTAAATCCTCCCTCTGACGGAGTATCTTCCACTAAAAATTAAAGCGGCTAAGGAAGTAACTTTCTCCTTGCTATCCACGACAGGCTGATACAAGACTTATCTTTCAAATATAGACACAACTTTTCTCCGTATTTAACACTTAAAGAGCAGGCTTCTTTGTAACACTACACGCCCGAAGTGCAGAGACGGGGGACGAGCTGCCTCCCTCACTCGGGTGACAAGGGACATCTAGCGGCATCGCGGCTCCCAGCACCACCACCCCGGCTCGGCCGGCAGGGACAGCGGGCACAGCCACCTCACCTGTCCCCACGGTGTCCCACCCCACCGTAGGGAAAACCCATGGCTGGTACAGGGAGTGACAGCCCTCTGCCCTCCCCAGCCTCACATCCCACCTCTGTGTATGAAACTACGCTCCTTTGCATGCTCCTCTTTCCATCAGGTCTGCTAGGCTTTTTCAGTCCTGCTCACAAATTATTTTCCCCAATAACATAATAATATATTATACATATAACGATATATTTTCAGTAAGAGACTGGTTATCTCAGTGGCAAAGGCCAGATGTGGATAAGAAAGCATGGAGCCTGCTCCCTTTATTCAGAGAAACAAACTACCTATCTGTATGAAAGTAACACAAATCAGTGCATGAAAACTCTTGAAAATTGCAACCACATCTCCTGGAAAAAAATTTATTTTATTTAATTAAAAAATAGTAAATCAATAGTAAATAATGGCATTACATCCAGCTTAAGTATTTACATCAGTAATAAAAAGTCAAGACATTGGCATTGGAACAGAGCAGTACATGCTGAAATATGTGTGTTTAAATTAGATAAGAAGAAGAAATTGTTTACTGAGGTTTCAGTGGCACAGAAGGAGTTCTGATGATGGTCCTGTCTATCAAGGCAGCATCAAAATGCTGCGCTTTTTTTCTCTTTTTTTTTCTTTTTTTTTTTTTTTTTTTTTTTTTTT
>VZDJ01000426.1:4406373-4760917 GCA_008694505.1 Cyanoderma ruficeps
TTTGTTTTGTTTTGTTTTGTTTTTTGCCTGGTTTAGATTTCCCTATCCAAACCTCCAAACCCCACAACACTACATGATTGAAAGAGTAACAGAGGGCTGGAAGCAGTGCTAAACCTGCTGGCTGTCCAAAGTTCTCCAACTTTGATTTAAGAGACCTCCTGTGGTTGTGGTCCACCTGTGCTTCTGCCTGGACTTGTCACATATGTTTAAGAATAGCTGATTTATTAGTTTTCCTTTCATATTCTGTTCCAAAAATAATGAAGAACATTTGTGGCTGGGAGGAAGTAAAAAAACCAGCCTTTTGGGAGATGCAAGAAACCCACAGAAACCCTGACTCATCAAACTCACTTTCAGTTTGTTTGGCTGCCTCCTATCCCTCCCCCCTTTTTTTTTCCTCTGCAAAATTCCCCTGGTCATTTCTCCCAGGTTTATTGCTTCAGCCGTTCACTGTCTTTCTCCTTCCTCTGAAAAGCTCTCTTAATTGTTTCCTTTTATACTTTTTTTCATCCCCAGTTTCCTACTCTTCATAGATGTGTCCTCTCTACTGCCACCTCCTGCAAATATTGTAACTCCCTGCTCACAGGAAACATTTAAAGAAACAAACTTGTCTTTTCCATTTGCTATTCTTCTTGGGAAAAGAAAAACAAATCACAAACAAAAACTATTTTTTTCTATTAAAACATTTCACTGAAATTCGAATAAAACTACACTTATATGTACAGATGATCTTCGTTTTCTTACCCTCCCCTTTTCTTTCCCTTTTTTTTTTTTTTTNCCCTTTTTTTTTTTTTTTTCTTTCCCCTGAGCAAAAGTGCTGTGTGTACTCTGTGCAGAAATACGTAAATCACCATCTCGTTTTCCCCGGAGCTCATCGTGGCTATAAAAATAAGAGTGTCCCAAATACATAGCTAGCAAATTGCTGCCACAACTGAATGATTGAAGAACTTCCAGGGAGAACTTTATGGCACTGCACTGCTCAGAGCAGAAACCTTCTCTCCTCTTTGAGCAGCCAGCCCTGGGAGATCAGGAGAGACACGGAGCTTTAAACCAACATCAAACAATTAGAAATGTCGGCAGCAAAGGTAACTTGAGGCTTACCTGAGCTCAACAGAATATTATTTTGCTATGGAAAGAAAGGCTAACAAACAGATATTATTGCTAAGTAGCCAGACCGTCAGCAAAGGGGGCGCTGATGTGTTTTAGGCAGCAGAGCCCTCAGAATTAAGCTCAGGGGATGGCAGGCCAGGAGCAGCAGCCAGCAGTTGGCACTGTTGCTCCACTGGAGAAGGGATGGGCAGCAGCAGCAGCCGGGAATGCAGCAGCAGCAGCAGCTGCAGCACGGGGAGCGCTGCCCAGGGACGGATGTCCTGAACATCACCTGCAGACACAGTCATGACACACACTGCCTGCACACGAGCACACCCACGTTAAGGACACACTCTGTGCAGACATGTCACAAGAAAGGAGAAAATATTTCCATCGTGCATACAAATACCACCCTCGATCAGACACTGCAAGTGCAAATCTAATCTGTCCCTCGACACAGCTGGGAAAGCAGAGATGTGCTGCAAAAGAGTTGGGAAATCCAAATAGGTGTGTCACAAAGTACTGAATGACAGAGCCCTTCACAAGAGCAACAAGATACTTCCAAACTCACTCCAGGACCAGAAAATGGAAGTTTTCTTCCAAATAAGAGGGACCAGCCCTCCAGGGGCTTGCAGTTTGCAGCACTGCCCAGAGTAGTGACAGGTGGTGTAGATGAGTGAGACAAGGCCAGAAGAGGGGATGCCACAATGGAAAGACAGCCCTTGCAGAACATGCTGATATGAATAAAAAGGCATCTGGTAGTTTTTCCCATCACACAGCCCTTCAGTACCTCACAAGCCTTGGAAAAGTCACAGAACAGAAAAAGGTAAAATTAAATCTTGTGGCTTTACAACTACCTTACCTTCTCCCCCTGACTCCTTCCAAAAACAAAACAAAACAAAAAGACCCCAACCAAGCAACTAAACAAAAAAGCAAACCAAACTACTTACACCTGTATACCAGGGACAGGGAGAATCTCACTGGGGAAAAATACTGCCTCCATCCATAGAACTGCTCCTCTTGGATTTCAGTACATGTAGCACACGTCTTAGCAAAAAATGTTAAATAAGGAAGAATATGTTGAGAATTAAATAGAAACAAGATAAATTTAAAGAAATGAAAAGATAATCAATTGGAAACATGTGGGAGGTGAGAAGGAAGGAACTTAAAAAACCAAACCAAAGCAAACCCAACCACATTTCTTTGTGAATCTGTGGAAAAGGAAACCACTTCAGTACTTCACATGGGGAATTTTATCCATCTCCAAGTGCAGGAGCATGAAAGCTTGTCTGAAGAAAGGGTAGGTGTCCGAGCTCTGCCTGTGCTCCCTGCTCAGCACCAGAACTATTTCATCACTGAGGGTTGCTCTGAAATCAAGGTGATGACTGGCCTTGAACACACAAGACAGAAAGGCAGAGAAAAGTCTGGTCTAAATGGATTAGATGGTTAAGGGCAAGAGGTTCTTAGTCTTTCTGCTGGTCATTGGCTTGAGGAGGGGAAAAAGATTTCATGATAGGGGAGAGAGAAAGAAATAAAAAAGATAAAGAATCATTGAGAAATAATGAAGAAGCATTCGAATACATTAATCTGGAGTTCCAAAAAGAAAACTGGCAAAGGTGCTAGAGCAGAAGTTTCCCAGTGCATTAAAAAAATTCCAAGAACAAGAAACACCTTTGCCCAATAATATGCCACAAGAAAAACATGACAACAGGAGCAGCAAAATCCTTCCCTGCTGTGATTGAAGCAGCAGCAATTCCAGAGCACATTCCAGGGGGACATGTATATATTGCATTTGGTTAAATAGCCTGAAAAATAAGTAATTAGTTCTTTTATATGGAGAAAACTATGCATTTCCTAGACTGAGGAAAATAAAAGGAGGCAGTTTAGCAATACATTACCATGTCTGCCTGTTGCAATGATCCTCATCAGGGAGGAGCAGCCCTTTGGGAGTTGCACCTGAGTTTCTCTACTTACTATTGGCACAGCTTCAAAGAAAATTTTGCCAGAGAGTTGTCTTTGTGTGAGTACATTCCCTCAGAGCAAGCTTACCTCCAACCATATAATTTTTACCAAGGCAAATCTTTGTAAATTCTAAAAGAAAATAGGATGGTATTAGTGATCCTCTTTTAATCTCCCTTCAGTATTTATTTTCTCTGTTGTCTCACGCTGTGACATATAGTTATATCCATTCTCCTTAGTGACAGCAGCACATAAGCATCTAGATAAAGGTGATACAGTTTTGTCTCTTTTAGTTTTACCTGACACCGAGGCCCCAGTTATTGTCTGAGGGGAGGTGATATATTACTGCAAAAATCAATGCACTGCACTGAGAATCCAGCAACTGACTTCTGCATGTCTGTGTCACACAGGAGGGTCTCACTGCACTGTCTAAGCCATGAGTGTTTTACATATTCTTGGTGTTCACATTAAAAAAAATTCAAATGACGAGGTTTTAATTTCTTGTGGGTGTGGTCTGGGGTCTCCACTTGCAGGGACAGAGGCAGAATAAAATCCATCAGGCCTGTCAGGGAGACAGCATCAGTTTCATGCCAGTTTTGTCCATTGAAGCCCCATGACCATGCATTGCTGCACAGAGACTAAGAGATGAGTTTTGCCTATATCTAGTAATTAATTTTGGCAGTTTCTTTCACAAAGAAAATGACATAAGACACCTTTAATCTCATTTCTGACTCCGCCCATCACTTTCAAGGAAGCTGCAGCAGTTTTCCTAGTGGAAAAACTAGATGCCTCTAGTTAAAGGGAAACCTGGATCTTAAAATACCACCACTAGACGTCCCCTTAGCTTCAGCCAACCAAGCAGACGTGCTCCTGTAACCCTGATGGATTCTTCCAGCCACCCTATGCAACACCAGCAGCCAGGGATGGAGCAAGGGCTCTCCAGGGACTCTACAATCTTATGGTTTCTGGACCACATTAGCTGCACCCATTATTTATGTGCTACAATCACACCCCGTGCTTAGGCAAGACATACCTCAATTGTTCACAGCTGGCTAAGGAGACTGGTCCATTCAGGCCTGGTTGGAGCCTGTCTTTGCCTTTTTGACTGCCTGGGGAAAGCCACCAAAGTGGATCTGCCCCAGTCCTGATCCCAGCAGGTCTAGAAATTTCCTCTGATACCCCAATGAAGAAGTAGAGGTTCAATGTGTGTAAGTCAAAGCAGCTGTCAAGGGAGAAATGCCTGTGTATGCTCCCTGTGAATGGCCCTTACCTTTCAGAAGAGAAAATCTTACACTCCCCACATCCTGCCTGTGGCATGAGGTTAGATAAAATATGTTTAGGAGGCATGGCCTGGCCTGTAGCCCAGCTGTCTGACCACAGTAACCACACTCTTTCCTTATAAACAGGACACTGTTTCTTCTGGGTATCTGGGATTTGCCAGTTCAGCTTTATTCAGCTCACTAGAATGATTTTTTTTAAAATTTATTTTTTGTTGTTGTTGTCATTGTTGCTCTTAATGAATTTTCAAAAATCAAAGCAATGGCTGTGGAGCACTGTTCAAAACCACTGACTTTTCTGCAGCTTTGGTGAAACATGGAAAATCAGCTTGAAGTGGGTTGTGTAGCAACCAGAAAAAGTTCTCAAGGAAACTTCTCTGAGAAATGCAGTCATCATCTGAGACTGACACTCACTTGCAGCTTATGTCATAGCTCACAGAATGATATCATTGCTATCACTTCAGGCATTTCAAGCTGGGACAGAAGGGCCAGTTGAGAGCTAAATTGAGAGTGAGTTTTGCTCTAGCAGAGTGTCAGGAGAAACAGTTAATGGCCCCAGGGAGGATTTTCTTTCTGGTCCCCAATTCAAGCAACAACCACTAACCTCCTGCCTAATAGTTTTCACTCCTCATTCAATAACCTCTATGTTTACATTACTCATCATGTAAATTGCCTGGATACAGTCACAAATATTCCATTAATAATCACCACAAGATCTCCTGCTGTCTTGGTGTGCTCAGGTATTCCACAGCTGACTCTGGTCCTCAGCTATAATTGCTCACTCTGACCTGAGTGAGGCTGCAGAATCGCTACTGCTCCCGCTCTGGATGGATGGTGGATCACAAGCACCTATTAAGAGAACACAATTTGTTTGTAATAAACCTTCTCAGGTTCCTTCCATTCTCACATAGTATCCAAGCCTTGCCACTTATTAAAAACTATCAGTCAGGACACTCTTAGGTGCTTTTAATCTGTCCTGGCATGGTAAGAGTGGAGTTTTCTGTCTTTGGCCAGGAAGGCCTTTGAGTCACCTTCTGAGGCATGAGTTGGCTTTCTTCTGTGTTCTTGCAGGAATTCAAACATTCTACATCAGAGCATACACAAAGTATACACAATGGAGTTTTGGGGAGGTTAGAGCAAAAAGTAATAACCTTTAAACCACGGGAAGGGAGGTTCAGAAGGGGCGTAAGGGCCTGTTTTCCAGCAGTAGGGATGGTGAAGCAGAGCACCTGGGGGTGGTGTGGGACCTCGAACCCTGGACATCCTTGAGGACAAGTCATGAAAACAGTCACGAGAGACATTTGATTGCAGTTGATTCTCCTTCCACCTGTCTGTGGTACCAAAGTGGCACAGAGGGAACATTCATGCTCCTTGAATTTAAAATGAGATATGTTCCTCTGGGTAGTGTGACAATAGAACTTAAGGAAGATGCAGAAAGTCTCTCTCTTTCAGACCCCAGTGGGGGTTATTTTACAAGGACAACTTTCTAATCAAAAAGGGGGCAGAGTTAAATCATTTCTCTGCCAACTCCACCCTCCATAAGCATATGCCAACCTCTCTTTGAACTTTGTCCCTGAATTGGAAAGGTAACCAGAAAGCATCAGATAAGAAACTGGACACATCAAAATAGTCAAACAAAGCCTGAAGGACTTTGACAATAAACACACATGGAGTGAAGACACTTTCACACAGATTCCTTACTTTGGCGTGTAGGAGGATCTACAGCAGGAATTTCATTTAGGAGCATAACATACAAAATTGAGAACTTTATAGCAATCTCTAGCCACCCTCTCTGGTACTTTTTGTACAACACACAGACTACGAGCTTACAGAAGTGTCAACTTTTGGGCACCATACCAACATATGACGAGTGCAGGAACACCCTGCATGGTAATGTAATACAAACAGAGATAAGGAAAGAGGAACAACAGTGAACAAATGCAAATGCACTCTCGTTGACCAGAAAAACCCTGACTTGCTTCCTAGAGAAGCTGTGGAGGCACCTGAACCGAAAAGGATTCCTGAAGCAGAGTTCAACATAGTGTTAGCCAAAAAAATGTTGGCTAAATAAATTGAGTAAGAATGTCATCAACATGACAAAGCAAAAGATATCCAGAGAAGGACAACCAAACTGTTCAGCGTACTCACGCCACTGCAAAAGGCCATTTAAACAAACTAAACGTAAAACAGTTCAGCTGTTTTAGCTGGTCAGAGAATTCATAGAGCAGTGTCATGCCAGTACAGCAAGCCCTGCCCAGCGCCTGGGAATCATCCCAGCTCCATCCCCTCTCCTGGCAGAACCTGGGTCAGAGATGCAGTGGTGCTGGTGGAAATGGGCTCAGCTGTCTCAGCCTGTCTCTTGGAGGTGATGCAGCTTTGCTGGCTTAATGTGCCCACAGCACAGCAGCAGGTCTGCTGCCACGTGAAAAACATCAACCCACAGACACTTACACCACGTTACTTCAATGGACTCAATGCACTCCTAAATCAGTCTGTAACCACAGTCTCTTCTGCATTCTCTCCTAAACTGAATATAGTTGGTGTCAGGTCCATCCTTCCTCTTCTTTCCCCTCTCTCAATCATGTCCACACAAACAGACTCACTAAAAATACATATAATTCATTGTTTGTTCAGTGTAATTGCTTGAGTCCAACTTCCTAGCAGCATTCCTCAAGGCTGCCAGCTCTTCTTAAGTTTAAAATACAGACTTCCACGCTGGTCAGTTTAGAAAGGGTAGAGTGATTGCTTTTCTTCCAGCTAAGCAAATTAACTGAATTTGCACTCTGCAAAGCCCAGGTGAGTTTGCAATTGTAGCACTAGTGCACACAAAAGGTGGCTCAGCTGTGAAGTCTTTCAGCTCTTGGTGTCAGAGAGTAGCTCTTGGACTCATAAATTATTTTTTTCTTCTTCAATCAGATTTCTCTTCTACCACTTGGATACCAGGCTACTGCCTCTACTCAAGTATGCAAATCTGAGCAAGCCACCAAAACAAGCATTAAAAATCTCCCTGGAAATAAAAGTACTGCTTGTATAAACTCTCACATCCTTCTCCCACCTTCCAAGCAAAGGCTGCCCTCGCAGCTGGTAAGATGAGGCTCTCCTGGTGAGGTGGGAGCAGAAACACGACGGCAGCTTATCGTTACACACCGTCTTCAGTGTTTTGCTGAGTTAGGAAAGGACAGGACACCAAGCACATTCCATGGCACTCTGCCAAGCAGGGGCCCAGAGGGTAAACAGAAAGTAATGTGCAGGATGCAAGAGCGTCTTTAAAAAAAGTAAGAGGGGCACCAGATGGTCACTGAAATGATCCACAACAGAAAATGTGAGCCAATATTTCAGGTTCTGTTCTAACACCTTATTAAACATATATGGATGTGTGTCTTAGGAGCAGGCTGCATTCTGGGAGAGCCACGTCAGGCTGAGATTTTGCAAATAATCCATCTCCTCCACAGTCCCTGGTGAAGTCACCACCTCAGCAATCGGCTGTCCCGCTCCTTCCAGTTGAGCATAATCACCCCAATCATTTTCTTTTCCCTGATTAAACTGACTTCCACTGCCATTACAGTAAATTACCACAAGCAGGTTTTGTTCATTTGCTTTCTAACTGTGGACTCATATAACACAGCGTGCAAATCCTAACGAAGGGCATTTGTACGCCAGTGAGGGTCGGTACCACAGTTTAACAGAGAGCAGCTTTGTAAAGGGAGAACAAGGCTACTGCAGTGTGCTCTAGGGCTCTTACTTCCTATGGCCAGCGCCGGATCTCTGCTCCCTGTTAATGAACAGCTGCTGTTCATTCAGCCATCGAGGTGGTCCAGTGGGACAGGCCGCTGTGGGACAATTCCGAGGGCATGCTAAGTCTCCCCTCTCATCTAACACTTGGCATGAACAATGCCCAACCATCCACGCATAACAATACAAAACTCAGGAAGTCATACAGCATCCCTTAGGTTTTGTGCTTCTTAGCTCAAAGGCGGAGCGGCCAAGAAAAGGGCTCTGCCTTTCAGAGAAATGAGCTCTCTTAGAGCCAGGAGGTGGCCACCGCAAAAGCTATGTCCCTTCTGCTGGGGATTCCAGAAGAGCTTATGGGCTATTATGAAGTCTCCTCATCTGGTAGGACACACAGGACTTCACTCTCCCATACAACAGCCCAATGTTCCAGTGATTTTTATTCAGTGGCATCAGACTCTTAATTACTTAATAGAAATACATTTCTGAAATTTGAACACTGAAATGAAATTTCAAATGCCAGAAAATTTCATGCCCCCATCCTTGAGTTTCTCTACAGAGGAGCATGTGTTTGTTCTTTAAGAGGTCATAGGCTAAAGTCTTGGGACCTGCTATACGGCACCACACACTGATATAATAAGAAGGACCTGGGTTCAGTGGGGCACAGCAGAGACTGCCTGGAGTTCACTTTGAAAAACTAGGTCCAGGAAAAATCTTTTCCTCTTCACCTTCCTGGAAAGGAACCAAAATTTATCAAGCTTTCTCTACCATGATTTTCTACAAGTTTAAACACTATATCATGCATTTTTTAAAGAGATATGAAAATGGTATATTAATTGCAGTCCGCTCTTAATCGTTTTTCTTAAGCTAAAATAACACAAAGTTCAAACAAAACAAAGCAAAACCAAAACAAACAAAAAAACCTCACTTCAGGCTGAAATAAGAGTCCAGGCACATGCACCAGTTTACTGGAAACCTGCTTAAACACACAGCTTCAATTAAAAGGGTGTAGTTCTTTTTTTACACAAGCCTCGAGAGACAGCCTTGCCTAGGAATTGTGATGGGGACAGGGGGTTGAAGGCCAGCCCAAGGAAAACCTGACCATGTGACCACATAACCTTTTGGGCTGTCCTTTTCTTCCCAGCTAGCTGTCCATCCTGTCTGGGAACCTGGCTGCCTCCCATAGCACACGTGAAGTGTGAGCCATGCTCCCAGCTAGTGTGCTGCAGCTTCACTGGCCTCACGACAGCCTCAGTCAAACCCCCCTTATCTTTTTTCTCTCTCCCTTGAAAAAGCAAATAAAACCTCCCAAGCCTCTCCAAAGCCATTTGCCAAGCAGAAATGAGGCAGAAACCCCTAACAGAAACATTGCCACAAACTAGATTATTTACAGGCTCAGGAGAGAGAAATGCAAATACATACATGGCAATTGCTCTACCCCTTTAGTTTCTATTTTCTCACCTTTATGTTTTGACACAAGAAATAGCCAGCATGTGACAGTAAGGTCAGGGTATCTCTGGTTACAGCAGTGCCCAAGAAGCGTTGTTCTAGTAAAACGACACCGTGCACAAGCCACATTATATAAAAAGCAAAGGAGGCACAGGCATGGGATACGAAGCACTTCAGACACTACACTTAAATGATGTGACCACGGCTACAAGTCCTGCCCAAAAAAGCAGAATCTTAGCCCATGCTGAACTTGGCACTGCCATGGCAAAACAATTAGGGATAGCTGGAGAGGCAATCCCACTCCTGCAGCTGCTGAGCTCATGCAGCCTGGGTCCCCACACAGAGCTGATCTCTCCCACTGTACTGCAGGGTGCTCACATGCCTCACAGACCTCTAGTTTGGGCAGATAATGTGAACAGAACTAGGCAGCACTGTCAACATCAGCCACAGGGCAGGGGGAGAGTGAGTAGGATGTCCTTACCCAAAGGTTTGTGAGGCAACCACTCCTCCTGCTCTGCACAGCACTGCTGCCAGTGCAGCACAGCAAACAGCTGCTTTGGTTTTTGCAGGTGTCTGTACAAGATTTCACGTCCTCAGAGTGTCCTTCTCTTTTCTGTTTGGTTTGAGTCCTGAAACTACTGATTTTCACCTGTTTCCAAAGAATCAGTGAAAAAAATCAGTGTAGGTTGGGCAAACGTAGCAGAGACTCCCCAGAAGGTTCATAAACTTTTCACTAAGCTGGCCAGAGCTTCAATTTTTTACCACAGTGCCTGAAAACAACTTGCCTGATATCCCATTTCATCAGGAGGCTATTGCACAGCTCTTACAGTGATATTGCAGCAAGAACCTTTTGAAGCTACTGATTGGCATGTCTTTTCTGTTTATTTTCTAATAAAAAAGAATCTTATGCACTAAGCTTTCTAAAAAGCAACTGTGCCGGCACTCAGCCATAGAGGAAAGTACTGCAAAAGCCCCTGGTGCTTTTTCTTAACAATAAATTCCGACAGCTTTGTTTACAAATGAGACTGACCTTTCATTCAACTAACTTTTTAAAGACAATCTGGGAAAATTTATTAGTCCAGAGTCAAATATATTCTCTGAGCAACAAATAGGCCTCTGATCCCTTTTACTTACATCCAGACATTTCAAAAGCAGTTCAGTAGACATTTTCCAGTTTTCATTTAGTGAAGGCTTATCATGGTTTATACACTGATCCTGTTCCCATTAAAATTAACCACATCCCCACCAATATTACTAGGAGGAAAAGTCAAAAGGAGTGCTCAAAACTATGTGCTCCTACCAAAAATCTCAGCCTTTTCCTTCACAACTTAGATTCTCCCTGGACCCACAAATCAGGTTTCCATAGCATCACCACAGTAACAAAGTGCAAGAACTTACCAAAACCCCTCCAAAAAATTCCAATTTGCCTTTCCCCCCTCTCCCCCCTTTTAATACAAACTTTGAACTATACTTGTGCAAAAGACCAGGAGATGTTGCTTAGAGGTATAATCAAATGAGAACCATCTTCTTCAAATCCTATTGGCATTCTTGGAGGTGTTGGGAAGCACTTTATGGGACCTTTTTCCCAGAAGAAGGACTTAAGTGGCTGTAAGCTCCCAGCCCCAGGGAAAGTCTGGTTGGTGAGAAGCAGGATGAGCTTTGGCAGTCGCAGGGATTACAGCACTGGAGGAGAACATGAAGGAGAAAGTTTAATTACTTTTTTGTGACAGATTTCAGCAAAGGCACACTTGGGTGCTCTCCCAAGTGATGATTAATTTAATCACCATTTCTTTTTTCTCATTTTTCTTCTCACTTTCTACATCTTTAAACATTGGCCAGGAGGGGAGCAGCCCCAGCCAGCAAACTCACAGAGGCAGGGGCTTCAGGTCTACATCCAGGTCCAGCTGAGCTGAGGCTTGAAGCCAGTTGCCCCCTCACCTCCCTCCCCAGCAGACAGGCTTTTATCTCCTGAAATCCCCCCTCCTCAGGTTTCTTCCCACCATCATTTACAAAACTTTCCTTTGGCTTTGATGAAAAATGAAAACCAGACTTGCCAATCCTCACTTTTTCATGAGGAAATCTTCCATCACCATGACCTGCCAATCGCAATTGTTGCCTTAGTAATACACATGTATTTCGAGGGTACAGTCTGTCTCACCAGTACTGGAAATTTAGGTAGGAATTGCACAGCAAGGACACAACATGCAACACAATGAGGATTTAGATGAGGAGAAAATTTGGGCTGTCAAGATTTATACAAATGTGTTTCTGTAGTATAGATGATGATTTCTGCAGAACAGAGAATATTTCAAAAAATGAAATTGTCCTGCAAAGAACAATAAATGGAAAAAGTACAAATAGGAGGAGACAAAATGAAGATATTTGTAAAAGAAAGGGACCTTTGAAATACAATGGCGGGCTATACTGAATTTAAATACCAGCCTGCAATAAACTCCTCGTAACATGATCCCTGAACACAGCCTAGCTCTTAGGGAGGTTTCAGCTACACTTTCCAGGCATATCTCTTCAACCTTGTCTCTGTCACATAAACGAACTGAAATGAACATATGTTTTTAAGTTTGTTTCTAAAATAACCAGACCGAAGCAGAAATACTGCACTGCCCACACTAATTCTCCCCCCACCTTCCTCAGGGGAGAGAGCAGAGAAAAACCATGCGTGTTAGTCACATCAGATGAAGTGCTACAGTGACGAAGATTTATACAAAACAGAGACAAAAAAAGCCTGTCAGGTCCCAGCTGCGGTTAGCAATGAGCTGTGAGGCCATGAAGGTGACATTGTGCCAAGGCCTGCTCACCTCCAGCCTTGATGGGCTCCCCAAAGTACACACATCAGCCCTGCAAGTGTGCAGGAAATCACCAGGCACATTGCAGGGACGCATCAGCTTCTGCAACACACAGAGCTGAGGATGTGCACCAAGAGCACCCTAGAGATGGATTGGGCAGGGAGGGAAGGAATTGCTGCCCCAGCCTCTGCTGCCCTTTCACAGACAGAGGTAGACCACATCCAGGGCACTGTAGGTGACAAAGAGAGGCTTTTGCCCTTCAGAGGATGCTACAACAGTCCAAGATGTGCCCTGACAGGCTCATATCTAAAGATCGAGGATCGTAGTAGGAACTGAAAAGGAACTACCCCTGGTATAAACAAAGGCTTATGAATGAAGGGATAGGAAGCACCCCTGAGCAGGACTTTGGGGCACTGGAGGATGAAAGGTTGGACATGACCCAAGAGTGTGAGCTTGCAGCCCAGAAACCCAAGAGCATCCTGAGCTCCATCAAAAGATTCATATTTCTCACATGACTGCAAGTAAAATGCTACCTAGGAAAGCAAACTGTGACTGCATCTACATCCACCCATCTCCTTTCTGCCCTAGACACTGAGCCCTGCAGATTGTTTTCCTGTCATGGGCTGTTTTGCTGCTTGAAATGTAGGCTGAATGCTCTCCATGGGAAAAAAAAAAGGACATTTTACACCTTACAGTAAGGGGAATTACATACTTGAAATGGAAGCTTGGTTTTTAATGAAGTTCAAGAATTCAGACATATGATTTTCTAATAATCAGTATTACACTCACAAAAGGTCTCATTTCTCCATTTGGAGACTTGAGGGTTTTAAGAAAGGCTTATCTAAAAGACACATTGTCAAATTGCTAGGAGAACCCAAACCCTCCTGTCTAAAATGTCACTTAATGGGGCTTCAATTAAGATTTAAAATACTTCTGTAAATGAAGGAAGATACAAAGGATGAATTTCTGCTTTGGAGCTTTTTATTCATTGTCTGCCCACAACAGTGCTGTGCATAACTAGTTGAATTTCTGTCACAGTATTGTCTCAGCATCAGCAGAGGATGTTTAGCAATTTACTTCTTAAATGGTTAAAAATTTCAGGATCTAGCACTTCAAAGGCACTTTGACTACAATGGAAAAAATTACTTTGTAAAATCTTAGAAAGCTCAAATTGGCAATGTCTCTTTAATTAGCTTTAAAACATTTAATAAAAGTTTTATGATACAATTCTACCCTACAGCCACCATTAATCCCATATGGCTATGAGAGATATCACACAGTCTACAAAAGCTGGAAGAGAACATTTTGTTTTGTTTCCCATCTATTAGTGTTTACTAAACCAATTACAGGAGATTTAACAAATCACGTCAGAAAAAGAAGCTGCTCCAAGCTCCCCTTTCTTGTTATGACAGGCAGTTCCATGTCTTATTCTGTGTTCGAGCCCCAGCTCTGCCCCAACAGTTCTTCCAGTCTTATGCAAACAAGGAATTTTTCATTTCTTACTATTTCTTAATCCCAAACTGGATCACCACCATTTGATTTGCAAAGATACTACACAACGCCTTGAAGAGAGGAGGTTAACATCATGGTGCCTCATTGCACAAGATGACAGAAGGCATGGAAAACAGGTAGGGCAGAAGGATGAGACTTTCATACAATGTAGATATTTGGACACAGGCTTGAGTAAACCTGACAATGAAGCTTCAAAGGCAAGGTGGCATGCAAGGTGGTATGGAAGCGATAGGCTGGTAGAGCTTGGCAGAACATGATAAGCATGTCTCATGGTACATCAGGAGATTTCTCAATCTGAAAATGTACATGCAAATATCAAAAATTCAGTGGCAATTTGTGAAAAGAAAAGCAGAAGATGGAAAAAAAATTCTGTCTGCAAAGCAGACAAAAGAAACGGGCATTGCAAATTGAGAGCCCACCGAGAGGAAAAACCCACCCTGTGATCTACGTGCAGCACCTTGGTATGAAACGTGGAATGAAGAGCTGAACACAACTGTAAATCCCACCAGCCCTGATAGAACCTGTGCTCATAAAGCACGGGTGCTCAAGTAGGGCTTCACATCCTTCGGCAGCATCACTCTGCTCCCACCAGCATTTCCCTCCTTCTGGGCTGCCAGCTCCAGGACAAGGACTAACCCACGCAAAGATGAGCTTATCTGGCCTTTTAAAGCACTCTGGCACACTTAAAAAAACATTCAGATAGGCTAAAATGCATCAATGAGATGTTTTAAAGCCTACTTTTCTAAATTCCCTGTTCCTTTGGACACAGAGCATTGCCCACTAGCAGTAGCACCAGCAAAACCCACAATACCATCTGCTTTTAAAGCATCCGTGGGAAATACCTGCAAGCAAAGAAACCAGCAGGAGGCCAGACTTTACCTGTGGGGTTCTCTTTACAAGCTCCTCCTGATGTTGGCTCCTGCCCAAGTGTGATGTACTTCAAAGGGAGAGATTCCCCAGTAGGGACTTGAAGTGGGAAATGCTGTGACCAAAGGGGAATGGACACCTTGGGACCTTCCAAGCTTGTGTTGTTCTAATTCTTTTGAAGAGTTAAAGACACAGAAAAGAGACTGTAAGTGCCTGGTCCGTGTTATTTTATCTTGCAGCCATTTGACACGTGGTGTGCTGTATGAAAATGATGTGCAGTTTTCACGCTGTCCCGAGTGAAAGAAGGTGCTGGTGCAGCCCTGCTGCAATTAGTCACTTATGTCTGCTTGTTGCTGGAGGCAAGGAAAGAAACAACGTGCCAGTGAGGCTCCTAAAGCAGGTAACATGGAAAACAGCTGTTTACCAAGTGCAAGGAAGTAAAATGATCATTCATCAGAGCTGAACAAAGAACGCCTGAGATGGACCCGAGGGAGCTGTGCAAGGTTACGTGTCAAGTAAACATGGGAGTTGGCAGGAATAGTGGTGGTGCACTGAGGTGAATCCCTGACCAAGTTCTGCATTAAAAAGAGGCAAGAGAAATACCACATTTTTGGAACATGTTAAGATCTGGTGATGAGTTTAACTCTGTCCCAAGAACCTGATTCGAAGTAAGGGGCTCTCAGTGAGTCCCTCCTCCTGAATCAGGAGTTAACACACCCCCAAACTCCTGAAACACCTCAGTTGCATGATACAGAGAGTATCCTCCCACAGTAGCTACCCCTATTTCTGGGTGAGGAAGAGAGGTTGCACAGAGGAAGCCACCACCACTGCTCCCTTGGGAGGCAGGAGGGGCTGTCAATGCACAATCAGCTTTTCCCAAGCTGCCCCTTCTGCCACTGCTTACTCAGCCCTGGGTGCAACACACAGGGTATGTCCCATCAGCATCAGGTGGATGGCATGCTGGAAATGATCAAGATGGGGTTTAGATTTGCAGGATGCCAGAGGAAAGGTGTTTGTACTGGACAGGATCAAATAACAGGCCAGACTAACTGAGGTGAGATATGAGGACACTTACTCAGGGCCAAAGGTTTATGCCTCCCCACATGACAAGCACCGATATCTGAGGAATCCAGAGGCCACCATGCAGCTACTGACCTTTGGCTGGGGATCTGAGAGGCAGTGCTCACCAGCTCCCAGGTCGGTCATGTGCCAGAACAGACAGTCAGGAGTGAAAACGAAGACACTGTTGCTAGAAGAAAGTGATAAATCAGTGCACAGTGCCAGGGGGAGGAAATAAGCTGGCTTCTGGCTCAGTGTGCTGCAAGCCCTGCTAACACCAAACTCGAGCATGAAGACAGTGCCCAAAAGAGAGCAGGCTCATGAGACAGTGCCTGTATAAATCAAGATGGGAAAGGGCTAGAGCATTACCTTTCCAAAGGATTAGGAGGATTACTTTTTCAAACTGAGCATCTCTTTCCCTTTCCCAGCAGTTTCTGATCCTCCAAAGGAGCTCCTCGTGCTCCACAGGGATGTTCAGCCCACAAGTAACACTCCAGGGATGCTAATGGAGCAACTCAAGCTCCTGAAGTGGACATCAAAAGGGAAAAGGGCTCATTTTAGGGGTTGTACTGCTAGTGCTGGTCCCTCCCCTGCTGTGCCATGGGAAACATGGTGGTGGTGTATAAACAGCCTGGCTAATTTGGCTCTCATGTTGTGAGATTTTGCTTCCTCTACTCTCTGTGTGACTGTTGCTTCTGGTACAGCATCCACCACAGCTTCACTCAGCGACAACAACCCAAACCAGAGCGGGGTTAAACTGCTGAGCAGGCTCTGGCTATTTGTACAGCCACCCCTCCTGGAGGAGCACCCCACAGCACCCAGCACAAGGGCTGTGGCAGTGGCATTCCAGGGGATGCCACAACCTGGGGCTCTGCACCTGTCCCAAGGTGGCATGGGGACAGGGATGGACAGGGATGGCCACTGAAGGCTGGTCCCTGGGGAAGCCCCTGAGCCTTGGTGCAGCGTAAGCACATCCCCACAGCCATAGAAGGGGTGGGAGCATAATCTGGAGCAGCTGCTGGCATTCTTCCGGTACCCCAGGAGTGATCAAAGGTTTGTAGTGGCTTCACTTTTCCAATGTTACTAGAAGCAATGGAACAGCATCAAGGATACATCGGAATTTCCCTTTTATCACAGCTGTAGCCACAGAGCATTTATAGGAAGCAGAAGGGATAAGTGACCCAGCCATCAAGTATTTTCCTAAATCTCTCCACAGGCACAAGTGGTAGGCACATTTTCTCCCTGTCCTTGTGCTCTCCTTAGGGATCCAGCAGAAGTGCTGTACCAGTGCTGCAAAAGACAGGCCAGATGAGGTCTTTGGAGGACAGATACTGCTTTGCAGGACTTGCAGTGAAGAGTTTCACTGAAAGTCTACATATATCATATTCCCACCACTGCCAAGCTGTAAGTCTTAAAAGTTTGAAAGCAATCTTTGGTCTTTCAAAGAAGAATTTACCAAGAACTAGACCTTAGCAGACATAAAAGTTATTGAAATTTAAAAAAAAAAAAAGAGTACTTAACCATTTCATTGTTTGCCAAGTAGTTTACATGCACCAGTGGGAGCTAGGGAAAAAAAAGGTGTTTGCATGAAAACTGCTCTGAATGCCCATTACATCACACTTCCCAATAAAGCCCAGGCTGTTATCTTGGCAGTGATCAGCCTCATTGTGCAACAAACATCACCAAAGGGAAAAGATCACAAATGCTTCCATATGAGGAATCCCTTGGTCACTAAATGAAGGAATCATGCAGGCAGTGTAAGGTACCACTGATCTGATCAGGTGCCCTCGAGAAGTATATTGGGATATATGTGATGATTATTGTGATAATCTGTGAAAATAGAATAAAAAGATGCTATTTTTTTTTTTAAACCAGAGAAGTGTTCTCCAGTTCAGCTTATATCCTTTGTGGCAGATGTAGCAAGAACTAAAAAAGCAATCTCACTTCATGTATAGGCCCTCTACTAAGCATACACAGACCTTATTTCTTAGAGTTTAAAAATGAAGCTAGAAGTTTTCCTTTATATGTGATATAGGTAGCAGCAAAATAGAAAATAAATATTAGTCTTGACACATGCAACCAAAATCTTGAAGCTAAATAGTTGAAAATATCCAAGTAGATATTCCACATGGAAGACGGACACATGCTATTTTATGTGAGTTATTAAAGGACTAGGCTGAAAATATGCAGACTTTAAGACCGTGTTTTAAGAAATTTTAACTAAAAACACATGCAGAGTATGCATTCTAGCAGATAATTACACAGAGTGGAGCACGACTCATAGAGAAAATAGAAACTGTAGCAACGTGCACTTTTTATCTAACAAACACAAGTATTATAAAAGTACTTTCAATTTTCCCTTTTATGAAAAGCTCATTTTTAGGCACTACAGGTCACCCACCTTTAGAATCTCACTTATCTAAATCTATAGTATGTAAACACACCTAGATCAAGAAGATTCAGGAAAATACTATTTTTAACATGTCCTCTTGGCCAAAACAAGTTTAAAAAAATAAAGGGGGGTGGGGGTGGGGAAGGGGCAACATATGGATGTCGAAGAAAACATGAAATCTAAATGATGACAAGGCCAGTCCTTTTCAATCAGTGACTCTTTCTCCTTCCTTCCAAGAACTGGGGATTCTATATTTAAAGGCCTCACACATTTTCTGCTGTTCCCAGGATACTTAGCAATTTGAGATAAAATGAGTAAAAAGGTGACCTCTTTACTTTAAAAGATCCCTGACCAGTTTTGCCCAGGTAAGGAGGCCGTTAAGTACTTTCTTTACCTGAGATTTCAGCAAGTTTTTAACAGCAAGAATCCTCAAATGTCTGACCCACTTTTCCTGCAAAAAACTTAGATCTAATTTTTCTTTTTATTTTTTTAATCTACTTTATTTGTGTGGAGATTCAGGGGGTGAGGAACAGAACACAAAGAAGACACTGCTTTTGAAATCCCTGCTCTTTACTTAGGTTTGAGATGACTAATGTGATTCTGAAACCCTGAACCATCAAGACATGAATCACAAACCTACCTTACTTGCCTCTGAAGGTGTTTTTGTGTGATTTAAGAGCTTCACAAGAGAAGGCAAACTTGTGTTGATAAAGTGGCAGCACTCATTACTTGTTAGTCAGGCCAGGCTGAAACTTCATTGTTTTTGTTTCCTAGAGAAAGAACTGAGATCACATCTGCATTTTATAAAAGCTCCTGAATTGTTACTGATTTGCCTCTAGAAACTCTCATTGTTTTGCAGTCAGAGTTGCTAGATACCGTGTCCTCATAAAAAGTCTGGTTAAGTCATTTAAGTTCTGAAATTTAGAACTGCGCTTCCCTGAACAGCTAACAGAAATTACTGCTAACAAGAATTACATGTGACAGGCTCCAGGCTCTATTATTCAGCTTTCTTTGTTCGTTAAGGGATATTCATTATCAACTAGAAAACCTGCTAGTATTTCTAGAATCTATGGAATAAGGTTTTTTTTAGTTAGTAACTTGGATGTAAAGGGGGAAAAATGCATTTCCCTACCTGTTTTCTGGGGATTAATATAAAATCTTCAAAGGCACTGGAACAGTAGGGTAAGGAGCTAGAGCAGCTATGGGACTTTAAAAGTCTCGTGTGTAAGAGGTCTTCACACTATTTGCTGTCAGTTAAGGTGCAGGAGTGGAGGGAAGGACTTGTAAAACCCTCTGCCTCTCTCCAATTTCTTGGGCAAGCACATTGGCTAGTTTGGTAAGGACCAATCTAGCAGTGAAGATAGAAGAGAGGTGACTTTTGCCTGTTACCCTGGTGAGTGCTGGGGGCCTGTGCCCGTGGCAGGGCAGGGGTGCCTGGTGTGGCTGGCTTGCCTTGCAGGTGATGGACCACTTTGCCTGCCTGTTCCTAGAAGCACAAGTCCTTCTCCTGCCCAAGCTCCCCAATCTGTGAAGTATGGCAAGTCCATCAATCCTTCTTTCACAGTTGTCATTGAAGGCTATCACATATCAGGCTTGTGTACTCCAGCCAGAGAGGCTCCTTGCACTTGCTCTTCTCCCCAGGACAGGCACCGCAGACACAGCCGTGCTTTGCTGAGCTCAGGATCACGCGCAGCCCTGGGCACGCGTTGCTCTCTTGCCAGAGCACATGAGTACACTGGATGTGCTCTGAGCCCAGAGCAAGTGAGCCAAAAATGTGCCTAAAATTCCCCAAAAGATGTTGGATTGAGAGGAATTATGCAAAAGCAGGTTGTGGAGTGGACTTGGAGCATAGAAGTTAAGGGGTAGGAATCAGCCACTGGGCAGCAGAGCCTCTTCATGGAATGCTAGTATGGGACTGGAAATAAGGAGGTCTCTGAATGTCCTCTGCCACATCAGACTTTCTTTACTCACCCATTTCCATGTCTCCATGTGTTTGCTCCTCCGTTGGAAATACAATAGAATGATGGCTATAGCTTAGACATGCAGCTGTCATCAACTTGTCTTCCTACGGAGCGTGTTTGGCACAGAGAGATGAGATTGGAGCTGCTCCTGTATCGAGAAAGTGGCAATCAGCTACATGGGAACAACATGTGGGCATGGAGGTGCTCATGGTTTTCCTCCCTCCTGCAGGTACCCACAGCTCGCAGCAACACGCAGACAGGGTCTAGCAGGATGAGCCTGCCCACAGTACTACAGCCAGGCTGCAGTTTGCCTCAGCTTCCCTGCCTTGAGATGGAACCCAGCCACCTTAAACCTAGCTCTTTGCACTGTGTTGTCCAGGTAAAGCACAGGCTCTCAGAAAACCTCAGTCACACTCAGTCCACTTTCCAAGGAGTGTTTTACACACGCCACAGCGCCCTACCTTTGTCCTGTAGGACATCCTAACTATCTAGAAACTTTTGGTTTGGGATCCAGCTGGCTTGCACTTAGTCCTGAACTCCTTGGAACATTCCTAAATGTGGAAGTGGCACTTTTTCCATCTTCTCAGGAGACCCTTGCAGGTATCTAACCAGTAACACTAAAAGGATCTCATGGTAGGGTATTCTCCAGGTAGGTTCCCAGCCCTAGGAACAACTAACCCTTTCTCTGAACGCAAACTAGTGCACACCTGTTGATTGCAAGAACTGCAGCGATAGCTTATCATGATGGATCCATTAACCCCTCTTGGAATTGCATAACCTGATGAACTACTACCATGCACAGAAAGCCAAGTAGGATATTACAGGAGATAAAATAATCTACCAGACAAAGACCATTGTTATGGCTAAGGAATAATCTTCTCTGAGGGCTTAATTTCAGGTTGATCTAGGATGACATAAAAGACCATGCACTTCCAGATCGAATGGAGAGAACTCAGCATAGATGTCACAAAGCAGGTGGCTCAGGACAGCGTACATCTGCAGAGTGGTGTAAAAGCATGGCCCCGAGTGTTTCATGAGGACCAGAAAAGACAGTAAGAGCTGTGTGATGAATTTCATAAAGGATATTGTCTCCTTCTGGACTATCAGCATGAAGAAAAACATACGGTTTTTTCCACTGTGGAGCAGAACCAGACCGTGAGGAACTTGAGCCCATTCACTGTAATTTGGGACTCACGCTGAGGCAGAGAAACTACTCACCAGTCTGGGATTTCCTTCCTTCCTCTACAGTAGTGGCTTTCAACCACTGGAAAGGAGAGGTGGACATTCTTCTACACCTCTGTAGGGAAATTTCCAAGACCTGACACCCCAACCACAGGAAGCCGGTGGTGCCCTGCTGCCGGCAGCTCCGGGTAGGGCAGCCCGCGAGGGTTCACTGGCCAGCGGGCAGCAACCCCCCCAAGGTGCTGGTGGCCCACGGCCCGCCTTGGGGCTTGCGCGGAGCAGCCTTTCCCGTGCACGGAGCCCCCGCGGGGGTCGCGGCGGGGCGGTCACGGCGCGGGGCGGTGCGCGGGGAGCCGGTGGCCGCGGGGCCGGGGCGGGGCCGGGGCGGTGCGCGGCGGGGCGCGGTGCAGGGCAGCCGCGGGCACACGTGGCTCAGCCCCCCAAAAAGGCGCTCCTCGGCGGCGGGAGAGGGCAGTTCTTCCCTCGGTCCCCCCAGAGCCACCGCCGGTCCGCTCCGTCCAGCCGTCGGTGGGTGCCGGTGCCAGGGACCGCGGTTGGCTGCGAAGCGGCGGCTCCCGCCCCCTGCGGAGTCAGCCCCAGGTCCGGGGCGGCCCTACCTGCCGGCACGATGAACCTCACCGCCGAGAGCCACCGCATTCCGCTGAGCGACGGCAACAGCATCCCGCTCTTGGGGCTGGGCACCTACGCCGACCCCCAGAAAGTAAGTCCGGGGGCGCCGGGACTCCCCGTGCCGCTGGCGGGGCAGGTGCCGGCCGCCCTCGCTGCAGCCCCCCGAGCCGCGGCTACCCTCCTCCTTTCCTCCCGTCCTGGCTATTTCTTTCTCTCTTTGATCCTTTCACCGTGCCAAGTTAAAGACCCAGCTCTACCATGAGCAGTACGGGCAGCGCGCGGCCCGCAGATGAGGAAAAGGTGGGAAGAAATAAGAAAAAAAATCCCGTCCAGCTTGCGGCGTGCTGCAGCTGCCACTGTCGCCCATCGCCCCGCGCCGCTGGGCGCACGGGCAGGGGCGCGGGGGACCTGGAGTCGGGATGGTGCCGGGCAGGGGCGCGGGGGACTTGGAGTCGGGATGGTGCCGTGCAGTGCCCGGGTCGGAAAGGGATGAGACCCCCGGCAAGGCGGCCGGGAGCCCTCGGCCACCCGGAGCCAGGAGGGACGGTGCCGTCGGCTCCCCTTGCCTCCTGCGCCGAGCGTAGGTGAGATGAGGGATTTCGGACCATCTTGGGGCTGCCCCTGATACTTTCCAAGTAATGTTCCTGAAACAAAGACCCAAATTCCTGCATCCTGATTCCTGCGGCTCCCACAGCTGACTGCCAGCGGCCAAACCATTCTCAAATATTCTGCATCCTTCGGTTTTGCGCCGGGCAGGCATTCCGTCTGACCGTGCCGGAGGCTGGGGAAGCACACCTGATGCTTCTTCCCTCTGCGGACTTGGGAGCGCAAAGGCAATTCAGTAGCCACTGCCTTTTAAAGCTCTCTTAAAGTGCCTGATCTTTCATCAGTTCTCTTTTTTGTTTGTTTGAAGAGTTGGAAAAGAGGCATCGTGGCCAGAACCCCTCTTGTGTAATAGCTGCGATGCAATGTGCGCGTATGATTTCGCAGGGTATTTAAAAGTACCTTTTTAAAGAAAACTCTTGATTAAAGCCATTTACCAACCACTAAATGTATCGTGGTGCATCAATAATGGGGTCGAATTTTCAACAAGCACTACTGCAGGCAATGTGTAAGTGATGCAGAAAGGGTGTAAGACGTTCTCAGGACTGTAGACCTCACTGTTAAAAGATGCTGGTTTGCATAGGGAGAATCAATAGGAATTCATTACTTCAGAGCCTGGGCATCGTCCCCCACACCACTAAACTTTTAAGAGATATTTTCAGCTGGTGCATTCTTTGAATAATGGTTAGTCAAACAAAATTAAGATCTCTAACAGGAGTTTTGATATAGCAAAGCAGAATGTTGCATAATTCAGCGTCAAAATAGCTCTGAGTGAACTTGAAGCATCTTTTTCCAGACGTGTACATCATGCCCCCAACTCTCAAGCTGCAGTTTTTGCCCTAATTTTAAGTTAAGAAAAATGCAGCTGCCAGCACAAGAGCTTCTACCTTGCTGCACTTTCCGCCTCCAGCCCGGACAAGCCGTGGCCCAATACTGTGGGAGCAGGGAGCCCCGAGTGGCAACTAACCTGATGGAGCTGAGAGGGGGGCTGCATGGGATTCCCCTTACAGAGGCAGCTTCTCGACACTGCTGTTACCCTGCTAAGAATTCGTTCTGCAGGAATTCAGCTGTCCCAAAATCAACAGAGCAACAGATCTACTTCTTCTCCCCCCGTCCTGAAAAATCCTGATGCTTCCTTTCTTTGCTCTGCCGTGGTTCGAGGTGTACGGCGAGCCTTTGCACAGAGCTCAGTGAGCCAAAATTAATCATTTTTAGGTAGGGCTGGTTTTCTGCCGAATCAGCCCCAGGTAGGGGCTTTTTTGCTTTTCGCATATACGTCCTTTTGTTTTCTGCTAACAGAAGGTGGGGAGGACAGGATAATGCAGGCAGGGCATGCATTGCTACGGCAACTCCAATTTAGAGCAATTGAAGCTGCCGTGTAACCGTACCCTCAGTGGGGATGGGCGCACATATCCAACCACCCTTTCTCCTTCCCCCTGCGTTTGTAGGAGTTTGATTTTTCGAGCTTTCTCTTTCTACATGATAAACACGTTAGAAAGTTATGGGTGGGAGGAGGAGCTGAGAAGAGGTAGAGAAAATAGCAGTGATAAGGCGCTTGCCACAGTCTCATTTTCGCAGATGACCAGGTGAAACAATGTGTGTTTATCTGGCGGAGCTGGGCTGGAGCTTTACGCTAGGATTAGGACTGCTATTTGAGTCGAAGAACTTGTCACAGAGAGCAGCTGGGGGAACGCAGTAGCAGCGTGCTCTGGGATTTGTTGCAGAATTGTGCTGCTGGTCCGTGATGGGGCAGGACGTTTAAATAGGTCACGGCTTAAAATTTGCCCGTTTCAAAACGGCTGCTTTGCTGATAAGGGGGTGGGGTGCGGGGGCTTCTGTCAACTCCTTGCTGTGGCAGCGGAGTGCTGCTCCGCTGGGACAAGCTGCTCCGCCGAGTGCTGACTAGTGCCTGGTGCAACTTCCACCGGGATGCCTGGCAAGGTGTCTGCCCTTTTCCTCCTGCCCCAGCAACTAAAAGGCTTTGTGGCAACCCAGGACCGTTTCAAGGTTTATCTTAAGGAGTGAGGCTATAAACTAGCGCTGACACGTTTCCCTTAAAATGCTTAGTTGTAGCCTTTTGTGGCTGAATTGCTTAAGAAGCAGCATCTGAGCCACCCATTCTCCAGCGGTGGGAGCAGGCAGCTGGTGGTAGCAACGGCTCAAGCCAGCCCCAGCACTCTATTTCTGCTCATGAGTCAGATCCCTGCAACTTCGAGTTATTTTGTGCTTTGATATAAAATACAGAGCCATTCATTTGTCAGATTATTCATCTAGCTCTTGGAGGCAGGTTTTTGATTTTGTGCTAGTTTCTTGTTTTGATTTTTTTTCCTCCCAAAGGTTATTCACCCTGGCACCTCCATGTCAGAGCTGCTTGTCCAAATCAAATCTGTTTTCTTAGTGTCAGGCTGTAGCTCAGTAGCTCTAATGAGCCCGGAGTGTTCTTCCTGAAGTGCAGGAATGTGCTCGCTGGTTAAGCCAGCCAGGCAGATCTAGTTAGCCATGGAACAGGGAAATCTGCTTCTCCCGCAGTCGGTTAGAAGAAAACAAAGGCAGGAGGCCAGCTTTCACGTTTCAGGCTTTGTCTGCATAAATTGAACAGCAGTGCCTTCAAAACTGAAATGTGTCAGCAGCTTGCCTTGCTCATCTTAAATAACTTAATTGTTCTACCAAAGACGATTTTGGGAGATAAGTCATGCTTCTCTGGTTGTGAAATACTGAACAACAACAACAAAAATACATCTATTGACAGAAAGTCCCCTGTACAACTTTACTGACTCAAAGTTTTACATCACTCAACAGGAGCAGAGCTGGACCACTGTCGAAAAGGTCTGTTTGATAATCAGACTCATTTTAATTGAATGCTCATTCCCCCTAGATGTAAGAGAGCTTTTCTTCTGACTGGGTAGAAGTTGGGATGACAATTCAGCTAATTCTTTGAGGCTGAAAAGTGCAACGTTGGGGGTTTCTTTTTGCTTTACTCTCCTACCACAGCAAGAAAGTACAATGAAGCCATTGGCTATCAGTTCATCTGCTAACAGGAAGAAAGGAGTCTTCACTGGGTCACAGAATAGAATTAGTCATAAACTTGGGTTATTTATCAAGAGAAGCAAATAAAAATTTCTTTTACAGGTTGGTAAATTGATGTTTCCTGTCCTTATTTTAAAATAAAGGAATGCAATAATTGCATAACTATTAAGCCTAATTTTCTTTTGCAGGCAGATTTCAATGTATTGAAGTTGATTTTGCATTCTCCTTCATGCAAGGAATGAAATGTATGATTTGTATTAGATTCTTGTCTACATAAAAAATTAGGCTATTTATCCTACCAAGGATGGACTCAAGTAAATAAGTGAAAATTTCAGTCACTGACTCCTTCCCTTGCTCTCTCTTCCCTTCCCCAAATATTACTTCTCCTCATGGGTTTGGGTGGGAACCACAGTGGGAACTGTGAATCAGGACTACCAATGCACTCCAGACAGCTTTAAAATTTGAGGCCAATTCTACCTCTGTTTGGCTCTGTGGATCCTTCTGGCAAAGCCCTGCAAGTCCAGGAGTGGCTCTGCCAAGGCTCCAGCAGATGCACCGTGTCCAGCTCCCCCTCCCTGCGGGCCCCCAAGCCGTTGACCCAATTCTCCAGGGTATTAAACAGATTGGGGGAGGAGGGAGAGGGCAGCCCCACAGGGGAGGGTGGTAGAGGAGGACAGGCCCCTGGATGAGCCCCTGGCACTGCCCTGTGCTGCAGCAGAACCAGACTATTCCATGGCAGGCTCCCACTACCTCCCAGCACTGACTCTTAGCTCCCAGCACAGCCCATCAAGTGGTACTGGCACCCATCTGGAAGCAGATGAAGTGTGGGGACGAGCAGTCTTAGAGGGGAAAGGTGCTAAAAACACTCCTAAATCCTGGAAATCCTATGCCTCGTTAAAACTGCACTTATGCCTGCTTCACTTTATAACTCATCCCTGTCAACACAGCTAAGATCATCAGTCCAGTGTCTCCACATAAATACTTGCTGTTTCCCTGGAAGGTCAAGGGGCCTTGGCCACAGCTCCTCTCCTGCCTTCCTGTTTTGACTGAGAGAGGACAGAGCTTGGAGAGAAGGTTGTAGCAACCGCACTGTACACAGGCGCTGCTTCTGAAACATAAGATTGGGCAAAGCGCTCAAGAATAGCACTGGGTGAGGGCTGTTGGCAAGTTGCAACTTAGCTAAAAATGAGGTTCTGAGGTAGCCAAATCCATTCATAAATTGGAAGCAGTTTTGTGGAATAGTTTCAGGCAAAACAAATGGCAAGGCATTTCATTTTGGGCACTGGCAGTACAAGCTGAGGAATCAAAGAATTATTAAAGCACTCGGAGGTAGCAGTTGCCTTTCCCTGAATAGCCCGCTGGTAAGGGAATCCGCATGGGCGGTGGGAAACCAGATTCAGTCATCCTCTCAGCCTCTGAGGATTAAATTCTTATCACAGCTCAGGGAAATAATGTGATTGTGGGGTAGGTGATAGCTAGAGAGAGGCAAGAAGAAACACGCACAGGCTGGAGCAGGAGGAGCATCCTCCCCATGGGAAAGTGGTCTGCCCACCAGCCCCACAGCGCTGGATGCTGGAGAACTTGGTATGGCATCCAGCCAGGAGGAAGAGAGACCCATTTCCCCAAATCTTTAACTACCACAAAGTAACCCTTGTGAATGCCCAGACAGTCTGGGTTTTGTTTAAGAAGAAATTGCTGGTTTGAATCAGGGAGAGGAAAAGTTCATCCAGGGCTCCCAGATCCAGTCTGAGTGACCAAGTTAAAAAAAAAATCTGGTTTGGATAAGTAAAAACACTGTTTTGGCATCCTGAATTACTTTTTACACCCAAGCTAGAAGTTGAACAGAGTAATTTTTCATTGTACAGGTCTAACAGCCTCTAATGCTCTCATAGGATCATTTATGCCAAAAAGTTCCTCACACAAGGATGTGCATGCACAAACATTTTCAATCACTCTTCACGGTGCTGGCTGCACCCCTGCTTCAGGCTGCCTGCCTTTGGAGCTGCCATAGGCTGCAGTTAAGTCAAAAGAGGTAATAAATGATTTGTCCCCACAATGGGATCTGGATCTCTGAGCTGCAGTAAGGGAGGAATTGCACTCAACTAATCCCCTTTGTTTTCCACCACTGGCTTCTGAAGCACAGTTGGCTGGAGACAGAATGATTTCAGGTGACTTGCAAAGAAAGTCACCTGGCCTGACCCAAAGCTACAAAATGAATCGGGTGTTGAGCGTTCCTGGGAGAAGTGATACCTGAGATCTCTGCAGATACTGTTGAGCTTAAAGACTTTCACTTTTGATTTCTTGCCTGTAAATTTCTCCTACTGTGACTCACACAACTGTCTTCCTCCTGAGGTAAACTTGGCTTCTGGATTTTTCTTGAAAGAGATGAGCAAGGCAGTGACAAGAGCAAGAACTCTTCTAACATCCAAGTGTTCTTACAGCCATATATTATTTCCCACAACATGCTATTAAAATAAGTATGTAAAGAAAATACCTCAGTCGTTTTAATGTGAATGATTACACATGTGTTTGAACTCAGCAAGTATTGAGTATGGAGTTAGCTCTCTAATGAATTGATCTTTATGAATCTACATGAAATTACCACAGATGTAGGCTAGGGAATTATTTTTTTCAGAGGTAAAATATTGGGAACCTGATTTGAACAGAGCTGGGGGAGTAAGCTGGGATATTTGGTTAGGAAGCCTCTTATTTATGCCTTGAACTTAAGAAGTAAATAAAATTCCTGAAATAATTTTTTTTTAAAGTTATTGGGTTGTATCTCCTAGCCAGCATTTCCAAAAGACATTGTGTCCCTTCACAGTCCCTTTTGGTAACCACCACTGGCTTTCTCAAGGTCTTTGCTTTTTAAGCAGCAGAATTACCTCATGCAGTACTAGTTCTTCTTGTCTTCAGGGAGCACTTTGGAGCAGCGGAGGCACGGCTGGCCAACACATAGCAACGTGAGGTCTCTCAGGGCTGGGATTTCTGAGATGTTTCAGAGGGTAGCCTCATGCTCCCTCAGCCTCTGAGGATATCCTAAAAGCATATGTCCAAGTGGAGATTCGACCAGTTGAGTCAGAGGTGAAGGGAAGGAGACACATTACTGCAGCCCAGAAAGACAACTGCCTGACCTGCTACATGTCCTGGAGGACTCCTTGCCTGCCTGATAGTAAACTCTTAGCCTAGCCTTCACACTGAACAATATTTATCCTGAAACCCAAGATCTGCAGCCAGATCACTCACGGAGTTGTGGCTCAGTTAGTTTCGTGCTGGAAGGACTAAACCACACTGAGGCAATTTTGCTTGCACAAACTGCAGATGGCATGCCTCTCCTTCGGTGGCTGGTATGCTGGTGTAGAGTGACGCCCTCATTGATTAATTGCTCAGATTTTATTCCTTAACTAAGTCGGTTACTGGCAAGACCCAGTTGCCAAGAGTAGATAAAGGCAGGATTTCTTGATACTTGGTGCCCAAATACCTTGAGGGGGTGCAGCAGCGGGCATCAGCTTTTAGCGGGCGACAGACCAACTTGGCTCTTGAGCAAGAGCTTGTGTGAGGAATCAAGAAACTGCAGTGATTGGGCTCTAGTATTGCCTTAATTCATCCCTGCTGTTTGCTACAGAGGTGGCAAATATGCCAGGGAATAAGTGGTTTCACACATGAAAGAGTGCTTTCACACATCAAACTCCTTATAAAAAAGAGATGAGAGTACACACTAGAAGGTTAAACTAAATCAAAAGGGTCTCAGAACAAGTTCTGATTTCATCAATGACTCTTGCTAAGAGCTTACTGCTGCATGACACATTTTAAAATTCCCTTTCTTATATGCTTAAGTGGGATGTTTACTACCTATGGTTTACCTTGTGTTGTCCTTTTTTTCTCAACCATACCACTTTTCTGTTCTACCACTGGAGCAGTCTTCCTCCATTTCTTTGTCTTCAACACTTCTTTCATGTTTAGCCTTGACCTCTCCTCCTCTGCCTGCAACCACCTCTTGGTGCCTCAGTTCCTGGTTCCTGCTAGGTCCCTGTAATCTTGTTTATACAATGGAACATTTTTGGTTTGCATAAATTCAAAGTTGCATCTTTGTCTCATTAAGAAAGGAAACTTAAGTCATATAATTAGAAAAATCAGGTAATTAGAAGAGGTAGATGCTTTTTTCCCCTGAAATGTAGCAGACTCAGAAACTTCTAGCTTCTGTGTAAGAACTGTGCTTTAACCAGATTTTAAGTTTGGATTTGATAAAATGACTTACCAGACCATCAACCTGGAGCAAAGATTCTTGCATGCAACTTTCTTGGAGACACAAGCTTTGTTCCTAATACTTTGATTTGTACAAAACCCATAATTCTAAGACATTGTTGAATTTGCAAAACACTCTTTTGCCTCCATGTATCTTCTCTGATGAAATCTCTGTGGTTCTTCATTTCCATGAAACTAGAAGCTTAATAGTAAACAAAGCGATAGTATTACTAATCCCTCTGCTCTGTGCTAATGGCTTCTGTTTCCACTTGTGAACACAATTAGTGTCTATTCATCTGTAGCAGATTAAAAGACGTGTTTACTGAAGTGGTCAACATGTAAAATTCCTAATGACGAAGAGCCCAACCTTGTAGATGAGTGTGAATGCAAAACTAACTTTCTAGCTACAAAGTTCATCAACCAAGGGAGGACTTCTGAGCAAAATGGACACAAAATTGCTGGTCCTGAAAAATGGTGAATTTTTTAGTTTGCTATAAGGAGCAGATTGTGCTCAGAACAACTTCTTCCCCTCCCCCTGGCTGCTCCAGCATCCCTGAAACAAAAACTCTTCTTCTTAAAATGATAGTACCTCTAACCTATGACGACATCTCAGCTGCTACATGGAAACATTTTCAGACTGCTCCAGGACCAAGAGAGGTATCCCTGCGCAGAGCCGAGGACTTGCAGTAATGAATCCATTGGCAGCCAGGTAATTGCCTGGCCTTGTGCAGTGATGCCTGCCTAATCCGAGCAGAGGAGCTGGCTCTTGCAGCCACCCTGGCACCGCGTCATTTGGCTCCCAAACACGGCAGCAACACGTGCAGACTTGGACACGGCAAGAGCGCTCCACAGGAAAATGATCCCAGAACAAGGGCACCAATAGGAGGTGACAACTTTGTCTGGGCATCAGGACAACTTTTAGATGGTGGCTATCAGGTACCAACATGATCCACCAAACTACGTGTCTGCCTGTGACACAGGGTAGAATCGTGTTTAATCAGTCCAGATCCAAAACTAATAGAGGGTTAATCTAAGCTTTTAGGACAGTAGCACTACTGAAAACCAGTCACAGGGATTCTTATTTGAAAAGTAACCAAACACACCTTTTCCATTCCATAGCTGCGTGCTGCAAGTGACAAGCACTAGCTGTTTCTATATACTCCTCTTCCAAAAACTACAAAGTTAGCTGTTACCAGTGCAATAATACTAATCCAAATGTTGACACCCCAAAAATAGTACTTTCATTCTTCTCTATGGCTTTCTAAATATGCTGGGGGTTTTTAAAGCCCATTCAAATGCCACAGGGAAAGCCATTCTATCTAAATAAAAGTTAAAAAGGTTCTTTTACAGAAGATGAGACTGGGAATCACTGGCATTGTTGAAGAAGGGAAAAACTGAACCCCTACAAGTGAGTACTTGGGATTACCACAACTGAAAGATACACTTTTTGGCAAAAACATTCAGAGCCCAATTTTCCAGGCAAAGCTCCATTTTTAAAATGTCCCTGACCGATTCCATTAAAAATGGCTGTACACTCCTATGTGTCCCTGATTCCCCACAGTTCTCCAAAAAACAGTGTAAGCATGTTCTTGCAGCTCATGTGGGAGGCTAACATCTGGATTGTCTCTTTGGTTGACCTAGGAGGCCAGATTTGTCAAAACTTGAAAGCGCTGTGCAGAAAATGCCTCTTTAGGCTTCAAAGCCAACTCTTGTTGGTTCAGCTAACTAGGTGGTGGAATTCCCCAAGTTTTACATTTGCCTTTGCAAACACTTCTTCGAACTGGCGCCAGAAACCTCTCCCCTTTAACTCTAGGGAATGAAGCAGAAGAGGTACTGGCAACCTTTTCTTCTCTTCTAATGCACAAGCTGGTGCTTTATCTTCCACTTGTACCTCATGCATCCCGGTGATTGCATTGCTTGTCTGAAGGGTATTTTGATAGCACCCACCCTCCCAGATAGATTCAGGCTTTCCAGGGCCAGCTGGCTGGCCAGCTGGCTGTTGTGTCCTCCAGCTTTTCAGGAAACTTTCCCAATCCATCCCACTAGCACTGTGAGCACAGGAACTCATGTGCTTAGCATGCTCTTGGTTTGCTTTAATCCTCTAGCTGCCAGCAGAAAGGTATGGCAGCTCTTTAGCTTCACCTTGCATTAACTTACTTGGTATTGAGTGAAAAGTTGCAGCATTCCTAAAACTGAGGATTCTGCAATCAAGTGTTTAAAATAACTCCAGCACACTCTGCCAGCTACAATAATAAGGCTTTCCTGAAGACAGCTTTGGCAAAATCCTAGAATAACAATGTCACAGGAATTCTAGAAATGCTAAATCTGCGGTTATGAAATCTAATTTCTGTTGTATGGACAAACCCCATGATTCAGGCCACTGATAGAGCGTAAAATAAGAGGAGAAAGGCACCCCTTTTCCACCTTCATTCGTGGTGTGACACAGTGCCACAAGTGACACCATTCCTTCCATCTTCTCTGTGCATATTTATTGTCCTCCACCTTCCAAGGCAACACAGTGCATGACATAGAGCAAAGATCTGGGACGGCACAGCAGCCTGTGGCTCTTAGCTGTGTTCTCTGCCTCCGTTCCCAGCTCTACCTGCTTTTGCAGAGAGCTCTTTGCTGGGTTTTGCTTCCTGGATGGTGGTTGCCAATGCTTCCGGAGGATGAAAGCCAGATTTTCCTGTGTACGAGAGAGAGGGATGTGCTGGCGGTTGCATTTTCCAAGAAAGAGGTGTACAGTACAGCTTCTCTTTTACAAGATTAAACAATTCTAAGAATGTACTCTTGTGTGGCTCATATCCTCTGGCTTTGTAAACTCAACCTGTGCTTTCCTGCAGGGCCTTCAGTACACATGCTTTCTATGCTCTGTTCCTAACATCTTAAGCCAATCCTTTTTGCCAGTTTGTCCAGAAAACAGGCAAATGGAAATAAGCAATTGGGCTTCTAGAAGCTTGCATAAGCATCTGTGTGTGAGTGCCGAGCTCTGATGAAGGAGGCCCTGAGCCCAGGAATGTACCTACTTTCTCCTTCCTGTATTTAGCTGACTAAGATTCCTAAACAGCAGCTCCACATCCTAAATTATAGGTTTGGACTGGAGCACTTGGCCCATGGCTTGGATGTCTTGTGTAACTCTGCTGCAGCTAAACTCAGATTTTTCCAGAAGATGGCCCTGTGTCTCCTAACACTTCAGGCTTTTCCCCCCCAGGATCATTATTCCCAGCTGAGAGATTGCAAAGCATTGCACTAAACAGGTGAGGTGCTCAGGACTAAGGTAAAGGGCTTCTTCCCTGAAGTGCTGCTTCCTCTGCTCTCATGTGCTGCTAATACTAGTGCAACTCTGTAAAGCTGCTCCTGCAAAACAGGGCAGAGCAGAATCTGGGAGCCTGAGTCAGACTGTTTTCCTTTACTGTATGCACTAATAAAGAATAAATGACGATACTGATATTACAACATAAAAACAGTGACTACAGAGCAGTTCACATGATTTTGCAAGATTATAATCTACTGCCAATGTGTCCTGTTAGCTTTATCTTTGGAGATAACCCTCTTAATCAGCTGGAAAGCCAAAGGAAATTGCTGACCAGAAAAAGATGCTGTAGAAAAAGCAAAAGAATTGGAGGGCAGCTGAACTGCGACACTAAATAACAGCAATAAGTCAGACAACCACTAACACTGCTGAGCAAACACTGTACTACTTGAGTAGGAAGAGAAAAATTCATGGGTATGCCCGCACAAAAATATTCTCCTGTGGCTTGGTTATGTGCACTCATGAACAAAACTGAAGCTGAACCATTTTCTACGGTAGGGAGAACAGTTTTTGACAAAATGGGATGTGATGGAAGGTGTCTGGATTAAACATTAAAAATTAGGAAAGTTTACGGTCTCAGAGGAAAAAGAGAGCAGGCCCTTTCAGACAGGCAGAATTGATGAAGCACATTGCTTTTTCAGACTCACAGAAAGTGGTGACTGGCCAGTTGGCTACTTCATCTGTGGAGAAGGGGCCAAATTGCTTCTTCTTTTCTTTCAGTGAAGGTGCATACCTGAGTCTGCTCCCCCAGCCCTTCTGTTGGATTTATTTATCATGGAGCCTGAAGGAAACAGACACCAATTAAATCTGTCATGCATGATGGTAAATCAGCAGGTTTACAAGCTGTTGATTGAATGAGGGTGCAGGGATTGACTGATACAGACTCTGCTATACCGACAAAGCAAAGCTAATTTAATACACTTGGTTACTGGTATTTATAGGTTACTACATTTGTACAAAATTTTTCACACTGACCTCTTTGTCTTGGTCCCCTTTAGAAACACAATCTTCTGATTATTCTTTTTATGCTAGTAATGTTCTTTGTTATCTCTTTTGTCAAAGCAGTCAGTATCAAAGGGTCAGATTGACTATACATGATGCCTTCACTTCTGTTTTTGCTCTGAGTTTCTCTCATGGATTCTACTGTACTTGGGCTAGAAGTTTGGCAGGGCTGTCTGATCTTTCACAGAGGGAATAATTGTCTCTTGTTTCCTTCAACTTTATGATCTTAAAAATAACACAGATGCTATTGAAGAAATTTATTAGTGATTGTACAAGCCCTCCTAGTCAACCAGTTATTCTTTTATCATAAAATGTGTGATGAATTTGTTTTTTTGGCACAAATTAGTGACCGTCTGCAAAAGCACTGAAGATAAATATCTGACTTACAGTGCACAAGTGGTTATAAAACTCCATCTCTAAAACAAGTCTTTGATCAATGTAGCATAGTTGCAAGGCACGCTGATTAGAAACTGACACATTAATTATGGCGAAGGATCAAGAACGCCTCTTATCTACACTTAAATAAAAAGTAATAAAGCAGCAGATCTGACTTTAGGCCAAAGCTAGAGAGTCCTGAATTACTACTAACAAAGCACAAAGGTTTATGACACAGAGACATTTCAGTACCTCATCGAGTATTTGTACTACTCTAAAAGTGAGCCCTGCTCATTCAGGAATGGTGCAAAGAAAAGCCCTGTCTGGAGTGAGTAGGCAGCATAGGCAACTGCATTTTAGGTAATGTACTAAGAGAGTATAACCTGCAAGAAAGGAAGGGAAGAGGTAAAGGATTCTGAGTAGAATAAGGTGGTTGCCCATGGCCAAATAGCCAGGGAGGTGCTGTTCCATCAGCTGCTGTGATAAGTGGTGCCAACCCTTATATAACATAGATGCATCACAAATTATTACCTGTACTTAAATAAAAGTTTTAGTATTTTATTGTAAAAACTGGTTTTCATTTGTAACCTTTGATCTGGTCACTACTGAAGACCAATGAAAGAAGAGATTTAAACACCTCAGACTGAGCAGCGAAGTAAAGGGGAAAGAGCCAGGTTTGTGCCTTCTCTGATGGAAAGATGGATGAACAGTGGTGGTCTGAGTCACCCAACTTTGGTATGGTCTGTCAGGAAACAGTGGAATAAGATACGACACCTAGAGCAACACTTCTAAAAAGTGGCAATACCACAACATGACTAGCCTGTGCAACTCATCAGCACAGTTTACCACAGCCCATTACTGCAGGATTTGGAAGGATTAGATATATGAAATGCCAGAAATGATAGTTTCTCCATTAGAATGAAAATAAACATATGGTATAAAGTTTCCAGACTCACAGATGTCTCAGACCTTCAGCTGGGATGGTTCAATAGAGACAATATTTTCCAAAAACTGTTCCCTAGATTGCTTTGCATTTTATATGAAGCACCTTAGACCAGAATATGTCAGAACTAATATACCACATCAGATGAAATGAACTAGTGCAATAAAAACATATATATATATATAATGTAAACCCATCTCCGGCCATTGGTAATCAAGACCTGATCCAAAAAAAGCCACCCCTAGCCCCTAAAGAATAAGGTTATTCCTTGAGATGGAGGAGTCTTTCACAAGATTATTTGTACAGATGTAAGCCCCATATAAAAAATAAGAAATACACAGAAGTTCAGCTTTTACACACATCAATTGATTCAGCCAAAAGCAGATGCAGTAAGTGCAAGCATTCCCCTCTGTTCTACCCTCCTCCCATGTCTGAAACTGTGTGGTTCCCTTACATGTGACATTCTACCTTTCCTCACCTATTCCTTCTACTTTTCTTACTGACCAAACGAGCCCTGGTGACTGAGAAAAGATGCAACTCAATAATCAACATTTCCTTGCCTGGTAGAGTTTAGTTTACAGTGTCAGAAAACAATAGGGTGTGTTCGTGCAATCTCTCAAGAGTGTGAAGAGAGGAAATTCTAGTACTGGGTTCACATCCCATTTTCAGTCTCTTCAACAAATGGAAAAAAGTAAAAAAGAAAGATTTTTTTTTTTTTTCCAAAATCTATATTATGGTAATGCATCACTGTCCTCTAAATTCTTTGCTTTCATGAATGGTAAAAGTCAAACAGGCTGAAGAAATCTAGAAGACACACTGTTTGCAAAATCACGTTTCAGAGAGAAAAAACACTGATAGCGCTCTTGGAAATACACTTGTCTTCCAGATAACTAATAATCACTTAGGCTTGAGCTCCCCAGACCTTTCAGCTGAGCCCTGTTGCTCTGTGCCAGTCAGCCTGAGCTTTGCAACTGCGGCTCCAACCTCCCGTGGCTCATTGCTGGGGCAGAGGTCTGAGTTACTGTCATCAGTCACCACAGGCTTGTAATACTCGTGTCAGAGCTTTCATCCTGATGCCTCTCTCAAATCCTCTCCTGCAGGTTCAGGCAGGGACAAAGCACAGAACATGTTGGAGGTTGTCATTGCTCCATGCCTCGCACTTCTGCAACGCTGCCCGGCATGCCCCAAGTGAAAAGTGGCCATTGAGTGTGCCTGAAAAGGTGGTAGCTGCCATGGTCTTTGCTACACCCGACTAACAGCCAGGAGAAGGTCCTACCAGGGGCCAAGCGTGCTTTTGGGAGACTTCCACAATGAAAGCAGCAAAGCACTGAAACAAATGTTTCATTGTCTCCCTCAATTAAGCACACAGTATTGCATCATCACTGCTGTAAATACTCTAAAGTGCCAAACTGTGCCATTTTGCTTCTCGGCCCTCACTCAGGTCTGTAATAAATCAGGGCATGCATGAGCAGCTTTGCATTTTAAGTAACCTTTAGGCACTGCATGCTGGAGCAGAAAGTTCCTCCCAAGCCCAAACAGAAGTTGGTCCATTTTGTGTCCCTCAGAGTGAGCCAAGATGAAGCACTGAGCAAGCAGGCTGGAATATGATCCCATTATCCCAGAATGGTCTGTCACCAGCCTACAGTTCTGGGACTGAAAGACAGGGATGAAGACATCCCCAGGTGTCTTCAGCAGTCCTTCAAAGACTTTTCTTTCATGAACATGGAAGGGAAGACCAATGTCCTTAATCCTACAGCAGCTATGAGTTTCACACCTTCTAGCTCAGCAGGTGGTGGAAGAGAAGCTGTTTCTTTCATGACAAACCCATGACAAAGCCAGGCCAGTGGCAGCTGTAAAAGTACAGCTAGGAGAGAGAGGAAGGAGAGCTATTGCTATGGTAAAAAATGGTCCATCCCAACAACACTTACTGCCAATCCTGCTTCTCTCCTTCTCTTGGCATTGTCAAAACCAACAAATTTGACATCCTCTGTTCATGCTGTCTCATTTCCAGACACCTCTGCCATGTTTTCTTCACAGGAGAAGCAGTGTGGTCCTGGCCCTGCGCTTGCAGGTAGCAAAATCCAACTCTTGCCATTTGTTGTTGACAGACAGCAGCACAGCAGAGCACTTTTACTTGCCCTACTTCAGTTTTTTGTTAAAGTGTATCAGATATCCCTATTGCAGCAGGGCAATGCCCATGAAAAGGATGGGAGGATAGTGTTGCTCCGTGCCCTTAGCCACCACCACTTAGAGCTGCTGCCCTCTCATTATAAAAAGTGTAGGAACCATAAGTTGTTTTCAGTACAATTTTAGTGACCAGAAAATTTCAATAACCAGTTTTATGCTTTTTTGCTTAGTTTGGCCTACATGTAATTTTGCTTGCCACATTGGCTAATGGAAAATATGACTGTTCTGAAAAAACAAGCTTACTCTGAATTTTGGCAATGATGAGCAAACATAAATGCAGCACTCAGTACCAAAATGTCACTTATTAGGAGGCTTCTTGGGCTCATCTTAAACTGAAGCAGTAAAATATATATAAATATACATTAAAGCAACCACTGTTTCTTAACCACACAATAAAACAGCTATTCAGAACTGGGAATGCTGTTGGATAGTCCTGACCTTCAGATTGTAATACCAACAATGGTAAGTTGATTTAAGGAGAAAGAAGTCAAATCCAAATTCCTGCACTGCTGAAAGGTCCAAGCTATTCAAACAGCCTCTGATCAGCAGGCGGTTGGCCAGCTCTACTCAACCAAAAAGTCATCTTCCCCTTGAGTATGGGATTTTATCAAACGACTGTTGCAGGAAAGTCCTTGCTCTCTGGATAAGAAATTATTTTCATATCAAATGCATTAGATTCTACTTCCTGAGGACACTAGTATTCTCTCTTGAACAGAGACAGTGAGACAGTTTTTTGCTTTGCTGCTTTTTCCCAGTCTAATCCCACATGCCCAAAATTTTGAGGAAAAGTGCATGCACATCACTTTTTTATCTAAAAGTTGGAACGTGGGTGCCTGGGATAGTCACTCAGGATGAATTACACCACGAAACTTGTGTGCAACTCAGGGACTCTCTAGCACTGAAGGAGAGGTGAGCAGTAGGCCGACACTGTGTTCATTCTTTTCCTTCTCCCACCAGACTCCCAAAGGTTCTTGTCTGGAGGCAGTGAAGATTGCCATCGATGCTGGTTACCGCCACATTGACGGTGCCTTTGTCTACTTCAATGAGCATGAAGTGGGACAAGCCATCCGGGAGAAGATTGCTGAGGGGAAGATCAAGCGAGAAGACATATTTTACTGTGGCAAGGTGAGAACCTGCACTCACATTATTTACACTAAGTCTAGGATTTCCGTGAATGGTCTTTCTTAATGCTTCCTTCCAGATCCAACATCCTTTATTTTTCTTTCCTAGCATTACCAGAGTGCTGCAGATCTTTATGAGCACTAGGTTTGCCGTGAGGCACAGGGATAACTTTGTTCTCTGTTTAAATCTCTGATAGCAGTGGAAACCATGCAACATCCCTGCTGCTTAGTATTGTAGGCAGCTGCAAGTTAAGACCATGGCTGCATTCTACCTAAAGTGCTGCCTAACCTGTTACTGTGCCACACATTGTGTTGTCACACATAGAGCCCCATCCGGACAATGATCCTGCAACTGAGCTATTTTCTATTAGAGCAATTCCCTGCACAGGTTTGCCATGAGGTTGCACAATGAAAAGGGTGGGAGCAAGCACATGCATGCCAGTGTCTGTGTATGGGAGAATAGCAAGAGCCTACCTTGGTACTACTGCCAGGAAATTACTCATCAAAGCTACACCCTTAGTTACTGTATCACCTGCCATTAAAAAGTTCTAGGATGGTGAATCAACTTACTTAGAGAGAAGATGTCATTACATTTCTGTTAGAGAGCAATGAGGCTGGAGTAATGCATGAGCTATTTTATGCATTCGAGTCTTAACTTTATGGCTTGACCATCTCCTGAAAGAATGAAATCCCTTGTCCAGTGAAGTGTCTGACAAAAGCTGTCACGAATTACCCCAGGTATAAGAGAGCTCATTGCACATTGCAGAATAAAGACTGATGGTGCCTGTCTGGTTTCTAAGGGCCTCAAATAGTCCTTCCTGCAGTGCTTTTTTGAACATATCAGCCTAATATTTTCCCTTTCTCCTTTCCCAAATAAGACGTAATCCACAATTACTCAACAGACTTGCAAATAAACACTGCTGTTCCTAGAGCGAAAGATCCCATGGGATGAGAGGCCTGGCTTGCTGTGAGCAATTTAGTTAAGTTCTGTGATCTGGGAAAACTAAGCTTCAGATTGGATAGTTTGCAGACAAGTGGATTTTCAGCAGCTATAGACCAATTTCCAAGTACAACAATTTCCAATCTGTAAAACATGCACCTCTTTTCCAAGTTTCCTGCTTGGTTCTACTGATAACAACCTTGTCATTCTGAGAAAAAAACCTCACATTCTGAAATTCTCTGCCTTTATCAGGGGAATTTCTCATTCTCTCATATGCCAAATATGTTGATTTGGATCAGCGAAAATATTTGGTTTCAGCAGTTTTATAGTTTCATTACTACAAATTATCAGTAATATTACAAATCAAAACCACCAAGCTCTGCCAAAAGGCTAGAACCAGATGTCCTATCAATTTTGAGTATTTTAGCTTTCTCAACTGCTTCCCCTGCAGATTATTTGTCCATATCAACCTTTAGGCTCTATGAAAGCACATCTCTTTGTAAAATTTCCAAACTTCATTTATTTTTTAAGCTTTTCTGTATTCAGCTGTCTGATCCGATAACCGGATGTTTTTCTAGTTGATAATCACTACTGAAACATTGAGTCATTTGGAAAACTGCAGGCCCTGTAAGCCACAGGGCTGCAACACACAGTACCACAACAGCCAGTGCCTGTGCTCCCAGCCTGCTGTGTGTCTGTGAGATGACACACACATGGATTTCTCTTACAGTTGTGTCTTGTTTGTGCTTGACAAAATGTCAGCTGCTCAGGGTGATAGTCTATTATAACATTTCTACAATCTTTAAAGGAGGTCAAAGGCAGAAATGGAAAATACTCTGCAACTAATTCAATCCATCACAACCGAGGATTTTCACAGGCATCACTCAAAGCTCTCACAGCAGCTCTGAACTTCCCAGAAGGAGTGGGAATGGATCTCCGTTGCCTTATGTATCTTTAGTTTAATGTACCTCACAGACCTAGGTATCATACAAACTACAGACAAATCTCAACCCAGTAGATACTTCAGGCATTGATCAGTAACTGATACAACACGCACTATTGCATCTTCTAGGAAACATGGTAGATGCCCAGACCATTCTTGAAAGCACCAGGCACTACAGGAGTTAGTTATGCTTTCTACCTTACTGACATCAGAAGTACTGGAAATTCTCAAGAGCCTTCAGACTCAAGCCCCATGTGCAGATCTTTCCTTAAGCAAAGTTTCTGCAGATGGAAGGCTGATCCATCAGCAGGGACTGATGAGAGCAGCCCTGCTGAGTGGCAGCGTTACTGGAACAGTGACCTGGTGTGATCGTGCTGCATCTGCCAGTTGAAATCATCAGCACTTGCACTTGGCTCTGGCTGCTGGCTGCCTGATCAGGCACAGCAGCTCAGCATCCAGAAATTTTAGAGGTTTTGTATCAACTGCCAACATCTCACTTGGCTTATACAGCAAGACCTTTTTGGTCTCCTCTTTCATCCCAGGATATTTCTTTCATTAAACTAGAAGTAACATTTCCAGGAAATGTGGCGTCCTAAAATGCCAAGCCAGCTGGCAGCTTTGACTGCTCAAACATGGGTTCTACTTAGGTAGATAATACAATAACTTGTACAGATCATGAAAACAGTTATGAAACTCTCAAGTTTCCATGGCATCGATGTATTGACATAGTACAAATGTTTGCTGTTTTTAAAGGCTGGTTCTTCAGAACCTCTGGAGTTTTTAGAGGGAGATATATTTACTGGCAAATGCTGAGCTCAGTAGAACTGGGCTAGAAAGGGCATACACTCAGAACTACTTTTAGGCAATACATCTCAGATTGCCAAATTTCTAAAACACAGTAACAAACTGGACATGAAGTGTCTACAAAGTAATTTCCTTACTTAAATACAAGTTAAGCTCGTTGTGCATGTAAAATGCTTAAAAAACACATAAACCAAAGGTTTTCAGTAAATCTAGTGGAACAACTTAAAGCTCTTGAGAACAGCACCTTGGTCCCCTTACTGTAGTACACCTTAGCCTCTTACCACTGTCTGCTGATCATAAACTCTTCACATCTTGCAGCATACAGTTAAAAAAGGCCTAGTATGAAAATCCAGGTGTTTTGGTTTGTCACCTTAGAGCAGGGTCAGATGTACTGTTCTCAGTACAACTTAATATGTCCTCACTTCTGTGGGCAAAACTGAGCAGACTGTTTTCCCAGGGAATAACTATAACATAGTTTAAAAACAAAACAAACATCTAAAATAACTTAAAGCTTACCCAGGCTATGCCCTTTAACACCTATAATCAGTATCTTCTCCCATAAATCACAATTCAAGTTTTGTGTCTTTAGAATTAATTCATTCTATACCTTGGCATGCAGTGGTTCTCAGCTTTGGTGGCAGAACTGACAAGACAATGATCATACCAGCAAACAGCAGTTTTTTCCAAACAACAAAAGAGACAAAAACCTGAATGTGATTCCATGTGTTAGTTTTGCAAGTTGGGGGGAAAAAAAACCCAAACCAACAAGAAAAGAAAAAGTTCAACTTATTGTGTGCATTCAAATGGCACTTTAAAACTTCTATTGTGTGTTAATTCTGCTGCAGTTAAAATCGACAAAACTCAATCAGTTTACAAAGAGCTCTTGGTTACTAATTACCCATACTATGGTTTTATTCTTGCAAGAGACTTGCATCAGCAGGGTTCAGTTAGAGATAGTCCTGAACACTCACCAGCTAAGCACACTCCATAGCAACCTCGGGGCATAACCCTGACAGGAAACAGTTTGCATTAAAAAGGTACAGAAGACTGTGCTTTAACCACTCACACCTGCACTACAGTGACTAAACACAAACACATCTTCCCGTGAGGACTGGGGAATAAGAAAACTTCCCTAAGTCAGGCAGTCTCTCAGGCTCCACAACCACAGGAGAAAACCAAAAGATTCTCCTAGTGCTGGGTGCTTGGCTGTTCAATAGCTAACTCACATGATCCAAACTTCTGCCTTCAGGCATAAAACTGACCACAGATTCCTTGTGGGAACAAAGTTTTTCAGTGAAAGCATATGCTTGGAAAACAAAAGGAATCTGCCAAACTCCATTGAGCAAGAGTTTGCAATATACTCAGTCCAGAAGAACCTGTGTTGTAATAAAAAAAGACGTAATGGCTTTACGAGGTCAACACTTCATCAGTCCTGGGCAAAACTTCCAGTCTTAACCTCTGCACCTGGCTCTAATGGAAGGCAAGGTAAGGCCCTCACCTCTGCCTTGCAGGGATGGAGATCACGATGTCTTTGCACTCTGCATAATGGGCTCTGTCAGAAAGACAAGTGTGTGTTGGGCTTCAGCTGGCTTACTGTTCCTCCTGGCACTCAAAAAAAGCCTGTGCTTGCCTCCCCAGCTGTGGAATACCTGCCACCCCCCAGAGCTGGTGCGTCCCACGCTGGAGAAAACCCTGAAGATCCTGCAGCTGGACTATGTTGACCTTTACATTATTGAGCTGCCAATGGCTTTCAAGGTAAAAAGAAAATATTGCTTGGAAAAAGTGCAAAAGTTCTTAGCTTGAACCAAGGTCTCCATCTAGCATATTCCTTGCAGCTTCCAGCCCATGTTGTCAATAGCATTTTGGGCAGATAACATGTGTATTTTAATATACACTCCATACATGGATTTCTGTGCACTACCCACTGAAAGGGAGACTTATAGATGGTGTGAGAACCATCTTGGAGTCTTTCTGCTGGAAGGACAGGTCTCCCAACTGTGGTTGAGCAGTTCCTTCTCTGAAAAATTACCATAGCTGGGCAGTACATGTGTCTGAATCCCCTTGAGGAATGAGGAGAGAGTCACTGGAGAAAAGAGGTCACACAAAGCAGCAACAGGCAGGGGCAAAGTTCAGAGGGGGAGAGGGAAAGGTAAAAAGTCACCAAGTTGATTTCCTTACTCTGTTAGGAAAATTAAAGCTGCTGGGCAAATTGTGGTTATGACTTAATCTCCATAACTGCAGCACTCAGCTTCACTAGATCCCAACTGGTGCCAAACATGGGTTGTCCATCTCTCATTCTTACATGTTCAAGTCTGATATTCCCTCATACTGCTGGCTCTGGGCAACTTGTAGGCAAAACATTTGACTGCAGGGAGCTCACATCACAGTGGCATGCCTCCCTCTTGCAAGTCCATGAACTTTCTGCTTTCACAGCATTTTGTCCTTGATTTACAATTTTCCTCTACAAGTACATGATATAAAGACAAATGAAATGAAGAGAAATATTCAAAACATTTAAGTGGTCTTGAACTAATTAAATCCTTCTTCTAAGAGAGAATAGGGTCAGGCAATTAGTCGGTTAATTGTTTCTGAACAAGGTTTGAGCTCTAAGCTGGCCTCTTTTTTGCAAGAAAGGTTGCAATACAATTATTGAAATCATATTTTGCTGCAGACTCCAAATTACCAGAACTATCAGATAGGATGCAATTTACCAATGAGGCTATCACGTTACACTAGCAGCCCTTTTTTTCCCCTGAGGAGGATATATCCTATTAAGACCTGTATAGGAGTAACCAGACTCTGATATTAAAATTTTATTTATACAGTCACACGTATGGAATCCTTTTGGGTACATTTTTGAAAATTTCCCACCACTAGCAATTTCCTGTTTCCCTTTTCTTGTGTTTGTATTCTTTAGTAGTTCATTCTCCCACATAGTGAAGGTCATTGTCTCACAATATAAAGATAGAGACAGCTGGCTTTAAAGTAATGTACATCTGACTCCCTGAGGCTTGTATCAACAATCTTGAGTAGTTAAAGGAGTAGCAGACCTGGAGATTCATTCATGTTTCTCATGAGAGGAGAGAAAAAAATAAGTCAGTTTCTTCCTGAAAAATATACACTTTTCTATGTCAAATACAAAATGAAAAAAACCCATGCTTTTGCAGTGGTGACAGGTTTCCTTTCTTTGCTCTCTTGCTCAAAAATACACCCATCCTGCCTGTGATGCTTGCCTGTGATGAGGAGCATGCAGGTGTAAATCTAAGAAACTCCTGCTCCTCCCTAGCCTGCAAACATTGGTGCTCTCCTCCCCAAAAGTCTAGCAAAAGCAGTCTCTGGTTGGAAGCAGTGATGTACTTAGGACAGAACTTAAAGAACCACCCTTAAAACAGTTGGAAACACTCCCCTTCAGAGCCCAGCCAGCAATTTGTTACAGGGCTTTCAGGCAGAGTAAGAGGACTATGGTTTCAGAGAGCACCACTCAGCAAAGTCCCACTGCTTTTCAACAGCTCAAGAATTTGTGGTTTCACCATGTGGGGTGAAATTATTTGCTGACCTATCAACATTACCCTGCACCTCCCTGTATGTTCCCCATGTAGATTCCCCATTGAGGACTTTTGTCCTTCCCACCTTTAGCCCCCAGCAGTGTTGCTCAGCTCTTCTACCCTAGTAAGGCAGTAACCAGCAGACACAGGTCTCTCCAGGCCACCACGTGTGCCCCCTCTGCCTGGGGAGCTCATACTCAGCAGGTATTTTAGGGGTAAAAAACCAGCAGGTATTTTAGGGGTAAAAAGCCAGCTGGTATTTTAGGGGACTCTTCTCAGATGACTGATTCTTCAGTAAGCATCATCTTGTGCTCTAAATGATCTGCAAATCCACCCCAAACAAGTGATTCTGTCACCTGACAGGAAAGCAGATATTTTAGTGTTACACTGAACAAGTCTCATCCAAGTATCTTGTAATTTTAGAAGAATAACTCAAAACAGACCACTGACATCACTATTTGACTTCCTGTTGCCCTTCTGTTTATAGGACAGGCATTCACAGGTTGTTAAAACTGCTTTCCTGAGAAAGCCCGCTTGTCAAAGACCATTTTATGAAAGCAAGACAATGTGCAGACTTGCCTTCCTGCATGTGTGTTGGTGAGAAAATTATTAAAATAGGAGCAGGACTTTTCCTCTCAGTGGTTAACAGCTGCTGGGTTTTAAACTGGCGAGTAATTGGTCTGGTATCTTTTGGAGTGCCTCCAGACTTAGGCCATGACACAATACGATGTGATCCTGCATAATGGCAGTGACTCTACAGTGTTGCCACATTAATTTCAGTGCTCATGCAGCAGCATGGTAACAAAGCACCTTTGATCCAGGGTAAAACACAAGGCTATCTCCAAGAGAACTGCAAGAAAAGACATCAGCATTTCTAGGATGACTGGTATGGTGTAGTTCATGAGAACCCAGAGCTAAAATACGTAACCAACTTCTGAAAGACCTTTTCAAAGACTCCATAACCACGACCCTGTCACCATCAAAACACTGCCTTTCTCTCAGCAGTTTATCCATCTGCAGGCAGTTCTTCCATTCAGAAATTCCATTTTGTAAAAAGATAGCTTGGTAGAGAAAGTTTTGTCTGGAGACTATTGAGCAGAGACAACTGCTCTTCAACACCTTGCAGAGTTCTCTGCAGGTAGGAGGAAGAATTGATCACTGTAGAAATTGACAGTAGTTCACACCACGTCTCAGTCAAGAGAAGTTAATCTTCAAGCACCATTCATCCTGACTTGGTTCATTTTTAAAACACAAATGATAGAGGAAAATAGGAGGATGGTAAATTAGCTGACATAACTGCCGCCTATTGACTACTATAAAAAAAAAGTTGAATAGAAACTACTGAAGTAGAAGTGGGACAGAGTAAAAACATCCTGAATTCAGACTCATTTACTAAAATCAAACAGGTCCAACTGTTTAATGTGTTGAACTTGCAGTCCTTGGAAAGTGTGCTGGGGTATTATGGGATGAATGGTTTGTTCCAAAGTACCATGGGATGGTTTTGCAAATAAAGCCTTTCCACCTCACACTATGCTGGCAAACACTTTGCCTTCTAATAGAAAAAAAATGTACCAAACAGCCACCTACCTCTTTCTAGACAAGATATTCTTTTTTCCAGCAAGACAGAGCAACAAAAGAAGCAAGTTGTCTTTGTGGAATTCTCTGAGGAAAATCAGCACATTTGGAGGAAAGAGGCTTATGCCTGTAACCGAGACCTTGGCCCTCTGAAATCTGAGGCTGTGTTTTCCTTAGGCTCACTTTTCCCATTAAATGCCTTGGATTTGAACTCGACTGAATTGGGAGGTGATAGTTACTGATCATATTAGTCACAGCTGCATGTTCCCAAGGAGTTACCAAGTCAACATCTTGAACCCAGGCCTTGGAAATGTAGCGGTTTGAAGTCAGATCAAATGTCAAACATCACTGAGGGGGTTTTGTTAAAAAAAAAAGAAAAACCAAACCCCAGCAAAACACAAAAGTGAAATTGTGATCAGACACAAGGGAGGGAGGTGTTAATGCATTGCCTGCAACAGCAGTGAAATTGACCAGCAAATAAAAGAAAGCTGTGCTTGTGAGATACCAGCTCATAAATCATCTCTGAAGACTACAGAATATAGAGATTGGAAGAAAGAGTTTCTAGTGTCCAAAGGAAGGTGGATAATGCACTTAAGAAGTTAGCTATGCCCATAGCTCTTTACTGCTATTAGCTCTTGGACCCTCCAGCTGTTGGGGAGAGTACCAGCTTAGTCCAGTTCCCAAGTGACAAAAAGAAGAGGGAAGAAGTAGAAGAGAATACAAGCTGGTACTCTAACCCAGCCCTTTGGAAGGAGATGAGCCTTTTGGATGCCATAAGATAAAGGTCAAAAGTTTACTGAAAAACAAGGCCATCCAGGAACTCCTGAGTCTACTCTCATGTGACAGTTCAGGAGTGTATCCAAGGACGATCTAGCAGACGAGGATGTGGTAAGCCCAGCATGAGTGACCTGCTGAACTTAGGGTGTTTCAGAAAACTATTCAATTTTTTGTTGTTTACTAGTAGAAACAGAGTCCGTGAAAAAATTTTTGCTCTAAGGAGTGAAAAATTTTTCTTTAAAGCACAGCAGTATGGTTTTACTTTTCAGCCTGGAGATGCACTCTACCCAAAAGATGAAAATGGAAAATTTATCTACCATGAGACAGACTTATGTGCCACTTGGGAGGTAAGCAACACAACATCCATCCATATATGCTTTAAACCCACAGATATTCATTCTCTTTTTGACTTGTGGTTTTCATAAACATGACTGAAACAAATTGCGAGGGCAAATGGATCGAATTCTACTAGCTCTATAGATAAAACTTATTTATATCCTTAAGCATGATTCTTTTTGCTGATATTTAATTATATTCATAAAAAAACATAGCTGAAACATCAGACATGCACATTCCCTCTTTGAGAGAGTGCACTCTACATTCACTACTTGAAGCTTTTATCATTAGGTTTTTACCAATCCTTCCCCTTTATCAGATCTTCACAGAAAGAGAAAGTTGGAGCCCTCAGAAGAGAGTAGGTCATCTTGAAAATATTAGAATCATCACTTTCAGGCAAAACAGATTTTGCCCTAAAGCTCACCATAAAAAACCCCCCAAACAATCAACAAAAAACCCTATTAAAAAAAACCAAACAAAACCAGCACCTCCCCACTCAAACCACCCCCCCCCCAAAAAAAAACCAAAGCCCAAGACCTTGCCATCACTTGCCATTAGAACAAGTTCACTCACTTCTAAATTTACTTATCAGATGGGAATGCAAGATTATTCTAGTAAGAAAACTTGGAGGGAAGTAGCATTTGCCTGAAAGATTGCACCGTGCATTTTTTTGTGATGTGCTCTAGTCCTTTAGGCAGATATCTCATCAAGCCTAATGTCACTTGGCTTCAGGATCTTGGGTGAGACAGAAAGTGAGACTTGCAATTGCCTCACAGTTCTGCCTCTCAAAGCCATGGACACCTTTTTAGTTCATGGCCAGAGCTGCTCAGCTCTCCTTCCACACCAGGCCTGATGAAATAGCATCACTAATTACATCCAGTTCTCACTAAGAGAGATAAGAGGTGCTACTACGTGCTCCACTTCAGCTTGCACTGTCCAGATCTGGATAGTCATGTCCCAATTTAGCTCTACTCAAGGTACAGTGTTGGGAAAGATGAGACAGGAAAAGCTTACAAAATGATTGCCTGGCAAGAGATACTGAGATTATAAAACCTATGAGTGAAACAGAAATGAAAGCTAGCTTTGAGATGTAATCATGGCTGGCAAGAAGACCGTGATTATAACAAACAATGGGCCACTAAGGGACCCAAGGGTGTAGCCCCACCCCACCCTGCCAGGGTATCAGGGAAAAGATAGATAAGAAGATAGCCTTTAGAGTTTAGAATACAGAGTGATATGGTAATATAGCAGTTCTCATAGGCTGTATGCAAAGTCGGTAGGTTTTGTATCTTGCGCTGGTTGGTCACTGTAAATTAAAATATTCAACACAAAAGCAGATATAATCTATTGTAACAAGGCTCTCTCTCTCTTACCTCTTACCTTACCTTGCTTATCTGTGCCACCTCTCTTACCTTCTACTCTCTCTCTCTCTCTCTCTCTTTGGGGCTTCCCTTCAGCCAAGGCTGGTGGCTCAAGGCAAGGCCCTTTTTACCCATGACCCTTACAATAAAACCACGTGTTCTCTCAAGAGTGTCTCAGGTCTGCAGCGTTCCCTCTCCCTTCCGTCCACGGATGCTCCTACAGTACAGCAGATAAAGACGAAGAATGGAGAAATTTTGAGTGAAGTTTTGAAGAGGGAGAGAGCCCAGAGGGGGCCTGAACTTTCCCTTGGCAGCTGAGCCATCCATCCTGGGTCTCAGGGGGAAGGGAGACTTCCACGTTAGCTGTTTATGTTACGTTTGAATTTGGCTGATGCAGTTCATTCCCCTCTTTTCACAGAATGGTTGCTCAGATGTTGAAAGCAATAGCTCTCCCAACACTGCTATATTTTATCTTTGAGTTGGTGTTTGATATAAATGTTATTCTATAGCAGGCCACTCTCTTCAGCTAATAAGCCAAGAGAAAAATAGGTGGTGGGCAGTGCCTGCAAACAGCAGCATTAATCTAAATTTAAATGGCTCAACTCAATCCAGATAACTTCACTCTTTCAGTGTGGTGCTAGCCGGCAAAAATTAATCCAGATGACTGTATTTGCTGACTTGTCACTGAGTGATAGAAGGCATATGAGGCCAACTAGAGGTCATCAAATACACAGTGCCTCTTACCTCCCTGCTTTCAGCTTCTGTGAGACAGAAAGAATAACAAAACCTGGAAGGGTATCCAGCTCCATGGTGGGGTCTGCTCTGCCTCAAACAGTCACTGAATTATTTGTGTGCAGAGTTTCAGGCAGCAAAGGGGAAGACCATAGGAAAGGATCCCCTTTCCCCCTCAACAACCCAGCAGATGAAGCTAACGAAGACCAGAGAACATATTCATGTCCAGTATTCATAAGAGCTTCTCAGCTACTAGGATTTGTCTAAATTGCAAATTCTAAAATATCTAGAATGCCTCTCTTCCATCCATTTTTTTTTCCCCTGCTTGACACACTGCACTGAAGTTTTCTGTGCAGGTTTTGTGATGTGCCTTGCCAGATATTTAGGAAATTTCACTGGATAAACACTTCATATGAAAAACTGTCTTACGATCAAAAGGAGTGAATTGACTTATCAGGAAAGCAATCTGTTTTGTTCACTTTTCCTTCTCCAGCTTTGAGGCACTGCTAAAGCAGCATAAAGTAAGCAAAACTCTTTAAAAGTGGTTACCTGGCACTTAAGTATCTATATCTTGGGTTAAATCTTTCTGCTCTCCAGACAAATTCTGCCCTCACAGGAGGTAAAAACATTAGGGTTTGGTCTGGAAAACAGGTCGACACAAGAATAGAGTTTGGTTGGTCTGGATGACACCAGCCCTCATGCTAATAGAGCTGTTAGTTCTGTTGCAGCAAAGGGTTTCAATAATGGTCTATCTTCCACCTCTGTCTAAAATGCATGCCTCAAGAAATCAAGCCAACATGTGGGACTCCTCTTGCCTTTGCCTTCTTTGCAGGCTCTGGAGGCATGTAAAGATGCAGGTTTGGCGAAGTCTATTGGAGTATCCAATTTCAACCGCAGGCAACTGGAGATGATCATGAACAAGCCAGGACTTAAGTATAAACCTGTCAGCAACCAGGTATGACTGCAAGCGAAGGGCAGTGCCTGCCACGGTGCCACTGCCCTTTGGGGAATGCAAACACACAGCCTAAGCCACCGCGTACAGAAAGGTGATGTGTACTTTGCCAGAGATGCTGCCCTCCAGACTTTCATTTCTAGCTCTGGAGCAATCGCTTTCCTCAGTTTCTGCTCCAGGACTATAAAACTGGCGCCTCTGTGCCAAAGCTTCATAACAAGACTGAATGCTTAGTCAAAGCAGATCTTAGATCTCTGCTATGTACCTTACTTCAAGTCCAGAAATTCCTAAGAAAGCAATTCAGAGCTAACCAGTCCTCAATGAAGCCATCTCTACCTTAGTTGACACCAGCCCAACCCTACAGATCCTGAGTCATTCCAAGCTTCTCAAGTGTAAAAGAAGCAGCTCCTGAATAATTTCCTGTACTTGCTCTCTTGTACTTTTCCTATAAGACATTTGTAAGAGATAGAGAAAACATTCAATTAAAGGACACCCTGTTATGTGACTGGCCCAAGCCGAACAATCCTGTGAGGATGACAGGCACATCCGAGTTAAATTACAGCAGCAGGGCTCTGAGAAGGCGACAAGTGGCAGCGACCCATCTGAGTGCCCCAGTACCTTTGGCTCTGGCATTTGGCAGGTCACTGCATTTCCTAGAAATCTCTGGGAAGCTCTTCTGACTCGCCTGGCACAAATATCCACATTAGCAGTAATAGACAAGAGGCCAGGGACCAACTGGGACCAACTTCCCACTCCCAGCGTGTGGCCTGGAGGGCTGGAATGGCCATGAGGCAAGACAAAGAGGCTGGCCACAGCTTTTATTTCTGTATTTGGCCTGGAGGGAAAGGCTGCCTTCGAGAATAGGAAATTCCAGCACCCTTCCCTGGTATTAATGTGTTCAGTGGGTGCAAAACGCAATTGCTGTTTCTGGAGTGCCCCTAAGACTGCACTGAGCATTGCTGATGCCTCCTGGGGTCGAGGAAAACCAGGCAAAAGATTAAGCCAGTTTAGGGCAGCTGGCCAGCAAGCAGAGATGTGCCAGATAACTTCAGTCTTCCCAGATAGCAACCACTGCAAACAGTAGTTGCTCTGTCACCTTTTAGACATCCATTTTCCAGAGTCTGAGATCACAGCCAGAAAATCAATGCCTGCAAGGGAGCAGTGTTTGCAACATGGGAGGGCAGAGCTCGCAACAAGGTCATGATCTCACCTTTTGTATACTCCCTCCTCACCTTTCTAACTGGGACAGCTTATGCCAACACTTCCCTAAAAACAACATCAGATTAGTCATCCTGAATGCAAGGGGCAGAGAAATGGAAAGCTGACCCACATGAGATGGATTGTCTTCTCAGTCTGCTTGTCTAGTGACCTTACCTCGTCTCTACAATCCACACTTATTGCAACCTTTCCACTGCAGGCCAATAAAAGTTCCCTGCAGCCAAATTAAAGTTGCAGATGTTAATCTGTTGTCCACCAAAAAAAAAAAAACTAATAAAAAAATCAATCACCCAGAAATGTACAATTACAATAGTAACCACAGATGAATTTTCCCTATTCCCTAATTTACATCTATCCTTTCCTGAAAGCATCACCTGGTCTGTAGCTCTCACAAATATTGGATTCCTTCTGCTTCTGTGCCTGGTTCAATTGATTAACCATTCTTTCTATGTTACTCTTGTAGGTAGAATGCCATCCCTACTTCACCCAACCCAAACTCCTAGAATTTTGCAGACAGCATGACATTGTTATTGTTGGGTACAGCCCACTGGGAACCTCAAGGGATGAATCATGGTAAGTCCCCACATTAATTCCTAATAGAAGGACAATATCCAGGGAAACATAATTCTCCACTGCTGTGTCTCTGTGCAAAATACACCTGCCCCCATTTTTTAAAGTGTTTTTGAACTTCAGTGTCTAAATATTACTGTTGTGAGTGTAAACTTTCAACACTCCTGCTGCATGCTGTCATCAAAGAACAGGAGGTTGCCTTAGGTCTCCTCTAACAGAAGGCAAGTGTTTGGAAAGGGGAATGTGTGAGGCTGAGGTGAGAAAAGAGAAACTAAGTCAACGTTAGGACATCACAGAGGAAGTTGCCTTTGACAACCCACCAACCTAAGAGCCAAAGCTTTTCTCCTGTCTTTCACCCTACTTGGCAAAAGGTGCAGTGTTCTGTCCACAAACAAGTAGATGGCCCTCTGTTTTGACATTAAAGATGAGGAGGTTTTTTGTTTTCTTTTCCTTCCCACTTTTTCCCCAGGGTGAATGTGTCCTCCCCTCCTTTACTGAAGGATCCTGTGCTGAATGCCATTGGCAAGAAGTACAACAAGACTGCGGCACAGATTGCTTTGCGCTTCAATGTCCAGCGAGGAGTGGTGGTGATCCCAAAAAGTTTCAATCCACAACGCATCAGAGAGAATTTCCAGGTAAATTCATAACCCAGTAGTACATAGACAAATCCACTTACATTGGCATTGCCCCTATAGAAGGTAATTTCCCTGTTTTTTCTGTAGATCTATATAAGACTTGACCAATGACAAGCTTTTCCATATTTGATGCTTTTTGTCCCCACCACTAAATGGTAACAAGTTATGACAATAATTGAGCAATGCATAGAGGAAATGTTGGTGTCTTTTAACCCTCTGGAGCAGCTAAAGCTCCAGCTGGTGGTGTGTCCCAGAGCACCAGCTGCTGCAGTGAACAGCACAAGCAAGATGAAGTAACTCAGTAGGTCAGCAGCCCAAGGCTCCAGGAGCTCAGGAATGACTGATTGTTCTGCCCCATCTTCAGGTATGGGACAGCTGTGCTAGGGAAGGGTTGCTGTACACGAGTGTGACAGAAAGGTTCACAGCCACACCACCAGAAAACATTTGGTTTGACTACCACCCAAAATAAGAGGATTTTATTCCTGCATCCCTTGCAGCACTCAGTACTGCTCACACTGCTCCCTACTTTCCCTGGAAATACATTGCTTTCAAAGCTGGTGGCTCAGTATTGCCAGACTACCTTCCCCTTCTTGCAAAAAAGGTGTAGGCAACTTCCTACTGGGCTTATTCATGTCCTCGAGACGCCCGCAAATGCAAGTAAGCCTGGGTTTGTGGGAGAGATACAGGGAGAAGGAGGGATTGTAATTCTAGAATCTGGAACATATGAAGGTTGATTATGACGAGAAATGCTAACACATTCCTAACATCTCCTCCATTAGATCTTTGACTTCTCCCTCACTGAGAAAGAGATGAAAGAAATCGAAGCCCTGAACAAAAATGTTCGTTATGTGGAACTGTTAATGTAAGTACAGAAATCCTAGATCCTCACAGAGCATTCCCATTCTTTCTGAGAATTTAAAAAAAAATCACTTCCTTTTAATATTAACTTTTGCCTATTCTAAGGTAAGGCTTAAACATGAGAGACTTCTAATGCAGCCTGAATATGCTCCTGGACCCATTGCAAAAATAAGTGTACAGTATTTGCCTGTAGCTCAGGTTCTCAAAACCCACCTAGTAGAAAACGACATTGCTATTCCATCTCTACTCCATTTCCTTAAAGTCTTTCTGTTATGTGGAAATGCTGGTCTCAGACACTGATAAGGCATAGCATCATCCCTGTCTAGGAGTGTGGATATTGGAGCTGAAATTCAAATAAAATTGAGTTGCACCTTCTTCTAAGAAAAACAGAAGAAGAGGGAGCTTGTTTGGCTGCTAGGCCACTTCATAATTATCTCTTCTGAGAACTAACAAGGCTTGATCTCTTGCTGCTTGTCACCTAAAGTTTACCACCCCATATAGTTTTGCTTCACCTGAAAGCTCAGACCTATCCAACATCTCCTTTTCCAGAGGATGAGGCTGTTTGTTTTTCCTTCCACTCAAAAGCACCTACAGCTTATGGCCAAACTTTGTTTTCCCCTTTTCAGGGCACTCAATAAGTAGCCAAATGCTAGAGGTTAATTTCCACGCATTTCTGTTCTTACCTTGGATTATCTGTGTCCTGCTAAACTGTAGCGTGAAATGAAAAGCATTGATAACAGCATCAAACAGCATCAATAGCACTCTAAAATGTTGACCGTTGCTCAAAAGATACAGAGAAATGTTGCAAAGAAATAAACAAACCACTTACTGTGCTGCATAAATATGATCTAAAATATGCACTAAGTTAAAAGCATCATAATGGAGTTCATTTTTCACATTTAAGCTCAGCTAGGTACTCTGAAGCTTTAGTTTGTTAAAATAGCCTTCCATCAATTAGTAGTACTTAGTTCCAGAAGGCTTCTCACAAATGGCTTAGGAGATTCTTAAGTGTGTTTTGGTATCCGACACTGTTTGGCTTTATACAGCAAAATTGAGTTATAGCATCATTTAAATTTTAAAGATTATATACAGGAAATGTAACCTTGGTGCATATGCAAGAGCCTTTCTCAGAAGCAAAGTTAAAGCCTGCAAATCCCCCCAGGGGAAGAACTTTCTAAGCCACCAATCTAAAAAACTAGTAAGTTAAATGCTTTGCTTTATTAGACTGAAATTGGTCACAGGAGACCACCAAGGATAAGGAAAACAGGATGCATAGGACGGGCATTGGCAGCTCTAGTTTTCACAAGAGCTCCATATTTGAGGAAAAATGTTTAAGTACAATCTGATCTCAGCTATGAAAAAAGCCTCATCAGAAAAGTGATGTTGCCATGTAAGGAGCAGATATATAGATTTATATATATAGATATACATGCCTACTCTGCGTTACCACACTGAAGTGTCTGGAATTGACGCTGCATCAGACAAATTACCAGCCCAAACACATTTCTTATTCCATCCAGCAATCTGTATCTGAAAAAGTCAAATCACGATACAGAAAGACTTTTGGTTAGTCAACTGCGTGCAAAACCTTTGACTGCTGTGACGCACATGGCAGCAGGAATGGAAAAATCCAGCTTTTCTCTGGTCCTTCCCCTTACCCGCTACCATAAGGGTACTGTGTGCAAACCTGTTGTTCTGATGGTATGAGTAAGCCCATACAAACAGGATAATGCAATCAGTGGAATGAATTAGCAAGTTAAGCATCTGAGAAGAAAATGGAAGTTTTATAAAAACATGAGTACTTCAGGAAATCATAATCTGAAATTGTTTCTTCTTCTGTTGAAGAGATCTAGAAGCACTGTGCAGAGCAAGTTTTACATTAATGTATCTGCTTGATTTATCTTATGCTCCCGTTCTCTGCTATGGATGTTTTCCCTTACCAGTTATGCCAAGTTGCACTGACTTCTCCAAGTGAATAATTTTCACTCAAAGGACTCAGACTTTTGAATATGTGAGATCTGATTAGCAAGCATGCTCAATAGATGGAAAGTAAAGATAATGACACTGGCAACTCAGACATTATCAAATTATACTGAAGTCAAACAAGCCAAAGTGTTGTGGCTTGTTTTGTTTTTTGGGTTTTTTTTCTCAACCAACTCAATCTGTTAATGTGTAAACACTTGATCTTGGCTGAATATTGGAATGAAATGTTTTGACACAACCAATTCAAAATGTTTGATGCCTTCCAGTTAGTTACCTTAAATATTGTGAAATGTGTCCTTCCCAGGCTGGAACGATTCACAACCGGATAAATGCCAGTATTTGTTGCGCTGTGCTGCAAGGCAAGGCAGCCAGCTGCCATGCTGCACCTGGAGAGAATGCTCTTCAGAAATTTTTCATTTAGCTAATGGAAAGTGTTTGTCAAGCCAGGGCTTGTGATTTAGCATCATCTCAAACAAACAAGAAAACCCACAAGAGAAAACAGCTACCTCTTTGTCAAGCCGGCCAATAATGGGCAAATACAGTGCTATTTTTTCACCTGAAGTTGACCCTGGGAATTTTCTTCTTGCCTTTTACAATGATCCTGGATTGTGCCTCTTCCCTGAGCATGTAATTTCTAAAACAAAGCCTGAAATATCTCTATCTTTGTTAGGATGCACCCATGACCATATCCCTTTCTCCCCTGAACTGGGTCATCCCCAAGCTTATTTGTAAATTCTCTCCCACTGTAGATGCTGGCAGAGTATCTATACGTAGGCTAGAGGACAGTCAGAGCTAGTTTAGGTATGGCAGCTGCTTGGGGAAAGCACCACCCCAGACCTGTTCATGCCAGCTCTAAGGGCCTAAGACAAAGTAGAACAGACTGGTGTCTCCACCTCCTCTTCACACATAACCCTTGTTTCTAGAGGTCTTTCTAGATATTTGAACAAAGTCTTTCCATTCCACAGTGCACACATGGTGAAGCCATCCCCCTTTTCTAAAACATCTGAGTTAAATAGTGAGAAGAGTTGATGTAGCTGCTGATTTTCCCCGCCTCTCCTTAAGATATGCAGTCCGTAGGCCTGAAAAATGGTCTTTCACTGTCCTCTCCTTAAATACACAGGCTACTTCCAACTCTGCAGGGGCAGTTATTCAGAACAGAACAGCTTCCAAATAAAAGGAGCCTCCCATGAAGGCCACATATATATTGCAAGGAAGGTTTGCTGGGTACAGGACAACTGCAGTGATTTTATATCTTGCTTCACCCAAGGAGCTCACTTGTCCAATCTTCCCTTTCCACAGGTGGCGTGACCATCCAGAGTATCCCTTCAATGATGAATACTGAAAAAGAGCTGGGTCTGGAGAGCCAGCCAGTGCTGTTAGGCTTTGCTGAGAGACTCAACCTTTGGTGCTTTGTCTTCATGTAAGGCTGTTCAAATCAGCATTAAAAACATGACATTTATTTCTTTTTGTCTTGTCAGTCTCTTCTTGTTATTGATGACTAAATCTATTTAATTCATTGAATTTCTGGTTTTGGCTTAGCAGTCTTTAATGCTGGGCACAAGGATCAAGACTGACTGCTGACGAGCCTGAAGATTTCTCCTAAAAACAACCTCACTAGTTCAAGCCAAATCAGTTTCACTTAATGGAATATTCTTGACTTAATCTGAAACAAAACATTCCACTTCAGTAGGTGTGAGGTAGAATCAGAATCACAGAATGAGCAAAGTTCAAAGAGACCACAGAGGGGTCACCTGGTCCAAACCAGTTCCATTTTCTTTTACGCTTGAGTAACAGGAAGTCAGGAGTGGTGAACTAATTGAATCTGATGCATATGTGCATATTTTTTGCTGATATGGACTAGGGATGTGCACTGCTTCATCCAGTGAAGCTCATTTAACTCTGACCAGAGTGTTGTGCAGCTGCACTCGTGAGCTTTATTCAATAGGTACACCCCAGGTGACTCCACATGGAACTCGTTCAAGCCCTGAAGCATTACAAGCATGTTCATATTCCCCCACACACACAACTGTCAGCTGGGGACCTCAGTAAAACTCAAGACAGTATGACACTTGTGTGACAGTACTTGTTATTCAAGGGTGGTATTAACTAGCATTGCGTACACAACCTGCAGCTACAACTAGGGAGGTCCTCTCCTCAGGAGATTACAAATCCCTTATGGAAATGTGCTGGGGCAGCTCTTCACCAGCTAGCTCGCTCCATGGCTTCTATATGAGAGAGTCTTGGTGGATGTGAACCTCAGGCTGAAGCGTGGTTGACGGCGTGGAAGAAAGAGTGGACTCTGCTTGGGTTTTAGCTGGCTTTATTCCTCTTGGTGACCTCCCATGTGCAGATGGACAGTGCAGGGAGGGAGAGCACCAGAGCGAGAGTGCCCGGCAGCCCCCTGTCCTCACTTTAAGTACAGGGGGTGTACTTTGGGCAGAGGAGAACTTGGAGCCAATCCCAGGAGAGGGGGGGAGTGATCTAGAGTTGGAGAACTTAACAGAACAATGAAAGAAGGTGGTACCTGGGTACCTAATCAAATCCTAGGGCTTTTCCCCAGAATCTTCTAGATCTTACAAGGTGATTGACAAGGGAAACACAAGGGAAACACCATCGGGGGTTTGGGATAGGGGGGTAGGAACAAACTATTACAAACATATAACAAAATACAGAGAACATTAGAAAACCCAATTTACGCACTGCAACAATCCCTTAAACTTCTTTCATGCTCCACTAGCTGATATTAACCCAAGAAAAATTTTGTTCACTTAAAAATTCTTATAAACATGAAGGCAGAAGCATGTATACCAGGGTAAGGAAGACTGACTCCTTCAGCATGAACTTCTTTTTCAGACTACTTGTTTGCAGACTATAGGTGCATCTGCCTGTACCCACTCCTTCAGAAGGCTACTTTGCCTCCCTCCTGAGCCCAAGCACCCCAGTTTCCTGCCACTGGAGGAGTGGACTGGAGAGGTATCAGAGAAGAAACTAAACCATACCCTCAGAGAGAGAGAGAGTACTTCATGTGCTAGAATGTGTGTACGCTGGAAAATGTGTCATACATAAGTTTCAGTCTATAGCATCTGCTTTTATTTATTACCATTGCTATTTATTATCCCTGGAGTGACTGGAACAGGAAAATGCCAGAGCGCACAGTTCACGGAAACTCTTCTGTATGGTCATGGTGTGCTCCTCAGAGCTGAGACAAAGAGGGAAAGGGCTGGCCACTTCACTGGAGCAGCAGAGAAGGCTCCCAATAGGGTCAAGTGCAAATGCATCCCTGGATGTCCTCAGTGGGCACCACTGGAGAAGTCAGCCCCTTCGGGGTGGGGAGGGGGGGGGCTTCATGTAGCATTTATAAATATTCATAAATCCATTCATAAAGCTATGCCAACAAAGGAGAATTCTGCTCGCTGGAGGTTACCTAAGGGCAATTCCCATTTTATTCTATTACCCACTTAGACCAGAGGGGGATATAAAAAACAAAAGTGGGGCAGATGTGTCTTCTTTCTCCTCAGATATATTAGAAACCTCCTGGTGTAGATCTAAGGACAATCCCAAGGTCAGGTGGAACTCTGTACCCAGGGTTGTTCAGAACCACTATCACAAGTCCTGCTTTGCCCCTTTGCGCTGAGGTCCTGGTCAAAAAACTGAATAAAATCCAAGTCTAAATTCAAGTGCCAGAGAGGAGGAGTTACCACCATACCCAGCATGTTATTCCAGTTGCTTCATAAGTACAAGCCTTAAATAGAGCTCACAAGGCTCACTGCTTAACAGTAGCACTGTACAAATTTTTGCACTGTAACTTGACCAGGTGCAATTCTCCAGTCACAGCCAACATTCAGACCAGGTTTGGCAAAGCTCTTGTTGCCTACAACTTCAAATGTCAACTAGTGTCGAGCTTAAATGCTCACACCAGCCCCTTTTGCAGCCCACTGCTCTTTCCAGGCATCCCCCTCCCTGAGGTCAGGCAGCACAGGAGATTCTAATAAAGCAGGTGAACTTGTACATGTGAGTAAAGAAGAAAATATGCTGAAACCTCTCTAGCAGGGAATACCACGTAATCAAATCTTTGACCTATACTGATTAAATAAGGCAGGGCAGATTGTGAGAGTTTCTCCTGCCCAAGTCATGCCATCAAATTCCTCCCCCCTCTAATTTTAATAGAATCCTCCTCCTCCTCCTTTGCATTGCCTCATTTGTATCTGATGAAAAAAGATTCAGCCTCTTCCCAGGGGCAAATGCTCCCATACTAGTTTCCATCAGTTATGAAACTGCTACTGACATATAGCCTACTTTTGCCCCCACCTCTGCTCAGTTTCAGACCATTGCTCCCCATTGTTCTCCAACTTCCCCTACAAAGAAAAGGTTTAGATGGGAGATATCAAGAGGCCTGCAGGTGGGAGCTTGGGAAACCAGCAGCTGCACAGGGAGAGAGAAAAGCCCAAACTGCAGCCCCAAGTATGATTTGCTTCCATTTCAGAGTCTTACTGGCCTCACTGCCTGGTGTGAAACACATCACTTGGAATGGTCATGTACAGCCCTCCTCCAACTGGAGGGATCAGGCATGGACAGAGGGGGTTCCAGCACCTCCTGCTCTGACACCACTCACACATGATAAGAATACACCCAATCATGTACTGGAAAATTTACTCACTTTCATGGTAATTAACCTGAATTGTTTGTGACTCTTTGTATAGCTGCAAAGTGAAGTGGAATCCAGACCAAAGATGTTTGCTTCAGCTGTGCACAAGTTACATTACAGCAAAGAGAACAAATGATGCAGCACTTCAGATTCTTTTAGCAGACTAAGAGCTGGTCTGGTCAGCAGAAACACAGGTGATGTGTTAACACCCCCAGCAGCACAGCACTTCATTAGAACCTGGGTTTACCTGGCATTCCCTGTTGTTACACAAGCTCAGGGCAGAGCACAGGGCTTTGGAGGGCATGTGCACACTCACATTTATTTGGTGAAGCAACAAGGAAGCACTGGCACAGTTATCGTGCAACGTGCTGACATCACCCCACCCTGCACTGCACAGGGAGATGAATTTGTTCCCCCGTGGGGAGGCAGAGCTTCCTCTTCCCCAAGACTAAACATCTGGAATAGGAATCTGTTTCAGAAAGAACATGCATCCAATTTTCCCTAATGCTGTGCAAGAGAAATAGGGAAAATAGTAAGAGACAAAGTGGGATGGACACTGTGTACATTTTTACAGTCTTACATCAAAGAATGCCCTTTGGATTTGTTCCACAGAGCTGCCAAGAGACTTTACAAGAGTGTGTAAGAAAGGGAAAGTGGCCACATCAAGCCATCAGCCAGAATTAGGATGCAATTTTGGGTAGACAGAAATGGACATGGGGAAAGGAAAAAAGTTCCTCCTGTAGTTTTCACCCCTTGCCTGCCAGTAAGGCCTGGGTGCAAAAATGAGATCTCTTCTCCTGGTCAAAGTGTAATGATTACTGAGGGCAGGTAGTCAGTTTTGCAAACAGTCAGAGAGGAGAGGTGACCACAAAAGGCAATGCCTTTGGCTACATGCAGCGGGGTCCACATTTAATAATGCTTCTTCATTTCATTCTTTTCTGGAATCTAAAAAAGCCCAAAAGATGCTCACCTCCAGGCTGGCAGAATATTTAACCATTACCACATTCTTGGGAGGTAGAAAGGTATTCAAGATCAGAGAGGCTGATACATTCCTTAACTAATTAAGATCATTTTTGTAACTACAATCAGATTTGATTCTTCAATTTTGTGTGTGAATCATTTAAATGTGGAAGCAAAGCCAGTGTTATAGTGACTCTCAAACGAAAAGAAATCACATGCCTAGGATGTGCAAGACATTTCTCAAATCTCCACAGCAAGCAGTAAGGACAAACTTATATCCCTTGTGTAGAGTAAGTCAAATTTGAAGATTTAAGATGAAATGCCACCTTTCTACTGTGAGTAAAACCACAGTCTCCTTGTTGCTATCTGCCAAACCAAAACACTTTGAAATTAATCCGTTTGTTATTTGCAAGAAAATTTCCTTATTTTTTGGGGAGAGAGGAAGGGAGGGATCTGCTGTTCCAAGACATTTTTCTCAGATCTCAACAAGAAAATTCACATGTCTAGAGGTAAGCACTGGGGTGGAGAGGAAAGTCCATAGGAGACTGACATGTTAGAATGAGATTCAGCAGGCTTATTTCACTTGTGACTAAACTGCAAACACCTTTGCCTTTGGGGGCACAGAGAAATCAGCATGTAGTTGGGTACTAGTGCAGTTTTTATACTAATTGATTCTTAGCAGTGCCATATTTCAGCTCTTCCCAACATCCTACTACCCTGGAGCAAAAACCCCAGCTTATAATAAAGGGTTTTGAGAGTGCAAAAGCCAAAAAAACTTAATTTTCCAACACCAGACAGACTCCTTGGGGAACCCTAACTCGACATGCATGAGCAATAATCACAACAGGGCAACACATTGCAAATAAAATGCAAAGCAGAACCAAATGGAAAAAGAGGACAGAAAGAAGGAGCTGGAAAGGAAGACAACATGTGTGTATAAACACTTACACATGGACACTAGGGGCACCACTGGAGGAAGCTGCTCAGGTTTTGCTCTGTAGACTACAGACCTACCTGGGTGGATCAGTCCGAGGTCACTGAACACAGCAAAGGCAAAATTCTGCACCAGGACAAATGTATACTCAATTAAAAGATAAATGAGAGCTCATGATGACCTAGAACATGTCTCAGAAAAACCTCACACAACTAAAATCTGTGCTAGGGCAGGGTGTTGAGGACATTGGGTAGGATCCCACCAACACTTCAGCACATACAGATCAGGAGTGACTCAGCCGACACAAGGTATAGATGCACAAAACAGAGGCCCCGTGCCCTCACTGCAAGGAAACTCATTCAAATTTTCTCTTCTCCCAGTTAACCCAATCAGTGCTGTTCTCCCAGGCCAGGACACACCCCTGGGAAAGCTAGGCAAGAGTATTTTGCCTTTGTGACCTCTTCAGAAAACTACTTTTGACACCCTGCCCTGTGAAATGGGGAGGTTTCCCAGGAAAGTGATCCCACCATCCCACATGTTCAGCAGTGATGGACCCAGGCAGTCCAGAACTGCCCTAACCAGCTGTTTGGCAGCATACTTTGCAGTCAGTCCCTGCTTTTCCACTGTGGTGGGACTGCAGTTTTTCTACAGGGTTATGAGGAGTTTCCCTTTACATGTTATTAGCTATATTGATCTGTACTTGAGGCACTTCAAAAAGGAATCTCCAACCTTTGAAAAGCTTCTGCTAAATCATGGATCAGAAATCCACACCTTCATTCAACATGCCATCTCTCTGGTCCCCTGAGAAGTACAGTCCTCCCAGAAGAGAGTGGGAGAAACAACAAAGCAGGAAAGTTAAGCACTGATTTAGGATTTCTAGTGATTTTTTTCTAGTAGTGGCATTTAGAGCACACCAGTAGCCATGAATTTCCTTGGCAATCTACACCTCTCCAGGCCCAAGACCACCAAGTTACTTGGCTCACAACCTCTTGTTTCCAGAATTGGTCATTGGGTGTGCAAGAGTTTGAGGCCATAAAAGCAATTTCAGAGTGCACAGTAGGAGGAAGGGGGGCATGTAGTTCCCTTTCCTTAGCACTCAGAGGACCGAGAAGTGACACAGGAAATCAGGTTCAAATCTTTATGGGGGTTTTAACCTACATGCTTCACCTTAAGTTACAAAGCACCACAGTGTCATGGAAGGCATCTGGCTCCATCCACTGCACCAAACTTTTCAACTTTGCATGAGCCACCCATCAGGGTAAAAGGAGAAAATAGCTGAGAAACTTTGTGTACTTTCTTGGGAAGGAGGACACTTCAGTCCAGACCTCGCTCTGGTCGCTGGTGATGGGAAAACACAGAACATGGATTAAACCTTTCCCCTTTGTACTATGGCTCATCCCAGGGCTATGTGAGCTGCTCTCTTTGCTGTTTCTTTTGGACACATCAGTCATGCCATGAGAGAACTCCTTCTGAGTTGGAAAGGATGACATGAGTATCAAATCCATTGCAATATGAGTAAATGTGAATTTCACTGCATTTCTGGCATTTATTACTACAGTGACAGCAGCCCTGCAGCATCCCTCAAGCAAAACATGCCCTAGCAGGCTGCACAGAGATACTACAGAAACAACTGAATTAACACACTGATTTGCACCTCTTTTTCACCCAATAGTTCCAGAACTCCACAGGCATCAGTGACTGATTTTTGTGATTTTTGTGACAAATGGTATTCCTTGACCCTCTTTGCAGCTAAATACATCCATTCTTGTTCTCTCCTGTCTCCCAAGTTTCTTTTCGCCACACGTATGAACAACTAAATCAAACTTGACTGCAGAGTGAGGGTTCCCTTCACACACTCTCATTCCCCGCAAAGGTTACTTGGCTGCTTGCCTTAATTTTTCTGGATTCCTCCTGTTCATTGAGGAAAGAGGCCTTGACATGGCTTACCTCCAGGGAAAAGTCACTCACCTAAGATATTTCCCAGCTCTGGCAAAACCCAGCATTTAAAAATAGTCCTGAGTGTGAAGTACATCTTTCCAATAGCATTTATGATGGAAATGTGGATACACTGTGCTAACCATGAGAAATTACAAACCAAAACTAATTAGGAGAGAGAAAGCACTAGAAAAACACATGCAAAATTACTGCTTTTTAGTAATTTTGACCCTGTGAAGGTTTATGAACTTTGTATGGAATAAAGGTCTGATGTGCCCCACAGAATTCGTTCTCTGGCAGAATCAAGACTGGAAAAGGGTAAAAATGGTGATGAGGAAGTCAGCTGATGAATTATGGAGACTGACCTGTTTAGTGTGGCATGGAGAGAAGCCAATATTCTCCTATTGCAAACCATATAATAAGGGACTTGCACTAGCATCTACATTTACAGCCCATATCATGGTACAGAGATGAGAAAATATTTATATATTTGAGGAAATATTAAAAAAAATGAAGAAATAAAAGAGCATATTCATCTTAGTATGGATTTTTAACTATGCAGGGCAACTTTCCAGAAATTGTGGCTACACTTACTAAAGGGTCAAACAAGGGCATTGGGGTTTAAAGGTAGTGGCTCCTGCAATGACCAGCGCACAATATTTCCACATCACATACTGCCTAGTCACATGAGCTTTTCCATCTTGCCCTGCATGCTGCACACAGGATTACATGACTGAGAACTCTAAAGGGATTTTTGTAGTGCTAGGGCCATGTGCTGCTGGGGCCTAATACATTCAAGTTGTATTTCATAAAAGCACCTTTTTAAAAAGAAAATGCTAGTGTTCCAAAAGGAAGACCAGAAAATAGAGATATTTGGAGATTTTCAGCCAAGAGGTTGAGTGTATTTATGATTGCAGGCTTCTACAGGTGTGCACACACACAGGCTGGGAATCTTGCCCTCTACAGCCCCTGCCACATGTTTCCATAAGCAGGTGGTGGGATGAGGCACATCAGATGCCACAGGCACCCAGAACGCACCGGGAAGTAGAACGCTTCACTGGCACTAAGCAATCACAGGTTGAGAGCAGCCCAGCAGCCCAAACCCAGCAGTGGCAACACAGACAGCCTCCCAGGGACTATCACTCCAGCCAAAATAAATTTAAAATTTCAAAGAAAATACTGAAGCCCTTTGCATTATCTTAGCACCAGATTGATATTAGGCATGGTTTAACCAGTTAGTCTGCAGTGTAGCTCGATGCTTTCTGTTCACAGAAAGGTCCTTCACAAACACACCTAAAGCAACAAGAAGCACTTTTCCCCCTACATTTATCCAGTCTATCTTCAATTCCTGAGAAGCCACTGCAGCCACTCACAGACCCATCTTCTGGTAAGGGTAGAGACAGGTTTCTGCCTCCCCAGCGGGAGCTCAGCAGCCCAAGTGACCAACACAGATTTATTACACTTAACACTCCTCCTTTTCCTTTCCACCTGCCCTGCAAGGAAAAATGTCTTACCTGAGGGAAAGAAACAGTGCAGTAAACCCAGCTGCCTCCATCCCAGCAGCTTGAACTTCAACAAGAAAAAGAAATAGGCCACCCCAACTCTCCCACCTAAGAGACCCAGCAGCTGTGGCGAGCTTATGTGCTGCTAATTTCAAAAGTCACAGGTGTAGGTAACCTCAGATACCCCACCCTGAGATGAGGAAGAGGTAGAAAAAAAGAGAAAAGCCCCTGAGCAAATCGCTTTGCTATATCTTTGGTGTAGCCCAGGGCTTTCACTGGGAGGTAAACCACTGCAAGTAGGAAGATAACAGTTCTGTATACAGCTTTTAACTTACTTCTCCTTTCTACCACATGTGAAATTTAGCTCTACTGTTTCTGGGTCATCAGCCTGCAGATCTGCCTTAGTCATCTGGCTAGGGTGTTCGTAGAAGAACAAATAAATGAATCACAGTCTTTGCAGGAATTGCTGTAAAGTAACTCCCTCCCCCTTGCCTTTCCTGCATTTCCCAAGTGGAGGAAGCTGAAGCTCATAGCAGTGAGTGTGCCTGGGTCAGCAACTGGCTCGCCAGGGCAGCTTTGCAGGAAAGCAACCTGTGCACAGCTCTGCTGCTCCTGCCTTTGGAAACAGCTCATGCTCATGGGCTGTGGCACCCCCACCACCTGGGCAGGGTCTGGATATACCCACACAGAACCAGGAGATGGTGGGAGAATTCATCCTGTAAGGGCTGCACAGTACAGGAACCCCTCACACTCACCTCTGGGGCTGGGATATCTGTATTTGCGGTTTCCTTAGACCTTGAAAATTAAAGCAGGCAGATAAGAAAAAGCAGAAGGAGAAGCTTGAAATAAATGACATTTAACACTCCAAATTCCTCCTACATGTGGGTCCAGGGGGCTTAAATCCATGCTCTGCACTTGGGCATTCACATACAATTTTGTGAGTTATCCTCCCCAGTGTAGGAGAGCTGTAGGTGGAAGGAGATCTGTTACAATCTCGATTTGCAAGGTGAGGTCCTTGGATGTTGTAGCTCCAACCACTGCAGGGCTGATATTTGATCTCACAGGTTTTGAGACTCTAAGACTGCATCTGGGGCTGTGGTGGGCAGTAGGACCTCAGAGAGCCCCCAAGGGGCACAGCTGCCAGAAGAAAGTTCAGAGAGTTGTAAGGTTCAGCCTACTTTCAGAGTGAATCAAACATTCATGTTTTGGTGGTAGAAAGGCTCCTATTTCCAATTTACCTTGCTTCTTGAGAAAAACATGAAGGTTTCCCCTCTAAAAAAACACAGGCTAACTATTTGGCCTTTCAGAAACTCAATGAGAAGGACAAAAAGAAATTCCACCACCTTTTAACCAAATCACTTCTCCAGTCAATAAACAGAGCAGAGCATTAAGCAAGACTGTAGAACATCTCCATTTCCACCCTTTTTTAACCTTAAAATATCTGCTCTCCTTGATATTTTTGGAGGAGGTGTCCTAGCACAAGGTTTCAGGAGCTCTGTTAAATCTGTGCTTTCACAGCTTTTTCAGTTTATACAGTTTAGACAAATCACAACCAGCCTCTGCCAGAGAACTCTTGCAGCCTTCTGAGCAACTGAGTTCAATGCCTCAGTTTATCAGAAAAGTTAAACTTTGCTTGTCTTTAATGCCTACTGTTTATAGCAGGAAACCCAAAGAGCACTCCCAGGATCCTACAAGCATGGCTCTCACCTATTTGTAACTACTATTGTGCATTAAGTTGGGACTTTCCAACCATCTGGGAAGCACTCCACTGTGTTGTAATTTCCAGAAGATTACTTTCCTGCTGGGATCAGTCTCCCCGCAAAAGTCCTGAGAGAAGGATCTACACAAAATAGATTTATGTGCAAAGAAACATCCTTTTTTTTTTTTTTTTTTACTGGTTTCTATTTCTATGCCATAAGTGATCATTGTTAAAAAATGTATTTTGCTAGTTACTGTGATGTTCAGTGTGAACTTTCTGTGAATAAATTTCTCTAAACAAGTTCTAAGACAAGCAGTTTCTTAGGATTTGTGCACAGTTAATTGTTTTCTGGATTTCTAGTAATTCATGGAATAAAACTACTTGGCCTTTCATGTTTTAATAAACTTTTCCTCTTCCAAACAAGGTGTAAAAGTTGTCACTATGTTGTTACAGCTTCACAGAATTTTCTCCTCCAGTGGAAAAGTACTCCTCTGGAAATATTTTGGCTTTCGTAATAAATCATCATAAAGTTATGAAATTTTATTAATGTGTCTATGCTTAAATTTGTCACTGATTAACATGTTATTTACCCACATTCTCTTCTGTGAGTTTTTGTTGCCCTTTAATATAAGGAAACATTTATACTAGCACAACGTAGAGAGCAGTGCATCTACCAAGTGCTTCAATACTTACTCCTATCTTCTTTCAGAACAGTCACAGAATTTTGATTAATACCCACTATAATTCTAGCAAGTTTTTTTTAAAAAAAGCATAACTGAAAGTCCATGAATCCTTATGTATAACAAACATGCCTAATAGCCTAAAGTAAGCAGTCATTTGTCTTTTCAAGTGATCAAAGAGAACGAAAGACAGCTAGCCATAACACATCCAGTCTTATTTACTTGCTCCCCTTCCTGTTCCCAGCAATAGGCACAAATGGATCTCAAACCTTACCACAGTGATGCATTTCACTGGTGACAGAAGAGAAAAATACTCTGATGTTCCTCTCAGGGCTGCAAGCAACATCATTGCCCTGCCTGCACTGACTTTCACCACCATGTGGATGTCTAAATCCTCTTGGAGTCACTTCTGTGTCACCGGCACTCATGAGTCTCTGTGCATTGACCTTATGCCCACCAGCAAACTCCTGGATCAAGTGTCACAAAGAGTTTCCATTTCAGAAGAATTGCTAATCAGTTTTGGAGTCTCTGTGTGTGGAGAGTGGGATAAGTTTGAGCATGGGTGGAACCGATGTGCTCCCAGAAATGGAAAAGGTGGCACATAAGCTAATTTGGGTGGTTACAAAGATGAGGTGTGAAGGCATGATCCTGCTAAAAGCAATAGCTTCAGGAGATGCCACGGGTCCTTGTAATGTCTGAGGGTTTCCTCTGCATGTGGATGTGATCTTAGATAGGTCATTGTCCAGCTGTTATTTTTTCCCTCTGATTAGAGGCTTAGAGTGCTAACAGTCAGGAAATGCTGTTTCAGAGGAAATGGGGGAAAATTGCTTCAGGAGTGAGTCTGAATTTTGCCGCTGTAGATAAATCATGGCAGAAGAGGACAAAACAGCTAACAAATATTTTATGAATCATATAAAAATATGAAGAATCTGGACAGGACCAGAGAAGGACAACCAACCCCAGGATGAGGCAGCCATACCATTTTGATGGGTATTCATAAAGACTTTCCTGAATGGGATCCTCACTCCCCAGCAATCTGTAGCAGGGCTGAATTGTCCTTATTGGTATGAAATATTTTACCTAAGTGTAAAACAAATCTTATTTTGCTGCCCATCACTCTCTCTGCCTCTTGGTCTGACCAACAGGGATGTGATCCTCCTGGTCAGGATGTACTCACTCTCTCTTCTTCCCATTAAATAACACACAAAGGTGCCAGGTCTTTTACCACAGACCTCCAGGTTTTCCTGAGGCCATTGGGAAGCTTTCTGAGCTGTTGGAGTGAGACTTTTGAGCCGGACATTTACAGATTACTAGCACAGGGGGATGGATCTCAAGGAGATGTCTATTCTCGTTCCAGCACCGTGTTTTGGCACTGAGCAGGTTGAGTTAGGCATCATTTCCATTTCATGTCATTTGAGCATTTGAGAAAGTTATAATTCTAAAGCATACAAACTGCCACATGAGATCAGGTTATTTAGCAAAAGTACTAAGAGAACAATTATGGAAAATCTATTTTTTTTCTAAATAACCAGCAAATACTGGGCTGAAATAGTGAGGGAGTCATACTGAAAGGTGGGTGATGAATGTAAGAGGGGAAAATAATGTTTTGGATTAGGGAAAAAAAAATTTAATTCTTTCCAGCAAAAGGAAAAAAAAATCATAGGGTGAGCTGTAAGCCTTCTCCAACTTAAAATGAAAGGACATTCCTTAAGGGAAAATTGTTTCAAAATAAAAATTGTTGTACTTGGGAAATCTAAACCATTGCAACTTTCCCCAGCTTGCTTTGTTTGCTTTAGCTTAAGGCAGTCTGGATTTGTAGAATATAGGTTTCATCACCTACCTAGGCTCTCTGTACTTTCTCTCCACTTTTAGCTTGGTTCAGGCCATCTGCATATGGTTTCCAAGGATCTCCCTTCTTTTTCATATAGCTGGCACCCTGGACATGGTTTGTGGAAGATGTCCTAGAGAGAAAGGCTCCAAAGACATAGGAGAAAATTGAGCTAAAACTTCTTCCCCAGCTCTGGACCTTCAGAGTTCATCCTACATTTGCTGCCAACAGCACATGGACACTGGGTAAACCTCATACAGACTGAAGGTAAAAAGTTGTATTAGGTCATTTGCCTTATTCTTGACAAACTGCCCATCATGTTATTAAAATTCAGTGTCTGGTTGATATTCTCTGTTTTCTGATCAAGTCCTGGAGTCCAGCAACAAGATCAACATTGAGCTACATGAGACAATAACTTTTACAGAAGCAAAGAGGTTTTGATAGTCCAGACCACTTAGTTTGGGGGCTCCTCATTACTGCAAGATGGATGTATCTCCAATTCTTGAAAGCATTTACACCTAGAGCATTCATCTGGGTCAAAACAGCAACCCCACTTTACGATACACCTTCCCATTTTTTTTTTAATTGTCAGTACTTACTAGAAGGACACAGTTGTGGATGAGCAATGAGTTTTCAGTGCTGACTAGTAGCTGGCATAGCAACAAAACACACACTCCTCTGTCCCTGGGGTGGCTGGAGGACACAACACACACTATTGCTGGATTGCTTCATCCCTGGTATTCTAACATTGATTTTCACTGCAGCAAGTCTTGCTCTGTGCAATATTGAAATTTTCCATGATGGAGAGCTGCTTCCTTGTGGTTATTGTTGTTATTTAACAACACTAATATCTAAGGAACGCTGTAACATCTATTCCATGAGGAAAACTACATTTTTTAGCAGAACATCAGGTCTGGCAGAGCAGCAGTTTTCATGGCACGACCATGTCTTGAGCTAATCCCAGGAAAACCTGCCCAGTGTGGTCAGTTTATAAGTCTTCTGCAAAACTGCACTTCACAAATGTGCTGTTGAAATGCCTTTAGAGTTCTTGGCAGCTGGGTTCCCCTATGGTTTCTCTGTGCCACTCAGGAATTTGAACAGCCAGTCCTCGAGTCTGCAGCTGGTGCCATGTTCACCACCTTTGCTTCTGGCCTCCCCTAGCTAAGTTTTACAAGAAATCACTTTTGTCCCCTTGACAGTTTCTTTAATCTTCCTATTTTTGTGCATATGTAATCAAGTACAGGCAGGCTACCTCACAGCAACAGTCTGAACCGATTTAAAATGATTAGAGGACCTTGGCAGTAGATATTAGAGGAGTATGAAGTGTTTATATTGTATCTGTTTGCTTATAGTGCACATTTGCCAGAGCCATAATTCAATTTATGCATACAGATCAACTTTTTAATACCTTCCAGGAATAATTGTTGTCATCATTTTATGTTTCAGTTTGTGTATTCAAATAAAACATGTTGCAATTGGATTCAAAAGGTCGAAACCTGTTTTGAAAAGTCTCATTTAAAGTTTATGGGGTTTAGCACTTTCAGAATAAAAGTAATTTTAAAAGCTGTGATGTAGCAAGCTCACAAACACATTTTTTCAAAGACATATATTCCTCTGTTCTCAGAGAATTTGCCTAATGGAGTATGATTTCATTTAATAGCTTTCAAAATACATATATATACATATATACAAGGAAACATAAAAGCCCACAGCTCCCTATGTTCCAAATTCTTTTCTGTGTTCTTACTTGGGACTATTTGAAATCTGTAATTACCATTTCTAGACTTCCATTTAGCAGCGCATTTTGGTGCACTTGCAAGAAACTGCTGGAGCTTTATGGTAAGACGCACACACTGGCAACCATGTGAGAGCAACACGCTGCAGCTTCATACCATTCCTCCACCTTAAAGAAGTGCAGTCCCTTGCTTTTCTGGATGTCCAAACACTAAATAACAATCCCTTAATAAATCAATGCCAAAAATTTATGTAATAACTGCCTTCTTGATGGTCAAGGAGTGCTGCCAGAATCAATAGACTCGTTGTCTGTGGTAAAATTTGTCAACACTGCTATGAACCATAGAAACTTATTAGCAGCTGTTTTCCCTAGATGCATTTCCTTTTTTTAACTTTTCAATTGTCAGCTGAAAATTGACCTTTCAGTTGGCCATGGAAATAATGTTCATTTACACAGACAAACACCTGTCTGAGGTGGCAGACACCTCCCAGTCCCTCAATATGCTGGCAGAAAGGCCTCCTCTTCACACAGCAGCCATCCCCCAATTACTGCAGGAGCAGCTACGATTAAAGATTTTGCCTTGGAGTGGGAAATAGCTTGTGGTTTTGTACAGCAGACATTTTTTGTGGTCAGGACCACGTCCTCTTCTAAGAAGCCAGACAATTTTAGTCCTTGGCACTGGCAGGGCAGTGACAGCCCCTGGAGGAAGAGTGGCTGTGGCCACTCTCCAGTGCCCCACTGCTTCAGCACGCCTCTATAAATGAATCCTCACATACTTGTTTTCCAGAGAACAGCAATGGACTTGTTTCACAACAGCTTTTTCTGTACCTTATTTTTGTTTCTTTCTCTCATTCCCTTCGAGGAAGAAAAGGCAAGAATCAAGCCTTTGTTCAAAGTGGGTTATTCCTCTCTGCCCCAGAGACACAGCCTGTGTCAGCCTTCTGGACACACCACCTGTCAGGGACAGGGCAGGCTTTGTAACCCCTGGTCATGAACAGCATGGAATCCCACCAATACAGGGCAACTCACACCTTTGCTGTCTAGCAGTCTCAAAGTCATACTTTACCCAAAGCTGAATCTTAAAACTGAGGTGCCTGTGCTCTGCTTGTGCTGAAAATCATGAAGCACAGCAACATCACTGGAGTTTTGCTTAGTGTGCCTTACTGCTTAGAGGGCTGTAACAGTGCTGGCTGCTGCTGTCAGCAATGACACAGTCACACAGAGCAACATGAAAGAATGTCACTGCCTCAGTCATGTCAACTCCAGCTTTTTCACCTGAAGTACTTAATCCCTGAGTTTTGTCCAAACTGGTACTGCCCAGGTATTTTATCAGGAAGATAAGACCAAGCAAATACTGATAAGTATCTAATTGCTTAATTGGTGACTTGAATATTCTCAAACATCAACAGAAGGATAATGGAGTGTACAGGTGTCCTCATCCATTTGAGCACCTCAACCAGTCTCAGCACGCCACTGTTACTGCATGCCAGTCTGCCTGGGTTTGTGGCAGTGTAGTCCCATCTGAGATTATTACTGGTACAACTCAGAAAGGAAAGAACCCACTAAGTCTAACAAATTCACACTTAAGAAAATGCACTGATGCACCCCAGAAAGAAAGAAATCAGGACAAGATCTATGAACCCAAACATCAGAAATTCAGCAGTAGATTGCTTTCAGGAAAGATTGTTTCAGAGCTATATTAGACAACAGTTTTTCCATTAGATACAACTCTGTTATTTTTAAAAATTATTGAAACATTTCATAGAAAATGCATTTAATTTGGAACTATAAAAATAAACTTACGATACACTTTTAAAATTACTATACTTTTATTCTGTGAGTTTTTTGAACTTCCATTATTTTACTACAAATGGGAGGGAACCCACAATAGAATCATTAAGGTTGGAAACAGGCTCTGAGACCACTGTGTCCAACTGTTAAAGCAGCAGTGCTAAGTTCACCACTAAACCATGTTCCTAAGTGCCACATCTACACAAATGCCTCCACTTCCCCAGGCAGCCGCCTGTTGCAGAGTTTGACAACCCTTTCAGTGAAAAAATTTTTCCTAATATCCAATTTAAACCTCCCCTGGTACAACTTTGGGTCTTTTCCTCTTGTGCAATTGCTTACTACCTCGGAGAAGAGACTGACCCCCACCTGGACGGAGTGGGTGATATCAGCTAACTCCAAGGATTCAAACATCTCACCCATGTGTTCCAGCTTCCTTCTGGCTGTGGCTGGAGACCTCTTTGGTCCACTGAGAAAACCCTGTAAAAGGTCCACTAGCAGTTGTTACACTTCTGTGAGGGCTTAAATTGTATTGTTTGCTATTTAAAAAAAATTTTCTATGAGTCTGGAAGAAAACCTGAAATTAGGGATGACCTGCAAGCCTAACAGACAACCTGTCAAAGGATTGCTTTGGGTTCCAGTTTGGAACTGAGCTGCAGTATCAAGACACATTGTAGAAAATGAGTGCATTCAAAATGCGTAAAATGAAGAGTGCAGCTGTTGACAGACAGACACAGACAAGTCGTTTAAAAATAAAACAACTCAAGAAAACATACTAGCAACTTCAGTGACTTAATAGAAGCAGATGCAAAATGTTACAAAGCGATAATTAGAGTGAACTGCCTGAATGCATAGTGCTGTTGTGCAAGAGAGATCACTTTAGAAATGTACAGGAGGAAATATTTGCTTGTGAAGAAATATTTACTTGTTCCAAGCCATAAGAATACAGAACACTGAGTTTTCTGTTCAGAGGGGGTGGGGATGTTTAATGGAGCTGAAGTCCTGCTTGTCAGAGGGCACCCTGTGTTCTGGCAAGCATCACCTTCTGATAACAATTCCTTTCCTTCTGCATGGGAAGACAGAACTGGGAAAGGTTAACTAATATACTCAAACCAAACAGATTGTGCTAAATTCTGCTAAATTTCAAGCTTGCACTATTTGGTGGTGGCTGTGACAGAAATGATGCTGACACAGATTGGGTGGCATGTATTTGATAGCTAAAGCCTGCTGGGCAAGAGCAGCAGGGAGCAGAAGGTATATGAATTGTGTGCCTGTTCGCCCTGGACTCTGACTTTGAAAGGAAGCTGTTTATGTGGGAGAGCTGAATCTCCAGAAATTTTTTTTGCATAAGAGCTCTCTGGCAGTTTGCCTCATTTCAGAGCAGGGATATTTTGCAATTATTGTTGTCTGTTTTGTCTTATCCTTCTTTTCCTACGAAACCCATTACAGTAGGACAACCCCTTGGTGTACTCTTTTCTGCTGTTTCCAGGATGCCAACCCTGGGGGGGGAGGGGGGGACTTGTACAGAAAGAAGCACTGAGGAAGGTGTTTTCTGCATGTCCTTGGTTATTTCATTAACACAGCCTCCAGGTCTGAAGGGTTGGTCCCCTGCAACCAGTTTCATACCTCATGGCTGGGCAGCCTTGTTCCCACTGGGACAGCCTTGCTTGTACCACAGAGTTTTTCTCCAGAAAACTGTTGCTACTACCAGACTCCTATGGATAGGGATGGCAGCAAACAGAGTTCCTGCCCCTGAGGAAGAGAGCAGTGGGTTTGGCTCAGCTCAGATCAAGAAAAGTAGAGGATGTGGCTGCTCTGTGGGAGCTGGTCCACAGTTACAAATGCAAATTTCTCCCCTCACCATTCTCTGGGAAAGATGAAGGAGGCCCTGAGTAGAAAAATCTGCTTTTGATGATCCTGAACTGTAAGCACAAACCTTCTGTTTCCCAAACCAGGCCAAGTATGTCACAGTCCTCTTACTCATGTTAGGATATTCATCCACCCCTTCTAGGCTTTAAAGAAAATATGCTCTGACTTATGTGTGTATCTCAAGATTTATCCTAAATTCTCATGTACTCTCAGGTTCATTCACACAGAAATGTAAAACCCTAACAATATATCAGTAAATGTATTTTTCACTTATAAAAATGCAAATCAAAATTGATCACGCTTCATTTGGAGAAAAGTTTGTGTTAATATATACTAACATTCACATCACATGTGTACTTACTTAATACAAGTTTACTCAAAACTGTTCAGAAGGAAAAGTACCTATCATTGCATACAAAGTCTTAGAATTAATCCAATAAAATTAATATTTTTAATTGTCAGAAAATATAGAAAAGAAAATCATGGTGACTGGCAGGGAGGGAGGACAAGAGGTAAGAAAGGGCGCAATTCTAGAGATTAGAGAGGAGATAAAATAAAAGAAAGGACTCTGTGCTAAGATGCTAAACTTCAAAACACGCCTGTGGAAGATAGACTAGGTGCAATACAGGCTAGGCTTTTTGAAACACAAGGATATCCTCTTGTTTTCTTTTAAAGGTTATTGCAACTACAAAGACCAGCAGGTACTAAAGTACATCTGGTATGGCCAACAGGCGTGAACCACTAAGTTTTCAAAACCCTTCAGAGACACCAAGGATCTGATGGAGCATTGTCACAGTTGCTAAGCAGCTGAAACAACTGGCAGGTGAAGTGGCCAGAGCCATCATTTCAATGGCACACAGAATTTAGATCAGTAGTATCACCTCTGAAAGCCTTGCCCAAACAAGGAAAAATAAACCAAACATAGCCATTAGTTCAATAAATGCATAGTGAACTGGGAATCCTTGTTAATTCTTTCACTAGGGGGGCACTCACTAATTTGTTTGTCAGAAGCATTATGAAATAATATCCAGATGAGTGTGACCTAAGCCACAGGACTTGTTCTCACTCAATTTTCAAAATAAGAGCAATTAAAGAGGCAAAGAACATACATCCTCCTAAAAAGGGATTGAGTATTTTAAGATACTATTAAAAAAATTACAAGACCTGATCAGCTAGAGAAAGGACATTGTGTTCTTTCTGGGTTTTGAGCACACACCACTCCCCACTACTATTATTAGGTCTCATTTTGTAGACGGAGCAGAAAACCAGATGGTAATCCCCAGTCTCAATAAATGGGGGTCTCTCTGTGTGCTGTCTTCTGCTTGCCCAGCCCTTGTGTTGCCAACTCATGGCTTAATGAAGGGGAAGAAAACCAATTTTATTGGCAGAAGAAATTGCTGCTATTTAAGGACAGATGTTCGTCTCTGTCATTTATTAAGGTCTGCACGTTGTTAAATGCTTTGTAAGAAGAATGGGGAAAAAAAATTGAATGATCAATTGCTTCAGCTAAAAGGGCTGTTCTGTCAGAGCTGAAGAATTTCACATGCTTATGTACTTAGTGTTCATAGTATGCTACTATAAAACTAAAGTAGTTCCAGAATTTATTAAAATAAAAATTGTTTAGAAATAACTCATAGTAATTTAGCAAATTACAGCATCTTTGCAATATGTTCAAATTTCAAAAAAAGCCCAACACTTATTTTAATGTGTGTTGAAATATCCTTCCCTTTCCTTCTGATAATAACTCTGATGCAGTAAAAGTTGTGTAAAGACGACACATTTTTAACCTGTACAAGAAATAAACAGGGTACAGAGAATATTCCACCAGAAACAGAGATTCTTACTGGAACCAGTGGGATGAGAAAGAAAATTTCAAGTATGTACCAAAGGAAATGAAGCATGATTAGATCCTTGCTATTTGAAAAACATTTGAGATTTATTTAGACCCTGCACTCCTTTTTGTGCAATGGTTGGTTGGATCTCAGCCCCTGGTCTAGGGAATATTCAAGGATTTCTGAACAATGAGCCAACCTGAACAACAGTTGGGACTGAGGGGTACACTTTAAAGAACAATATTATTTCAGTGTATTTGATGGAGATGAATTTCCTAAATATTGACATTTAGATTGTCTTGCTTATCTTATCTTAGGTTCTTGTCTTTACACACCCTGTACCTTCTGAAACTAGGTGGTGTTTCATGCTCATATTACAGTATTTGATGGCAAAGCAAACTCAAATAAAACAGCCACAATTACATAATTATGAATGTGCTTGATGTACCTCAGACATCAGAGTCCAGCTCACGTTTAGGTATCTGCTGTCTCCAAGCTGCTTTGGAAGGGACCAGCTGTAAAGTGTCAAGGAACCACACAAATAAATGCTTCTGGCTGCTTCATGAGAATTTCTTTTTCTATTGAATTTCAGCTTTAAAAAACTTGATTCCTTATTTCCTGGAAACTAGGGAGAGTTGTTGGAAATATAAAATTTGCTGATGTAAATTTCAATTTTGCAGATCCAGCCTTTATATTCAAAGAAATTCCCACGCTGGTGGTATCTGTGGTAGCCATCTCAACACCTACATTTTAATACCAGCAAATGAGTTGAGTAATTCACACAAGACAGAACACCTAATTGGTGCTGTTCATGCAGGTGGCATCCTGGCAAAGGCTTTGACCTTCAGCAATTCCACCTGAGTCAGCTTTCTGGGTCAAATCCAACATTTGAGTCAGCTTTCTACACCTGCTAGTGATTTTGAGAGAGCAAAGGTTTGAGGGGATTTAGTGTTGCTCCTTCCTGTTTTAATCTGAAGTACAAAACTCAACTGGTGGAGCTTAATTTCACCCTGAGCAATTAACTCCACCCAAGAGAAAAATATGGATCAGAGCTGCAATTCTGTTTTAAACAACAGAATATTTGATAATGGTTAGTAATTAAATTAAAAATGGGTAATATTAAATGGCCTTAATCTTGTTATGACTGCTACTTCACTACAAAAGATGACTGGAGGATAGAGGACTGTTGATTGGGTGGCTTTGGGGTCAAGGCATGTTTTATGAAAAAAAAAATTAAGACAATTCAAAGAGTGAAAAGGGGATTCTGAAATCCACATAAAGGCCAAGGTTTTCTTTCTCTTTCTGCTTTGCTTTCTGGTTCTTTAAGTATCTTTCTTTTCTTCTCATTTTTTTCCCCAGAAATATCTCAAAGGAAATTTTAATTGTTCTAAGGCATTTTTTGAACTTCCAACCTATACTTGGTACCAGAAAAGGGGCACCATGATATGAGACCCCAATACTAAACTGGAGTATTTTCTATGAAACTTACCTAAACCTGCAGAAAGCTTACCTAGACCTACAGGAACCAAAAGCTATTTTTTTCCCATGAGACTTATAAATCCCATGCAGTGAAAACAGTTACATTTATCACAGTAATTTCTTTGTGTATAGGGACGCAGTGAGTTATTTGTGGGGTGGGTAAATAAGTAATCATTTTAGGATACATAGGGCTTTCCTGGTAGTTAAACAACTTACCTACTTGTCAGACACCAAATCCTCTTCTAGTAAATACCCTGCAGCCAGCTGTGCCATCTATGCATGCCCATCAGGTACTCATTCCCCAGTAAAGGTCAAAGTCTACCTCCTTCACTCCTTTCTCCACCACAAAAAACAGAAATCACTTCTTACCTTTGTCACACAATAATTGAATCAATATATAACAGTAAATTTATAATATTCTCTTTGGGACTTGACCATGTGAAGGGTCAGTGTGCTCTAATGGTGTGATACCCCTCATGTGAAAGCTTGCCAGACAGCAAGGAAGATGCAAACAACAAGATATTACATTCAGTCCTCCAGCATTTCATTAGCAAAGAAGTGTTTGAACATTCAAAGATGCAAAAACTTAGGAAGAAGTTTTTCACTGAAAGAGTGATTAAATATTGGAATAGTCTGCCCAGGGGCATGGTGGATTCACCATCCCTGGATGTGTTTAAAAAGAGATTGGATGTGGCACTTGACACCATGATCTAGTTGAGGTCTTAGGGCTGGGTTGAACTCGATGATCTTGAAGGTCTCTTCCAACCTACACATTCTGTGATTCTGTGAAAATGGTCTACACAATAGCATATTATGAAATTAAAGTACAGTCACCTCCCTCCTCATCTTTAGAAAAACATGAAATGAGGTGGCTGGATGTTGAGTTACCAGGTTTAACAACAGAGCAGGAGTTGAAGGAAGCAGGAGCAGAAGGAAGGGAGTTGTTTAAATACATGTGCTTTCACTAACAGTGTTTGCTCTGTTGAGAGCCTGTCAAAGCAGGGTGCTTTTGTTAAACTGGGAATCTGAAAAGTGACTTCCATAAAAAACTTTACAGCAGACTCCCGTGTGTGTGCAGTCAGTGACAGGAAGCAGTTAACTAAAAACGTTTAGGGGTGTTCTGAGTTGCAGAGAAAATACTGTACCCAGTAATGGCACGAGTCCATCTCAGACACCCACACAAGCACCTTCAGCCCTCAGTCAGAAACTACTCAATCAGTGCAAGGGGGTCCTCGGGCTGTCACTGCACAGAACTGAAATCTTGGCTATCCAAACAGACAGGAGCACTTCAGGGGGAGGAACATGAGATTTGATAACAGCGCAACACAAAGCACCTACACCCCAGCAAATCCCAGTGTCACCGAGCAGGACAGGTGGGCTAGAGGAGCAATTACAGATTTGGATTTGGCATGCTAGTTATTGGAAAGTTAAAAGAACAATGTTATCAACAACTGCAAGAGTTGCCTAGAAAATACGACCCCTTCCCATGCATCTTTACCACCTCATTTCAAAAAAGCCCTGTGCTTAGACATGGCAAAGAAGACCCACATCCATTATGTCCACAAAGCTCCTCATGAGCTCACTAGTTTACATAAGAAAAACCTTCAGTTTCTGCTCAAATCCCCCAACTCCCCTCAAAAATATAAGACAGTGAAATTTAAAAAAATGCAACAGTCCAGTCCACGGGCTAAGTTACTTTGGGGATTTCCTACAGAAAACACGGAAAGAGCTGAAAGTTCAGATGGCAGAACAATCATCCAGATGGCAGATCTCTCATCCATCCCAGTTCCAGCACACATCAGTGGGGCACTTCTCAGTCCCCTAGAGAAGTGCCAGGCAGCAGCAGGGGAACCCAAAACAGCCACCACCAGTGTCAGCTTGCAGGCTGGGAAGGAGGTGGCCGTGCCAGCAGCCAGCCCTCACAAAGTCCCTGTGTCTCACCACTCACTGCTGCAGGAACTGGCTCCACATCCCTGGTGGGACACTGCTGCTGACATTATTCAGCTCACCATGGACTTCTTCACTGCTGGTGTCATGGCATGGCGGGGATCTAACTTCAGCAGCTTTCTTATCCCTGCTTTTCTTGACCTAAATCCAGGGAAGCTCTGGTCTGGGAGCAAGGGTCACCAGTGAAACAGGCAGACTTCACACAGAAAAACAGTGTGAGAAGTCCTGAAAGTAATCAGGGAATGAAGCAAACTCCATCCCCAGCATTAGTTATGGGCTTCCTATGATGTTTTCTAGTATCAGTTTCCTACATTCCCAGGGTTTCCCACCTGCAGAGTCTGCAGAGCTCCTCACTGTGTTTCCCAGTGGCCAGCCACGATGGGGCCACCAACACTCAGGTGTTTCCAACATTATGACCCTAAACTCAGCTCTGGACAAGAGTGGGAGACCTCATTCCAAACAGAGTGAACATGACTCAAAGCAGCTGTGCTGGTGAAGTGCTCCTACACCCACAGGGGCCAGGGCTGTCCATGGGGGATGGCTGAGTGTACAGGCTGGCACCAGGGCAGAACTTAACGGAGCTGCTTCCAGCTGGCCCATGACAGACCCTCAAGTACAGAAGAAATCACTGTCACCTCAGCCCTAAATTCCTTGCTCTTCCCTCACCTTGAGCAAAAGCTGAGCAACAGCTGCCTGCAATGGCACCCCCACTGCTCCCCAGCAGATCCAGTCTAACATCCCAACACTGCCCACTACATGGGAGGGCCAGGCACACAGCAGGCTGCTGCACACCTGTGTGCCAACAGCAGACAGAACTCCACCACCATATCTGACTGTGAATTCAAGGAAGGTTTTGCACTCATCCTTCAAATTTTGGGAGGGAGGTTGTCTAAGATAAGATCCCAACCCAGCCTGCAGTTCAGGAGGGCACTGACAGCTCAAAATAACAACTTCACTCTTTTCCAGAAGAGTGGGAGATTACAGTTGTTTTGATTTGTGGTATGACTGGACTGCAATACAGGCTGTGGCATCTCCCTGTTCTCACAAACAGGTTGTGTGAAGATGGGTCTCATCATTCTGGCTTCAGGACACGATCAATAGCCAAGGCCAGCTGAGGAAGACCAATGAGTCATTTGCTTCTTTGTTATCCAGGAATATTTTTTTTTCCATCTGAATTGAAGCCCTTATAATTCTTATTGCAAGATAACCAAATGGGACCAGCAGAGAAATTAGGGAACATGATGTAACAGTCCTTTAGGATATGATCTAAAAGCCTTCTCTTGCCACAAAATTCAAAGCAGCCAAACCACAGGACAAAAACAGCTCAGAGCCTATTGTCTACTTTTCTTACACTGACAAGATGCTGATGATCTTCTCTCCATGGAAAAACAAGTCCAGAGAGCCACCCCTCAAGCATGTTTTTTATACTCCATTTTCCTCATTTCTATATTCATTTCCCCAAGTATGTCCTAAAAAACATGTACTTATGTACCATACTTTACATGGAAGCAATTAGTTTTAGAAATTAACCGCAAGACACATTTAAATCTATATTGCACTTGTATCCAAATCATCGCCATGTTGTGTTGGTTACATTATTTATGATGATTTAACCGCTACCAGCCTGTTTAGAAGGAAAACAACTCTCACAGTGGAGCCAGCCATTCCATAAGTTATACTTCAGTTCCCCTGTAAGTGAAACAGCTGCAGTATGGGTGAATGTCAGATATGAGGCTCTTACGTGCAACATAGAGTTCAAAAAAGGTGAACCTTGAAGTGTTATTTCCAGGTAAGACACTATTATCTCTGACATCATCTTTATCATGATGAATGTGTATACTCCAAGATATACGCCAGGTAAATCTGGTGCTTCTCAAAGGTAACAAAGATGGACGGACTTTTTTTGTTATCTACACAGCTGTTCAAAAGTCTGTTTGAAATTTCAGGTCTGGTTGGAAGGCAACAGTAGTCATGGTTTCCCTAAACAAAATCTCCACCAAGAACTTCACTTACAAAGATCCTGCGGTGGTCTGTGCTGGATGCACAGCATTGATGTGAACAAGTGGCACCTCTAGCAAAGTAGCTTTCTAAGAATCATTAAAAAACATGGCTAAGAAGTGCCTAACCAAAGTAAAAAATATCCATCATCAGCATTTTGGCAGCCAATTCCTCAACAAGCACCTTCTTCCCTTTATTTCCCAGGCAGCTCCAAAACCATCCTTGCCAGGTGTTTCTGCTTGGGTTTGTTTTAAAGCCTGGACACATGGGGCTGATCTAACAGCTTTCATCATTGATTTTTGTTGCTTTACTGCTTGAAAAAGGTCTAGGCTCAGACCCACACAGTAGGAAGCACAGCATTTTCCCTGCACTCTGGAAACACCTCAAGAATTTTGATGCAGACACAACCCACTCCCTTGCAGCTTTCCCATAGAATCCCATGAGTCTCACAGAGTTCGTTCAGTCAAAATTCTGCTTACAGACAGCAGGCATATCAGATGGATTCATACTGTGGAACAGGAGCCACTCATTCACCTCCTGCCCAGGCTTCTCTTTTCCATGTGTTCTTTCTACCTACATGGAAACACTGTGCTTCAGATATATTTAAAAGAAACTTTGCTAGTACCACAGGACCTAATGCAGAAATACATTATTGTCTTAATGTGGAAGAAGAGAATTAATATGCTAGATGCTAGTCACTCTCATCCAGGGATAAAGAAAATAGATCACGGATCAGATATTGCTCTCTTATGCTCTTCTGCAGCCCTGATAAGTCTAAATAGCAATAACACTTAGTTTTGGTCTCAGACCACAGTTTTTCTGACAAAACACTGGTCAGGAAGCAGACCACATTTTTTACAAATGCAGTATATCTGTTCTCAGAGAAGAACTGAAGGGGTCACTAGTTTGGATGTATTGAAACATTTTCAGTTCCTCTCTCTATCAGAGGGGTAAAATTAATTTAACCAGCTATACCTATCCCATCACTGGCCTTTAAATCAAAACTATCTACTAATTGCTTGTGCTCTGTTCAATCATGACCAAGTTAGACACAAGAAAATGTGTAAAAGCACACATTACACCTACAAAATAAAGAGCCAACCCTCCAGGGTTTTGACTAAATGCTTTTTCTGAATTCGTAGAAAATGCTCATGCCAAGTGGAACCACATCTTTTTTTTTCCAGGAACATTTAGTTTTGGTGCTGTTTTCTTCCTTGGATAACTTCAGATCTGGACTGGCATCTCTGGTGACTTCGCTTGAGCCCAAGTGATCCCATCCTGTTCTCTCTCAATATGTGAAACGATAGTGGTAGGTACCCAAAGGAGGCAGCTTTAGGTTCAGTTCAAGGATAAGATTAAATGTAGTTCTTCCATACTCTGGGGAAACAGTCCACTCACTGCTCTGGCTGTGGTTAATCAACATCTCAGATTTCATGAAAAAGGAAAAAAAAATAAAAATATTCTGGCCTTCTCCATTGTGACTGAGAACATTACAGTTGCAAGAAGCCAAGCAGTAAAGAAAACATTCCCCCAACTCATGTTGTTCTACCAACAGGGAGGGTATGTACAACTTGAACTTAAAATGGTTTGCTGTTTCTTTTCCTAAAAAAGGTCACCGAATCTGATAGTTTTAAGAATGACTTATATAAAAACAGACTTACAAAACAGAATTTGAATGCACCCCAAGTATAAACCCCATGTTTATAATAGCCATCATTATAATAAAAATCTTCCCAGTTGCTGGGTTTTCCTAATTAAAACATAATTTTTCTATAATTTATAGATCTAATTCCGCAGGGCTCCGATCCCTTTTCTTCATGTCCCCTCCCGCTTTTGGATTTGGTTATTTTTGCATCGTAAATCAGAGGATCGGAGCGGCTCCGAGGGATGCGGGGCAGAGCGGAGGAGGGTTCGGCTTCTGCCGAGGGGGAACCGCCCACCCGCGGCCCGGCCGGTACCGGGGCCGCGCCGCTGCCGCCGAGGGGAATGAAAAAAACTAGATACAAACAGCCGCAAATGTTGCCAAAGTGTTAGGCTTCGGTTCCTCCAGGCCCTGCGGATTCTGTAATCCTTGTCTGCTCAAGCAGATTTTCAATCTGCCTCTATTTGCTACTGGCTGGGAAAAAAAAGTTGATGCGAGGCACACCAAGGTGTTTCAACAGTTTTGGTTATATCTCCCCGGTCACTCCCAAAGGACCTGGCCAACACCCACAGGGGGTGCAATTGTGGCCCGGGATTTTTCAGAGCCCTCTCTCACTTTTTCATGGTCCTTCCCTCACTCTCCCCCCTGTCCCAGCATGCTCTAAATTCCTCTGAGAGCTTGTCCATGAATACAAAGGAGATACTGGATTCTGAGAAGCACATTTCTTCTGCTCAGAGAACATCTGCAATCCTAAGTGAACTGAAGCAAAGCTGTGCAACAACACTGTGATTTCAGAACAGGTGTCCAGCTGGAAAAGAGAAGGTGAAATTGTTGTTCTATATCAAGTGCACATTTATCTTTCTTGTGCACTGACTCATCCTCATAGACAAGTCCTGGTGTTACTGTAGTGAGTCATCAAAGCAACTTTATTTATAATCACTCTGCCTGATGTTTCAGAAACACACAAGATCTAAACCTTATTATAGCAATACTAAATGAGTTGATGGTCTCCCAAAGCTCATGCTTTGATTTGAAATTCAAGAGCATGACAGTTTTAAAGGAGAAACAGTCCTGTGAATAGTGAGCGCTGAGGCTCAACCTCCAGACCAGATCATCAGCTGCCATTTTGATCGAACTGAAGGTACAGTGGATAAACAAACGTTTCTGTGCACTGGCCATTCAGGTACACAGTACCATGGTGTGAATGGATGAAACTGTGTCCCCTACAAAGCACTTCTGCTCAATCATCCTTGTCCCTCTTGTAGCTGCAGATTTTGGAGTAACATATTTGCAAACTAACAAAACCAGTTCCTGGACTCAGGCATGTATTTTAGATTTACCTGATGCAAGCTGTTACAGAATACAACTTTTCTCAGCCTAGGGTGCAGGTGAGAAAAGATATTTATTTACCTCATATTCTATTTCAGGCAATGCTGGATGGTCCCAGTCTGAAGGAAAGATGATGAAGGAGCATCTGATTGACTGTTTGAAACAAGTCTGATCCAGATTAACAACCTCGAGGGATTTCCACAAGAGAGTCTCCTGATCATGTTTCAGGGACTCCCTCAGAAAACTTCTGTCCTTATATTCTATATAAACTGTTCTCTCTTACTAATGCAAGCTACAAGTCCATTGCTGTAGAGCTTACAGCTCTGCAGCAAGATGCATCACATTGGGCTTTCAGCTAAGTGTTAGTTTTTCCTTTCTTGCTTGGCTACATGCTTATAAACATACCTAACAATATCATAACCTAGACCTATCTAAAGAAATCACCAACAGCTCTTCAGGCATGATCCCTGCATTACCTCCCCTTACCACAGCCAGACCACACTGGCCTCTTCAGGCCAAAAAAATAAAAAGAAAACATTATGGCACAAATTATTCACACAGTGCCTGTTGAGACCCTAGGAAATTATTAAAACTATCCCTTTCCTGTACTAGGAGAGGAATCAGAGAAGGAAAAGATCATCTAAACCACAACAGATTATCAACATCTGCTTTCGCTCCCACCAGAACATTCATTTCCTTCTCTTTTTCTTTTCTTGACTGTTAAAAGGCTCCACCCATCCCTGTTCCAACAACACTGCACAAATTCCCCCTAACTGATATCTCTCTTTTTCCAGTTTTACTCTTCCACCTGCTCTAGGCTACAGCATCCAAAAAAACAGGATGTCAGCCTTATTCCCTGATCTTCCCAGCTCACCAGCAGGCTGTGTGGCAAACCAAAATTGTCTTCTCCAGGCTCTATGCCTATGCATGCCTCAGCTGGACCTGCCCTTCCACCTTGTCACCAGTACCAGCTTATAATAGAAGAATACAAAACACAAGTCTAAAAATCCCATTATGGTGTTTTTCCATCTCCATCAGACTTTTTTGAACAACCCCAGCCATGTAACTTGTCATCAGCAGAAAGTGGGAAGCTGCCCTGGCAGTCCCCAGGCCGCTGGGATGTCTCCTCAGTGCACTCCCCTCGCAGCATGCCTGCCACAGTGACAGCCTGCCAACGCTGTCAAACCCACCACCCAGCCTACCTGCACCCAGTCTACATCAGCAGATCAATGAGTCACTCTGAAGCAGGAGAGGACTCAATAAACAGACATTATTTTCCACAGTCAGGAAAATAATGAGCATAACACCCCATACCTATTCTTGTTCTGTTTCCTACTGCCACTTACTGCAGTGCTAGGACTTCTGCAGTTTTTTATCACAGAATGAAGATTTAGGTGTCTCTGGACCATTTTTTGAAAGAGAAAACTCATGCACTATGAATGAGAAAGGAGGTTTTTGTTCCCTGGGAAAGCTTCCCAGGAGAGCAGATGTCATTGTGAAACCCAGTGGGATTAGCCTCCTGTGCTGCTCCTACATCCAGCCCCTCCTCTGTTGTCTGCTGCTTCTGCTTCAGGCATTTTGCCATCAGTAAGCAGGTATCTGTACAGCCTTTTCACGCTGTGGTGATTGCCTGAGGAGCTGATTATCCCAACTTCATGTTTCCTTCCCTTCACATAGAATCTATCTCCAAAGCCACCAAGTCTTAGAGGGTTGTTGACCTGACTTCCAACCAGCACAAGTCTTGTGGGGTTGAAAAAAGAGACCCTCTCCTCTGTGATCTTGTGATGATAGCACAGGGAAAACACTCAAAGGCACCTGAAGTGCTGTCTGTGAAAGTTTTGGGGAAGTTTGTGGACATCCTTTTAACTGTGTCTCACTCCAAGTGGTGATACAGAGCAAACACTTGGATCCCTTTATAGTGGTGTAAATGCCTATGACAAAACCTCTTTCAGGCCTCTTTCAGCTGCAGGGTCCTTCTCCAGGCCTCTAGACTGTGCCTTACTCACACTACTTCTTTTCTGTTTTCCACCGATGTGACACAGCACCTCGTATTTCAATCCCCACCCCAGGTGCTCTCACTGTTTTGCTGCTTGCCAGAGATGCTCAGGAAAATTCCTGCCGCTCCTCCGCACCTGGCAGCTGGTGCTGCCCACCAGACAGCAGCACCAGATGATGATTCAGAGGCTGGGGAAGCCCAGAGCCTGCAGAGGCCTCAGGAGCCTGGCAGTCTCTCCAGTGAATGCCACATTCACCAGCTCCCATGCAGTGATGTGCCCAGATTATGCTGGATGATTCAGACTCAGCTGTATCATTGGGGAAGATGTAAGGATAAGAACTCCACACACTCACTTATAAGAGCACAGTGATGGAGCAGAGCTGTGAGAGGATAAAAGCCAGAAGGAGCTGCTGGTCACTGTGTGAGCACTGATTCCCTGGCCTCCTTACAGCTCACTTGTCTGGAATAAACTTCTCTTTATTTCCAGCTGCTGAACAAGGCCACCAGAGAGGCCAGGTGCTTCTTCCAGCCCCAGACCTGAGAAGGAGACATCCTACCTACCTCTTGCTTCTTTGGACTAGCTTTGGAAGATACTATAGGGCAATGCACACCATCTCCTCTAGACATGAATCACATACACACTTTTTAATATTTTAATCAAGACTGCCTTCCACAGCTTACAGATTCCTTCAAATACATCATGAGCAACCATCACTGCACACAATTTCTTTTTAAGCTCTGCACAGGATGTGTATGTATCAGAGAAGCTCAAATACAGTTCATAATGGTCTTAAGCTACTATGCCCCGACCTGTTTCCTTCCCTCTTCCTCTCCCTGGAGGCAATGGTCACAGCAGTTTGCAGGAAGGAGAGAGGGTTTCTGCTTGGAAAAGGCCTAACTGCATGACACAGTCACATCCAAGGAAAAGTAGAGCATGCTCACTGTGCACCAGGATAAAATGAATTAATATAGTCAGTGCATGCAACAGCCACCCACATGTGTGCACAAGTGGGACACCATATTGATCTTGAATTATCCAGTATCATTCCCTTCAACATACTTGTATCCTTATTTCAGCCCTTTATTTCCTAATTACAAACGTATAAGGAAAGGTCCTGTATTTACAATCTTAGCTCAGCATGTCACAATATCAAGGAGACAGAGACATTACTTTAAAAAGTCTCTGCTTAGACCAGAGCCACCAAGTGAGCTCACAGATGGCAATGGCTCCTAGTTTGATAGTTTTGATGGGAAAAGCAGGTGATTTTCTGGGATTTGCTCTTCAGCAGAAGTATGCAGAGTAAGTATGAAAGTATGCAGAAAATGAGCTCTTCTAACACACCAGAACTTTCAAAAAACTGCTTCCGTTCTCTTTATGTTTCGCTTCCTTCCCCTTACTTTCTTCCAGTGTTAATAGATGGTGCCCGTATTCCATGAAAGGTTCCCTCATTGTTATCACATTCAAGCAAAAAAGGATTTTCAATGGCATTTTGGAAAAACATCTGCATGACAGTTCTCCCATAAGTGTGTCAGGAGGTAAGTACACAGGTTTTTTTTACCTTTGAAGTCTCTCTCGTGTTTCTCTGAATCCACTTGAAATTCAGAAGTGCACACATGAATCTGAAATCGTGGCACAACATCTGCAGAAATTATAGGGGCAGCAACTTGTTCTGGACAAAGGAGAGAGATATTTGTTAGCAATTGGTTTTGGGCCACATAGGTGTCACAGACAGGTTGGATTTAGCACCTATACAAGTTATTGGGAAAAGCCACTGATCTAAACCAGTCAGATCATGGGCTTGTGTCTGAGCTGTGTCAGGGTGCCTCCAATGTGTTTTATGGAATTTTAGAATCACAGAATAATTTGGGTTGGAAGGGACCTTAAAGTTCATCCAGTTGAGTCCTCCTGTCATGAGCAGAAACACCTTCCACATATTGCTCAAAGCTTTGTTCAATCTGGCCTCGAACACACCCAGGGATGGGGAATCCTACTCCAGTGCCTCCCCACCCTTACAGTAAAGAATCTCTTCCGAACATCTAATTTAAGCTTACCCTCTTTCAGTTTAAAGGCATCACCCCTTGTCCTGTCACTAAACACCCTTTGACAGTCCCTGGACCACAGCAGGTTGGAGAGTCTCTCTCATGTCCATCTCTTCTCTCTGTGTCCCCCACCAAGGACTGCTGGTGACAGCAGTTCATCTGATTACTTGGGCATGTCACCTCCCTTCACCCCTGCAGTGCCACCCTCCTTGCTCCCTGATGCCCTTCAGCCTCCTCTGACTACCCTCAGTTGGAATAGAGGCTCCCCAGATGAAGAAAGTGCAAATCCAGGCTCTGGAGCTATTTCCAAGTGAGTTTATAGATGGTAATGGCTCCTAGTTTGATAGTTTTGATGGGAAAAGCAGGTGATTTTCTGGGATTTGTTCTTCAGCAGAAGTATGCAGAAAGCGAGCTCTTCTAACACACCAGAACTTTCAAATTAAAATGAGTTTTCAACAAATTCCCAAGCCATCTGTAAAGGCAGCCTGTTTCCAGAGCTGTGTTTCCTGGGAGCATTGAGGAAAATCAGAAAAAAATGCAAAAATGTGTGAGGTGATGAAGAAAGCACTGGGAGACTATGTGCACCCCTTTTATTAAACAAAGCTAGCAGGTGCTAAGTTCAAAGCAAGGCAAAGGAGAGCCTCCCTCAAGCAATGTCCCATTCAGCTGTGGGAATATTTGCTACAAGATGTTGCAAAAGCTAAAATTTTATACAGATTTAAAAAGTGATGGAATAATTACTGAAAGAAAAACACATCCAAGGTTATTACATATATAGATACAGGTCTGGTGCAGATCACCAAACCAAAATTTGCTGCAGGCATGCAGCGCAGTTTGGAAAATATTGCCACAAGTCTGCCTTGAGCTTCTGATTTTGTTCGGGCACCTCTATCACCCAGTGATAGGGGCAGGCTCTGGTTTACCTCTCGTCCTAATATAATACAGTCTTTCCTACATTTTGGGGTAAGAAGAGCAGGAAGGGAGTGATTGCATTGGGTGCTGGGCATGAGAGGGAGATGTTCACTTGCTTCCTGTGTCCAACCCAGTGGTTGTGCCCATCCAGCACCATCGGGCAGCTTTCCATCCCGCCCACGGAGCGGCCGTCGGTGACAGACAGATAATCAGAACGACGGACACGGGCAATGAAAGAGGCAGACGAGGTTCTGGCAGTGCCAAAAGCATTTGCAGTAACCCCGCAGCCCTACGGTGCGCTCTGCAGCACTCCCTGCCTCACACATCCTCCGGCAGCTCTGCCTGCTGCGGGTCCCACTCCGCACCAACCCGCACCTCGTGCTCAGCAGCAGCGATTAACCCGGGACTTTGTGGGGCGGGGCACTGACCCGGCTGCGGTGCAGATGCCCGTGAGGGGCAGGACCCCGCAAATCCTGCGCCGCTGGCGGTTCCCGCTGGGCGAGCGGAGCCGCCCCGGTCCGGGCTCGGGAGCAGGCTCTGCGGGCCGCCCGCCCGGCGGGGACTCCCGGGGTGGGCGGGCACTGCCACCTAGGGACAGGGACGAGGCTCTGGCAGGGCTGTCAGCTCCGGGAAACGTCCTGATAGCGCTACATGGGCTCCTTCTCCGCCCGGCACCGGCGGCAGCGCAGAGAAGTCGGGCTCACCTTCTTTTTGGGGCACGCTTAGTTTGTATTCTCCTTTCGACATGTGACGTCTCCGCTTTCATTGTCAGTCGCAATGACCCTGAACACACACGTGAGGACCTGACAGCTGAAGAACAGATTGTCACCTTGTTTTGCCCTGTTCCAAGGAGCACTTTGGAGATATTCAGACCAAAAGATCAAAAGACCTGGCACAGTCAGTCCTGCAGCCATTTTCAGCGGCTTCCCAAATCTGCCCTCAGCTCCCATGCTGTACGTGTCCCTCTGCTTCAGCTGTATCCTTCCCTACACCAACATCTGCACTTATCCTTGTGCCTGCTTAGTGGAGAATCCTCTTCTTTCCACACTCCCCTCCATGCTGCTGTAGCACTGGCTGCTTAAAATCAGTAAAGAGCTTTTCACTCCTCTTGTGTCCTGGCCTGCAAGCCTTGCCCATGCAGGACAAGCTGTGTTGCAGCACCAGTCACGTCCCATCTGCATTAGACAACAAGCAAACAGATACTTCACCTTTGAAGTTGATCTCATACTGCCAATAATCTGCTTGAATCTGGAGAGTGCCAGTCTGGTCAGCCTGAGTTGCCTTCTCTGACTGTGTAGAGGTTAAAGCAGGAGGCACAGTAGCTTGGAGACTAGGGAAATAAAAAAAAAAGAGGAATTATCCATCAGAAAAAAAAATGGCTTAAAGGACCTGCAGAACAGCATTTTATTTGTTAATCAGGTGTAATTGCCTACAACTTGGAGCTTCCAAGTGCATTCCAGCTGAACCCCATCTCCATCAGAAGCTGTTTCCTGGACAGTGCTCCCTCCTCATCACAGCACACATGGCTGGGGACTGGTGGGCTGGTGCATCCCCAGAGTCCCATCCATCTCTGCAGTCTGTGGTGCTTGCTGCCTTCTCCTCAGCCCTTCCAGGCACCATTAGAGAACATCACCATAGCTCTCAAAATGGTCCCAAATGGTCCAGCTCTCAGCACAGAGGAGAGCTTTCTGGCAGAGTGTTTTGCTGTGAGTTAGGATTTCCTTAAGAAAAGAGCACTCTCCTCATAGATGCACATACAACATATTAAAAAAAATAGATTAAATAAATTTTGAAAGGCTCTGGTTTGGTTAAGGAAAAAAACAACATTCAGGCGTCAACCTCTGACGGTCCTCTCATGAGTGATGTAAGTAAAATTATGAGATGCTGCAGAATACATCAAAATGTATGGGGGGAGACTCTGAGGCAAGGCAAAAGACATGCAGAGAGGACATGAACAGAGAGGGAAAAGAAAAAGATTATCAACTTCTGGCAGTTTGTTTAACAGTAGTTTTGAGAGGGAAACCCAAACTCTGCAGGAATTCCTGGACTGTTGTCATCATTTCACAGCCCAGAAAATTGTCCAGCTTCCAAATCCTCAGGGAAGAAAACAAGTCCTAAAAGGTTTGGATTTTCTTTTTGCCTATGCTCAAACTCAGGCATGCCATTTTCTACCCTCTGAGTGTGCCAGCCCACAGAAGAGAGAAAACACCTGAGCCTGGTTAGTTAACAATAGTATTTTTTGGTTGTTATCCATGTTTTACCTGTAGAAGTCCATACTTCAGAATTTGCCTAATAAAAAGGCGAATTTTTATTTATAGGTTCCCTAATAAAACCTGCGTAAGTGTGGGAATAGATTTCCTGGCTATCCAGTCCATGTAGCTCATGCCAGTGCAAGGAGCTGCTTCTGTTGATGAACAACAACTTTCACAATCATCTTGAATTCTCGGTCATTAGAGGATTATGTTAATTTTTATGTCGGTTTATGGCATTTAGATAGAGAAGAGTCCTGCAAGTTGTCTTCCCAGTTATGTAATGAATCTTTTGCACTACTTATGAGTGTCATTAATTATGTTTCGGCTCAGGAAACTGCCTAGATGCCACATGTTAACAGGAGCAAGTAGAACTGAAAGTTGAGGAGAAGAAAAGAAAAACAATCCAAAGTTCAATCTGGGAAGGAAAAGAAAAGCCAGGGATCAGGACACATCGTGGAGTTACTCAGACCATTCAGATATAGCAGCAGGTGGAGAAGAACCTGATAGGAAAATTGTATTTTGATAGCACTGTCACAAGGTTTGGGTTTAGTTAGTAGCCTACAGATTCATGCAGTGAAATTAATCACATTTCTGACTAAGGAAATGTACAGACGACATTCTGTTAGGAAGGAATTTCACTTGCTCAGTAAAAATACCCAACCAAACCAACCAACCAACAAGACCCACAAAAGAAACAAACAGAGGGATTTTAAAAAGCCATTAGGAATGATGTGAGGACCTCTAGTCAAATAAATTATGTGAAGACAGAGGTTCTGTCACTGCTAAAATGAGGTCAGATTGTATGAGGATCAAAGAGGAAAAAGGATATGAAAAAAGACTCTTAGAAGAAATTGCTTGAGCTGAGAGACAAAACAAAGGTCAGCTGGCTTTCAGGGCAGCAGAATGGATCACAACTTGAGATGGATGCCACATAGCAAAACATAGTAAAAAAACCCCATAAACCTGCAGGAATTTTTAACAGAAAAGCAAACTGAACGTTGCAAGGGTCTATCTGCAAAATGCAGTCAGAAAGAGCCTGCAAGAAGCAAGAATGAAAGGGTGCACAAATTGTTTGAGCAGACACCAATGTGACTTCCAACACCTCCTTTGGACTTAGTAAATGAAAAACAATATTGAAAATAAAATACAGTTAAGGAGACCAAAACTGAAGATACAGACCAAGAAAAATTATTTACAGAACACACACTGAAATAAAATGTCTCCTTGGGAGTGAGTAAAGACAAATCTTCCTCCAGTGGGGGGGTTATCACGTGTAGACATTTCTCAAGTATTTCTAAGTTGAACACTGGCACACCGATTAATGGGCCCTCTGACATTGCTGTAAACCATCTGGAAGGAAAATCTAAGCTTATTAAGAACAGATGGATAAGAACCAGGTCAGCCTTCCCTGTTGCTCCTATTTGTACGCTAGATGTAAAAGTAGCCTTGAAAAGACAGTTTGAGTTGCTGTGGGAAATCATGCCTAGGACTCAACACTCCAGACAACAGGCACTGAAAAAGAACAGGAACAACTAGAAAAAGCTGTTGCCTGAGACTCGTCTTCTACCAGCCCCTAACTAAAGACTCCTGCCCTTCCCCAAACCCTCAGCCCCCATCATTACCACAGTGATCTGGGTTCATTATTCCCTCAATCTAGAAACAGCCTCGTTAAATAATGCAATTGTTGAGCATGTCGTGCCAAGAACAATATCTGTGTTTTGTTCACCTGGCACCCATACAGTGGTCATGCCAGGTTATGGGGCTCAGGTTGATTTTTAACAGTTTGAATGTTTTGGAAAATAATATGTCATTCAGCATGTTCAATCAAGCATTAGGTTTCTGCAGTTTAATCATCCTGTAATAAATTCTGTCAAAATTGTTAAAAAGGTTTCTTAAAAATGCTGAGAAGTCAAACTTGGCACCAGTAAATGAAAAGAAAGCCTGAAAACTTGCTGAGGTGTTATTTAATAGAAAGCCTAGACCAGTTGCATGAATATGTAACCAACTGTGTTAAAACTAGGGATGCTGAAGCCCTAAGAGAACCACAATAAAATCAATTAGAAATAAATTATGATGAAAAGATCACCTGACCCAACATCCTTGCAGGCAGAGACAAAGACAGTACATTTGAACACGTAGAAAACAATACATTATTTATATGAGTACAAAATGCATCCATTGATCCTTCTGAATCGTTGCTGGTTCCTGAAAAACAATTGCTAAAGAAATTACTGGAGAAGCTGCTGATGCCCACAGCAGCCTGTCCAGGAGATGACTGAGAGAGGCTGCTCCTGCAGAACAAGCCCACTCCAGCACCTGCCCATCCTGAGTCAGGCTGGCTGACACAGGATGAAGCAAACGCCTCAGAAATCAGTTTGGCTACTCATAGTGTTACTCAGGCCAGCCCTTTTCTGTCACTGCCTTGGTGGCTGTGAAACTGTCAGTCACACAGCATGAGCCAGAAACAATTTAACCCTTTCTCAATGGATTTTTTTTTTTTCACGGAAAGAAAGTGAATTAAAAGCCAACAGATCCAAGTTTGGTGCCTGCCAACTAGCACACATGTTGCTGATGGTTTGCAAGCATTTCTCATTTAAAAGGGTGCTGAGGAATGCTTTCTGCTCAGTACTTTGAAGGCACCCAGAAACTCCAGAGGTTCAGGTTGGGTAGAAGCTTTAGCAAATACATGATACTGAGCAAAAGTCCCATGAAAAAGTATTCATAGATTAAGTTGCTTTTCACTTTTACTAGCAGCATCTGCTCTCAGTGCCTCACTGGCTGAAATATTCCTGAGTCTTTTAGCTTTAGATTCCCAGGTCTGATTGGGCTAGAGGTTCAGGATCATCTTATGTCAGTTAAAAATCATGCTGCAGCCTGCTCAGCTCTTTGTTGGTGTCAGCACAAGCAGAACTGGAAACCGCTCATGCTGAACACCATATTTCGGGTTTGGGTTTTGTGGGGGTTTTGGCTAGGTCAGTTTTCAAGCAGGTGAATGTCCAGCATCTGCTCCCCCCCATCCAGCAGTGGCATGGGGGAACAGTAGCAGCACCTACCTGGAGACAGGACTGCTCCTTTGGCCAGTGGCACAAAGGGAGAGTTGCAGAAGGTGACTCTGAAAGAACATGGGCTCCTCCGGGAGAATTTCAATGTCAGATCCTGGACTCCAGCACCTGCAGAGCCCACAGCAGTGCCACACCACTGCACACTGTTACAGCTGCTCACAACAGATCCTGCCTGATCTTCTCAACCTAACACCCAGCACCTAATTCAGGAGGCAGCTGGAGGCTGTGAGAAACCCTCCCTGCAGTCAGAAATAGTTTTGACTTACTGGAAAACCTCATTTTCTTCCAAACTGTGCATGTTTGCACCTGTCCTCTGTTCTCTGCCTGGTTTCCTCTTTTCCAGATCAACAACTCCCCCTGTTCCTGTGGCTGGCCTGCTTCTCAGTAGGCTCTTCCTTACCTTCAACTGCCTCTGTTGAATTTGACAATCATACTCTGAAGCCCACCTGGAAACAACTTTCTCCCACATGATGGGCGGTTTCTTCTGTCATGGAGGAAAAGAATGGGAGAAGATGATTTATACACAGGCATCATTCCACAGAGTATTTTGTATAATAGTAAAACTCTTCCCAAACCCTCCATCGCCCAGCCCCTGTCCTTCCTAGAGGTTGCACGTCCAAGCCCCCTTAGACTGATGAAGCAATGGAGGAAATCAATGGAATGTTGCAAGGACCAATGCAGGGTGACAGCTGAAAATGGTCACTGTTTGGTCCCTTCCCATCCACTTTAAGTCACTTAATGACTTTCATTTTACCTCCTGACTGTAGGAAAGTTCTCAGCTCACCTGTGACTGTCAAGACGAGATCACTAATTTGCAAAAAGACAACACCTAGGCTTCTACAAAAGCAGTGAGACATGAAAGTGCATGAATCAGTGCAGCTTAGGGACGTATTGCAGTCAGCTGTCTTCCCAAATTTTCTAAAGGCATTGATTGTGCCTGAAGATAGCAGCTTTAGGAAAGCTGATAAGATCCTACACACAGCCCTCCTCCTGGTTCCTCCTAGCTATGACACACAAGTGAACCACTTGTGACTCCTCTGCTCAATTACAACTTATACATCATGACTGTTTTAAAATAAACCATTCATTTTTGTTCCCATGCTATCAGTCATCCCAAATGTCGCATTATCCACCAAGTTTCATGTAATACAACCATAATTCAAGCTTTCCCACCCTCCATCCCAGCTGGAGTACACACCACTGGAGCACTTCTCCATCATCAGGAGTTGCCAGGCAGCAACAGGGTAATTCAAAACAGCCACCACCAGTGTCAGCTTGCAGGCTGGGAAGGAGGTGGCCGTGCCAGCAGCCAGCCCTCACAAAGTCCCTGTGTCTCACCACTCACTGCTGCAGGAACTGGCTCCACAGCCCTGGTGGGACGCTGCTGGTGACATTATTCAGCTCACCATGGACTTCTTCACTGCTGGTGTCATGGCATGGTGGGGATCTAACTTCAGCAGCTTCCTTACCCCTGCTTTTCTTGACCTAAATCCAGTGGGGACCGAGGAAGGACAGGGTGTCACAGAGACATGCAAACTTGACACAGCAGAGCAGGGTAAGAAGAGATGTCAGCAGTGTGACCAGAAAACAAAGTAAAGTTCTTTTCCAGCATTAATTACAAAGCCTTCAGGATGCAGGAGCTTCCTGCCATTTACTTGAAAGACAGGCCATGATTCCTCTCTTGAGCACCATGATGTAGGTACTTTCACTTTTCATTCTTCCATATTCCTTGTCCAGCCTCCCTTTGGCATATCAGCACCATCACAGGCAGGAATCAACCCTAGGGGACCATATCAGTGGATCAAGGTCATTTTAACTCAGCAGGTGTCACTGCATCATCCCCAATCCAGGCTAGAGATATCCTTTGGTGAATGCCAAAGCTTAGCACTGCTTCTGGGGAAAGAATAGCCCCTAACAAAAAAACCATCAGAGGATTGATACTGGTTGACTGCATCACAAAGTGTTCTAAAGCTACAACTAAAATCGAACAAACTTTTTAAAAAATGTACTGAAGAGCAATTTATTCAGTGTGAATTCAAAAGACATTCCACTATTCACTACAGGACCACACAGCTGGTCTCAACGCTGTACTCCAAGATATAGGCAGGGTAAACTTGCTGCTTCTCAAAGATGACAAAGATGGAAGGGTCTGTCGGGTCATCCACGCAGCTGTCATAGAGTCTGTTTGAATTTTTGGCTCTGGGTGGAGGGCGACAGTACTCAGGCTTCCCCTGCACAAAGTCTCCAACAAGAACCTGAGCTACGAACATGCTGTAGCGCCCACTGTGAGGCGAACAGTACTCATGGGAGTAGCTGGCATCTCTGGCAAAGTAGCTTCCTAGGGAGCAGAAAAAGCCACAGGTCAGACAATACACCAGCCAAGGGACAAACACGTGCTAACAGCACTTTGGCAGCCAGCAGTTCGACAAGCCCAGCTAGCCCTACAAAGTTTATTCAGTGTGAATTCAAAGGACATTCCACCATTCATTATAGGACCACGCAGCTGGTCTCAATGCTGTACTCCAGGGAAGATATGGGCAGCGTAAACTTGTTGCTTCTCAAAGATGACAAAGATGGAAGGGTCTGTTGGGTCATAAAGTCTGTTTGAATTTCTTGCTGGGTGTTCCACATCGGCTTATTGTAAAGTATGACAAACTCCAGTCCACCTTTCTCCATCAACCTCCCAATCCCACCTGTCCAAGAGCAAGTACCTGAGGCAAAGAGAGGTGTTTTTAGCCCTGCCTGGAATGGGATTGCTGTCGGTGCTACCTGAAGCAATGCAGATGTACACAGGTGAGAGTGCCCTAAAGGCAGGAGGAGTACATGGGTCGGGAACCATCAGCCACTTTGCACCCACATCCCCCAGCCTGGCTGGGGTGTGCAGTCCCTGCTGCTACAGCCCCTACATCCTTCTGCACTTGTACCTTTTCCATACATTGTCCCATGGGTCCCACAGAGTCTCCAGTCAAAGTTCTGCTCACAGATGGCAGACACATGGGATGGACTTGTGCCATGGAACAGGAGCCTCTCGTTCACCCCCTTCGATTGGTGGAGCTTCTTCATCTTTTCTTTTTGCCTGGAAACAAAAAAACCCAAACAAACCACCAAACAAACAAAAACAAAAAAAAAAAACTTGTTATCCTGGTTCAAACAAGGAAAATTTCCCAACTCAACTCCTCCTACTTCTGGGTCATGGAGGAGCAGTGACAGAAATCACTCCCAGTGGGGTTTGTGTCTGCTTTGCACTTCTGCTGGTACCCTGCTGCACAGCTGGCTCCTGCCAGCAAAACAAAAAGTTCTCAGCATCACTATGGACTGTGTCACCCACAACTTCATACCACATGAGACTGTAAAGAGACAAACATCTCTTGACTGGGAATTGGTCAGTTCCCATGTTATATAAATCCTGAATACATAAATATGATTATGAAACTGAGCTGTATGAAGCCACAGTGATTACTGTATAATCTCTGCCCCTATCTTTATCACAAAAAAAGTCTCCTCTGTTGTTTTTTTTTAAACTCCTGCGCAGAAGATGCTAAAACCAAAAGAATAAACCTGAAACACCAAAGTTCAGTTATAATGAAGGAAAAGAATTTACTTTTTGAATAACACTAGCAAGAATCACACACACACACCTTGCTAGGAATAAAAGGCTCATTTCTACACACACAAAAGAACACAGATGCAACCCTAACAACCCAGTCACAGAGAGAGGAGCCCCAGTCCCCTTCCAGGACTGCCCCAGGGGAGCCTCAGGGAGCCAGGTTTTGGGGCAGTCATAAGTCTGGGCCACCAGTCAGACCCGGGCAGAGAGGTATGTGGCAGCCTCACTGCTGGACTGCTGAATTTGGCAACTCCAAATGTTGATTATGATTATGGAGGACAACAGATCAGGAAATACCAGCCTTCTCATACAGTAAGGATAATGAAATAAAATAGATACAAACCACTGAAAAATGTCCCAAAGTGTTGGGTTCTGGATCCTCTGCAGTTGGTTGATGCAGAAATTGTTCATTGTCTTCTCAAACAGACTCTTGATTTTTCTATATTCTTGGGAATCATAGCTGACCTGTATCAACTGAAAATTTTTAAAGCACTCAAAGTAAGGTATTACTGAGAGTAACAACTTCCAGTCCTTCCAAAGACTCATCAACCTTCTGACATCTGCTGTAAAGCCCCACCACAAAAATCATGAGCTGCTTCTGTTTTTCTGCTAACCCTCCTTTAGCATCACTCCCGCTGTGGAAGCACAGGCACTGCCTGAGGGAAATCAGTGCAACCCCATCCCAGCTTCCTTTAGAGGATGCACCTCTACATCTGGACTGTTTTTAGTTCAGAGTAACCTAAAGTTGAAATGCACAGTAGTATTCAGGCTGACGCAGAATGAAAGTTTCACCTTAATCTGATACTCTAGCTCCTTCCCTATGGGGCTAAACTGCAGTTTTACCACAGCAAATAACAGCCTGCCCCAAACTGACAGAGGAAATACTCCCTTAAAATGCAATTAATCTGGTTTGTCAGAGGAAGAAGCACCTTGGGAGAGTGCAAAGGACAGGTATGAGCAGCAATGGCCCTTCTTACCCTATGTGGTATCACAGGGGTTCTCTGAGAGCCTCCCAGGAAATGCATGTCTGTTCTGAATATGAAACTGTCAGTCTTGTTTCACATCATAGTTGCTTATTTTACAAGACACATTTAAAAGCTGGTAACACCTCAATTGCCTTGAATCGTGCTCTTGAAAAAATCAGTACAGGACAGAGTTCTGCCTTCCCACTGGAGAGCTGGAAAGTCCTACCTTGAACCCAATATCAGGTAGTGCAGTTTGGTCCCACTGTGGAGGATAGACAGGATGTGATAGGGTTGTGTTTTGGCTACAGAACAGAAAAAGGAGCCAGTCAGCTGGTGATACTACTAACCAAATCCCCCTTCTGGAGAATCTAACCACAGGCTCTAAAGTAGCCTTCAGACATCCATTTGGGAGCTACAGTTTGTTTTCTTTTTGAGTGAACACACCTTAGGTTGAACCAATACTTTAATTGAACCCTCAGCTTCACATGCACTGTCTGCCAGTGAGTTTCTAAATCAGAGACAGCTCTTATTAAAATAAATCAGTAGCACAAATAACATTTATAGTAGAGATGGTCATTAATTTTGTTATGCTAAACTCCTTTTAGAAAAAGCCATAAGATAGGGTATCTCAAGTAAGTGCCTCTAATTCACTTCATTTCAGTGGATTTGCCTGTTCTGAGTTTTAGTTTATCCTCAGCTTTTCAAGGGATGACATCCATATGCACCAAAGCTCTTGGGATTGGCAGTCCCTAGCTCCCAATTGCTGCACTGTTTATTTATTAGTGTTGGGGCACAAATCAAGGAATAAAAATTCCTGGCACAGTTGTGTCAGCCTTATGTAGCCTTGCCCCTCACAGAGAGAGCAGATCTACTCCAGTGGTCTCTCACAGCTGCCAGAGATTGCCACAAAACCCTCCAGAGAGATTTACAGAAGTGTTGCATAATTTACCAATATTGTCACTGCAAAATGTACTGTTAAACCAGTCAGGAAAAGGTATCTAAAAATGAATTTAAAAAATATAAAATTGCATTCTGGGCAGGTAGGAGGAATTTCTTAGGAGAAAGGTGCTGTCCTCTAGAGACATTGTTAAAGAATGAATGTGTATTACCTTCCATCTTGTTCACCCTCAGACTGTTTAGGCAGTCGAATAACAATTCTTTGAGTTTGAAAGACCACATTTGTTTGGACCATGCCTTGAAAGAAAAACACAATAACTCAATAATGAGATAATTCATTGTCTAGGGACAGACTCTAACATGTTAAGTAAAAATAAAAGAGGAGGTAGCCCTGAATATCGCATTGTGGTGCTCTGTCTATCCCACCCACCCCAGTGCAAACTTCATTCCCACTTGCACTGTTCCTACTTGGAGATCAGCAATGTCAACCACCTGCTAGCAAAGGCTGTGAAACTTGAAGTCAACCAAGCACCAACTGCACCTGCACTGGTATTCATATCCAGGCTGCTGGCCAGAGAAAACCACATCTGATGGCAGGCCTACAGCAGGAAAGAGTTTTCAGTGCAATGGGGGCCACAAACCTGGCTTTCCTGGCAGCACAGGGCTGCTCCATGGTGCTAAAAGGAAACCCTGCGCTCTCTTCTTGGTCCTGTAACAATATCACAGAGCACATGCTGGGTGACATGGCTAATTATCCATTGTTTCCTCCTCTAAACACCACTCTTTATTCATGCCAGGAAACATTTAAAGTTTGGAAAGCTAACAGGAGTTTTAAATTAGAAAACATTTTTCATTTTCCCATTTTTCTCTCTCTGTGCAACCAGCCCTAAATTTTTGTTTGCTGCACTGTGCTTTCTCTCCCTGTAAGTAGCTTCAAGATGTTCATCATGGGCTCACTTCTTCACCTTTTGACTTTTCAGTGCCTTTTTGTGTTTTTTTCTCCTGATTTCTCATTCCTCCTTTTGGGTGTATAAACGCAAATGTATAAGCCAAGGTCCCATGAAGCATTAACTCTCAACTCTTCCTCTGAATGTACAGTATTGTCAGGTATGTTTTTTTGACTACAGATGCTCAAGTGTAAAAGCTCAAGTGGGGTGTCTCAAAACTGCAGAGAAATTTACCTACTGCTCGAGTTCTGCTTGGAGAAAATTTGCAGGAGGAAGAAGAGCTGTTCAAAGAGGTGCAGACATATTGTGAAAACCTTCAAGCCAACTGCACTGTGTAATGAACTTAAAACAAGGAGATACCTCACCTGCAAAGTCTAACTTATACTTCTGAGAACCAGCCCTGAAAAAAATAACACCATTCTTGTCAGCTTGATATTCATTCTCCAGCATTGCAGACGTTACAGTGGCAGTGACATGATCTGGGTGCTGCAGAAAGAACAAGGAAATTATACATGTCAGAAACCACCCTTTGGTTTAGGTGTCACTGCAGAAATACCAATGCTTCCTCGGGCCCCTTTGGCAGGGTGATGTTTTGAAGTGAGTCTCGAAGGCTTCAAGCATTTTGTTCTACAGTGATGGAGGAGTACCCCACTGAGCACAGCTGCTTCTAACAACAGCAACAAAGCAGCCTTCAGCCTGTGTGGTCAGCTCCAGCCAAATGATGTTTGTCAACCCTGGAAAATGCACCCGCTTTCAAAGGCAGTCCCTTGAAAGCGTTCACAGAGTTCCAGTCCAGCTTTGAGGGACAATTAAGAAGACAATTCCAGCCAGGCATTGGAGCAGCACTGCAAGGGCACCCAGCGGTGCGTGCAGAACGCACCAGCTGCAGAACAACACGCTCTAAATAACTCTCCAAAAATGGCTCAACAAAAGCTTTCGGCATGAACAGCCAATGAATTTCACCTCTTTCCCGTACTCAATCCACTGCTCGGAATCATCAAGCCAGTACCAGACATACTCCATTTCAGGGGCAGACAGATGAGTCAGGAGATGACACAAGTGCAGAAGAGCTGATGGGCACCTGGCTGCTTGCTCTGCCCTGCATTGGAAAAGAAATCCAGATCAAAGTAGGGGTTTCCAAAGCTGTCAAATTGTGCAGTATCCCTGGTCTGATCAGAAATCTATTCACTTCCCAAAAAAGGAGACCCCCTTCAGCTGGGAAGAGCAGGTTTGCCCCAGAACGAAGCAACTCATGTTTGTATGTTTATAGGGCACGGTAAGCACCACAGAAATGACCCTGGCTTGGACCTGTGCCACTGATTTTCCCTAAAATGTATCTTCCTAAAAAACACATTTCAAGAAAATACACTTGACACAGAGATTCCCCTGAGGCCTGTGGAAGTCCATGGAGCAGAGATCCACACTTCAGCCCATGGAGAAGCCCATCCTGCAGCGTGTGGACAGGCCCTGAGGGAAGCTGCAGTCCATGGAGAAGAACCCATGCTAGAGCACGTCTATCCTGAAGGACTGCAGCCCATGGGAAATTAACCATGCTGAAGCATGGGAAGTTTTTGAGAATGATGGAGGAGTAGGTGGCAAGTCCTACACACTGAGGAAAACATCCATTTCCCTTCCCCTTTGCATTGCTTTGATAGGAGGAGGTAGAAAAGTCAGGAATGAAGGAGTGAAGTTGAACCTGAGAATCTGTAGAGGGGGGGAATAGGTGATCTAATTTTCTTTCCTCGCAACTTAAATCTGTTTTAATTGGCAATAAATTAACATCCCCCAAGTCAAGTCTGTCTTGCCCAGTGTTCACCTTGGCTTTATCTCAGTTCATGAATTTTTTCATCTTATTTTCTCCCTACCGTCCTGTTGAGGATAGGGAGTGAGAGAGCAGGTCTCACTTGGAGGAGGGGATATTGTTACTTACCAGCAAAGTCTCTGCTCTGCACTCTATCCTAGACACAGCACCTAAAGGGAGAAGAAGATGAATCAAGTAGCCACCAAAAGTTCCAACTCATGAGATTTTACTTTGCTTCCTGCTGTGCTTCACTCTCCATTTCATCTCCCAGTTTTGGACCCAGACAACATTTTTTAATGTCTCTCACCACTTTACTGCCCCTACAACACTGCCTCTCATGGATCACGTATCCATAGCCAAAAGCTGCCAGCCGTTGAGCTTCCAAGGGTCTGTGACAGCTACTCTGAGCTGCCTCAAGAATCTGAACACGATATTGAAACAGAAACTGGAAATGATCATGTATCCAGCTCTGACGCCCTTTGTGCTTTGGCAGAGATCAAGGGTACGCAGAGCAGGCCAATGAGAGGAATTCATTACAGGAGCAGCCACCTCATAGAGCTGTTTACAGTGCAAAAGTCCACAAAACAAAGGTGTGACAGCCCCAGACTGCCAGAACAAAGAGCGAGGAAGAACCTGGGTTTCCTTCACAGACAGACCTTGTTTCAGTGCTGCCTGTGTAACCCCAGCCAGGACTGCTCCTAGAAAAATGCTCCAAATTATTCTTCTCTCTCTTTGCAGGACATTCAAGAGATCCAGCACTACCAGGAGATTTTTTGGACACGGCTGTCCCTTTTTTGCTCTCTGCACGCCACCATGCTGCTGCTGGCATGGCTGAAGAATTTGAAGTTTGTGGATTTGAAGGGTGGGATTTGAGGGGGGAAGTGGGGAGAAGGGAAATGGAAAGAAAAGCAGGGAAATGGTGTGGGATAATGTTTCCAGGCAGCTTTTCTCCACTGCTGCCTGTCTCTTCCCTCTATCCCCACTCCAGATTACCCCTGCTAACCCCTGCCAGCTCCCCTGCTGAGACTTGGGGCTCCCAGTCTGCCCTAATCACATGAGCTTGCAAAACTGTCCACTTGTGACCTACTTTTCTTTTTACTTTCCAGCATTTCTGCTCCATGCTGGGATTCCCCACTCACCAACTCACCCCAACTAGAAACAGAGGTGAAACACTTAAAAAGCAAACAGAAATATTTCACCAGCCAGACAGGTAGTGTCCTTCACATTTTGCTGAAGATCTCGCTACATAATCTTGTGCAACTGTACATTTGCTTTTTATATCTTAACAGGAATAACTTTATACAGAGAAAATTTTATACTTAAAAAGCAACCTCATAGTACCTTTTCTCTTACACAAGAAGAAAAGATGAATGAATGAAGATACAAACACAACTTACAGTATGATAAAGTGCAAGCAGGTATCCCTCCAACACACCTTAAAGCCAAGCCCACAAGCTATGAAATCCTGAACTTCCTGTGTGTCCAGCCCTCCCTTCCCAGCTGCACTCTGGGAAGGCTGTCAGAGCCCAGCATGTGCCACTTCCCTGGCACAGTTCTGTCCCCGAGCTGCCCAGTCACCTCTCTCGGGTGCTGAGGGCATCAGCTTGCCAGGCTGGATGAGCCTGCTCCACCCTTGCTCTGCATGGCAAAGGTGCCCCAGGAGCAGCAACACCTTTGAAAGGAAACCGCAGCTGGCCTGTGAGAGCTCCCTGTGAACTCCCCACAGCACACCTGTGCCTCGCTGTCACTCTCCCTCGCAGCCTCTCGCCGTGGGACCACAGATGTCTGTCTGACGCAGACCCTTAAGGAAGTGGGACATTTCCTTCTGGTTATTGCGACAGACGCATGCGCATCTGCCAAGCACGAGCAGGCCGGCCAGGCACAGCCCAGGGCTTTGGCCAATACAGCTGCAAAATCAACGTCACGACGAAGCAGTAGAGTTTATCCCTGCTTCTGGGTCCCTGTCATTGCACTTACCTAAAGCCAGTACCTCCCAGCCTTGCAACGGCTGGGGATATTCAGGGCCTTCTCCTTTCTATAAGGAGCAGCTTCTATAATGAATATCATTCTTGGAAATCCAACAACCAGCATTGCCTTGCAAAGTGACCTCCCAAATCTCAGTGCAGAAATGGGTGCATCGTTCATCCCGCTGTCCCCAGGGTTAGTGGTGGCACTGGTGGGGGGTTTGCAGCAAGCAGAGACACACTGAGCCACAGAAACCCGTGTGTGCCAAGCACAGAGCCCTGTGAGACAGGCTCGCTCAGCCCTCGGAGCTCTGCACCGTCCCAGGTGTTTTTGTTCTTGTACCTTGGAGTCTGATCCTCCTCCCTGCTCTTCAAACAAGGCTTAGGAGCTTTCCAGTCTGACCTCCAGCCTTTCAGAGGCTGACAGCACTTCCCAGCAGAGCTCTGAAGCATAAAGCTTAACAACAGGTCAAGTAATCTTAACTATGCAAACTTTTAAAGCCGAAAGCATTTGTTTGACTTTTTTTTTTCTCAGATTGTGTTCAGTTGAACTGCCCAGAACATTTTTTCTTTCCTGGTAATCCAGTCACACCAGATCAGTAGTGGCTGAAATACATAAATCGCTGAGTTTCCAGGAAGGGTACACTCTGAGTGCATTCTATAGACAGAGCATAAACACAAACAAACAAGTAAACAAACCCTACAAAACCCCTAGCATGCACACAAAAAAAAAACCCAAACCAAAACAAAAAAACAACACCACAAATGTGATTATGAACTCACTTTCTTTCATTTCTATGGCCCTACTGAGGCCTGAGAGCTTCAGTAGACATGAGACAGCAGCTCTGGCTTGGTAGAAAATGTTTACATACCTTTACTGGGAGCAGCATACCATCCTCTCTAAAAACAAACAACTCTCCACAAACTGGAAACTTGAGCTCACTGCAAACTCATACCTTCCAAACATAGTCTTTATTTTTTTCCCTTTTAATTGCAATCTCATCCATGGAGCTGTTGAATCTCTGATTTCTCAACCATGGTACTACATCTGTCTGCATTTCCAGTATCTGGGAATGGAACAAGTCTCAGAGCAGACATCCTATGTATAGCCCTGAAAGATCATATTCCTGCACCGTCAGCAGAGGCACCCAAGTGTGGTTTCCCAGCATCTGTCAAATGATTTATCCTTTATTAAGAAACTATGGTCCAGCAGGTAGCGAAACTTAGTCTCCTCCCAGGAATTTCAATTCTTGTTCATTTTTTCTCTTCAGAGGAAATGGACAAAGGGGCATTTCACCCTTTGTCTGTGCCTCTGTGACACACAGCAGCTCTATTGCAATTTCAGACTGTTCCAAGGTTTGATATAGGAGTCCTGATGCTACAACATGTTCACACTGTGCTCCCATGACTATTGCAGCCTGGGACCAGGCTGGCAGTACCTCATGCTTCTACCTTAAGATGTGTAGAGTCCCCCAAACCAGTACCAAAGTGGGTGGACTCAGGAAATGTGGGGGTGATGGAGCTCACCTGGTTCTGCAAGGTCTTCTGCAGGTTGGTCCCCCAGCCACCCACACTGAGTCCTGGTACATCACTGGAGTGCTGTGGGAAGGTGTGCCAGGGAGTTCAGCTTCAGCAAAGCCCAGCACGAGGAGGGATTGGCTCTTGTCTGGCAGCCTGGAAGCCTTTCCAGATCTCACTTGAATCCATTCTACCATTTAAAGCCAGTACCTTCTCCTGTAGGTTGTGATGGTTTCTGCTGTGAGGATTTTCCCAATGAGACTGTATTTCATGTTGGACAATGTCCAGCAGCTTGTAAATTAAATTGTGGGAGAGTAGTGAGGAAACAAACCCTGCAACCACACTGCTGCTGTCCCAGCTTAATTCAGCACAGGAACAGGAAGCAATCATTACAAGAATAATAATTCTCAATTGCTTGGAAAAAACCCAACTTTAGTTCCAAAATTTTACACGTTTCAGTAGATTACATTGGATTTGTAAATGGTAGTTTGTTTTTATTTTCAGTACATAAATGTTTGATACACAGGGTTAAAAAATGCTCCACATTCTGCTGTTCCTCTTTCCAGCAGGCATTAGAGGAGTCTCAGCATGCTACTTCCCATCTTTTAGGAACCATTTAACAATTACATGATTGTAAATAGTTAATTGCTGTTTTATCTGGACATAACATTGCCACATTAATAATGTAAACCAAAGTAATCCAATAACGGAAACCTTTCTTATGCCATTAGTTCAAATGAGCATTTATGGATTAAATCAGCAAGTCATGTGCACTTGGCAAGTTAAAGCTTGGATGTGAAGTCACTCATGTCTTCTTACAGCACCAAAAGATGCACTTATTCAGGAATCTGCCCAAGTCTCATCAGTGGTCCTGTCTAATTAAAGGAGGAATTGTATTTCACTGGAGCTAGGCCAAATTCTGAGTTTTCAACTTTGCTGGTGAGGAGTGGGTCTGGAAATTTGGAGAAGGGATGAGGATCTATTCTGTCATATTCTAGTTGATATTTAACTGATTTTTTAAAATGCATTTGTACATTTTAAAATGAAATTTCATGAAAGTAAAATTCAAAGTTGAAAGATTACTTCAAAGCTAAAAACAATCATTCTGATTATACAAGAATCAAACCAAAACATTCTGACCTTACTTTGTTAATACTTGAATTTCAAATATCTTCTCATTAGCCCAGTCTGCACTTTCTGGTGAACAAAATTTTATCCCCCTGTATGTCCCTTTCCATTTAATCTGTCTTATCTCTAGTTTGTTCTCTCCAACCCTTCCCCTTGTCCATAACAAGGCTACTGTAGTGGTTCTGTTTGAAACTTGCATTTGGCTTCCATGTGTGGGATTCTAAGACCTGCAACATGCCCACTTCCTCTATTTGCCAAGCTAAGAAAACAAAATACTGTCTCTGTACACACACACACAAACACACACACTCTCAGTTTTACTCAGGACTGGGCTAGGCTGCAAAATACAGATCTTGGTTTCAAAGACACTCTGCAGGCAAAGCAAGCTCATTTCAGAGAACTAGTCTGCTCTTCTGAAAGAAAGAAAAGAGCAGGAACAGATCCCGATTGGCAAGCATAGGAACACTTGCAGCAAGGTTTTGGCTCAGAGTCATCCTCATTTGCACTGACTAAAAAGAATAAAAGCATGGCCTGCTTTTGGTAGGATCAAAGGTGTCAAAAATGGTGTAAGTAGATTTTTACTGTCCTCTGTGAGTTCTGATGATTTTCTCAGTAAGTCTTGATTTCTTGTTGGACAACTTCCAGCAGTAACTGTAGTTTGTGTGTAAGATAATCTGAAAGGGTGAAAAAAAAGGAAGGAAGCTTAGTCCAGAGGAAATCCTGAGATATGGCTTAAAATCAGAGCATCAGCACTGATGGCTGGAACACTTGATGTTGGCAGATCACTATATCTGTTTCCTATTCTTGCTGTGTGTTTTCTTCTATTCGGTGGTTACTGATGCACCTCTATCCAAACATCAAATCAAAAGAAAACAAGACTTGGAACAGAAATGACAAATTAAACTCAAACCCAGGCTCTGATTTCTGAAAAAAGCCTTGTGCCACCATGCCTACATCTAAAAGAAATCTGTACTAGACACTGCATGGATGGAGATGTACTTCATTTCCATAGCTACATTTGTGCCCAAACCATCCTGGCCTCTTCACCAAACTGACAGACCTCTGGCAGTACTCTTCTCCTACCAGTCTTCTCCCCAGCCTTTTGGCAAGTAAGTTTGTGCTTGGAGTTGCAGCATCTGCCTGTAGTCTCTCCATCCTAACTTTTTGTCTTTTTGCTCCATGTCAAACAAATTTGACCCAGAGTTGGTGATCCCAAAGACATGATAAAGTTTAGTAGGTACCAGGGCTGGGGTGGGAAAGCGATCCTCTCTACTCCCCCTGTTGGTAGACCTCAGCCTTGTCTTTGTTAAAACAAATTTGGCTGTGGAGGCCGTGCCTTGGGAAAGGCATCAGAGTGGTGCCAGGGGTCATGATTTAGGTCTCATGAAGTTTGTTGGTCAAGGAGAAATCTGCACCAGAGATGAGCCCTGGGAACAAACCAGCATCCCAACCCTTGAGCATGTTTAGGTCCACAATTATGAAAGTCAAATGCATACTTACAAAACAGGTTGCGGCAGCGGTCTGACATCTGCCTGTGGATTATGAGGTAGTAGACTGGAAAACCACTCAAAACCATGGTGCATCCAATGCTGATGTTCACAGGGTCTGAGTAGAAAGACATTGCCACTGTGAAGAGGCAGATGATGGTAAAAGAGATAGGAACAAAAAGGGGAACCTGTGGAAAAGAGCACAGAAGACTATCAGGGAAAACTGGTGGCTGCAGCCAGTCAGACTCTGTATATGCCAGCACACACGGTAGTCATTTCTCCATCTAAAGAAAATGAGAAGGATCATATCCTGTCCTGCAGAGTACTTCTGTACAATCAGACTGCAAACAATTGCATCAGCTTCAGAGCCCAGTGTGCCCTGTGAGGTGCATGCTTCCTATATTCATGTGCACCAAAATCTAAACCTCACTTGCATTTGGAAGTCGAGCAGGGGGAGAAGCCACCAACACCCCACAGCTCTGTCAATGTCCTGCTCCTGTGCGTGCACACGCACACATACCTACAGGCCACCTGAGGCAACTGCTGAGGGAAAATCTGAAGCCAAGAAAGAAGTGACACTTTGAATCAAACTGTTCTTTGCTTAAGAAACTCATGACTCATGTTGACCTGCCTCCAGTTCGCCTGAGACTTATAGTGACTAAGCCAAGACAAACCAGGCTCCCTATCCCTGTCTCTGTAGTACCTGCACCAAGAACTTCAGCTTCAGCAACACCAAGGTGAAAATCAAAGCAGCACTCAACACTTCAGCCATACCCTATTGGGTGAGCCAATTCAGCTGGGTTATTTGGAGAGCAAATAGGAAGACTGCAATAAATAATAAAACTGTGAAACACTCCCTCTGTCTCTGGATCCAAACTCAGCCAAGAAACTCCTTGCCATGGCTGATGGAATGAAGGAGCTGCTCTCATATAGGGTGACAACCTTTACCAGTAATAAAGATTGTATTTTGGATGCTCAACATGCCAAGTTGGAAGAGATCAGTTGCTCTAGGTATGGCAGCCATCCAGCCATCAAACTTAGGTACTCTTGTGTTTCTAACCGCTCCTACATGCACACACTCACGCTGAACATCTGCTTGAGAGGTGTGCGAGCGGACTGCTCCCTACACTTTCCGGTGTTTTCTCACCGTTTTTAACTCAAAATGCCACGGAGAGCCTAAGTACCAGCATTGTCACACGGGGGCCACGCTTTGTTCTCCAGCGGGCAGCGGCAGGGGACGGCCCATGAGCGGCCACTAGAGCGCAGCACGGGCCCGCGCAGCCCTTCCCTCTTGCACAGAACTGACAAAAAATAGGGAAAAGGAGGGGGGGGATCAGCCGAACTGACCAAAAGGCCAATATTTCCCTCCCTCGTTTAATCAGCGTTTAGGAGCCGCTAGAAGCGTGAATCTTTGTCTGAGGAAAACCAGGGCAAAAATCTCAGCATCTGAAACCATCGGCAGTGCCACCCACTAATAAATCTCCCCTGAGAAGTTTGGTTTGAAAGAAAAGCTAAAAACTTATTCAGTTTGGTTCTGGGGGAGTACACAAGTGGAGCCAACCAACAAACTGGGAAGCCTCAAGGTCTCTACTAAATGCAAAGACCGAGAAGAAAAATGACCCCAAACTTTGCAGGAGGACGTGCCCAGCTCACAGAGGACGGCTGTGACTGCAGGAAGTGTTTCTGTCCCCTGAGCTGCTCGCCGCCCAGTGCCAGCGTTTCCCGAGGTCCTCTGCCTTCCCAGGAGCTGCTGGCTGGAGGTGCCACGCAGGGGCAACCAGAGTCAGGAACGAACTGCGCTCGCCTCAAGCACCGCCCCAATCCAATGCCTTCTGCACATTCGGCAGTAGGAGAGGTGCCCAAGAACAGGAAAGCTGCTCCAGCACCGGCTCCAGCATCTCCTGTTGACATGAGGGGGATCCCAGCACCCAGCAGTGAGAATGGCCACAAGAGGGGCCCACTGCTTTACATGAGACAATATTTCTAAACCAGCAGATGATTCCTCCCAAGTCAGGTTTGCTCCCAGGACACCTCCACCCATGCTGTTTTTCCCCCAAGCCTGACATCTTCCTGCTTCTCAGCTAGAACTGAGACTTACCTACCACTGAAATAAGATCCAGGCAAGAGTCCCCTCTTGTAGCACACAAGAGATGAGCGAGAGAACTGCTCTCTGTACATCTCCCCGTTCCAAGTCTGAAACTTTGTCCCCCATAGTAAGCAGTCTTCTAACATGCATCTGGTCACTCCGTGTAGAACTGGCTTTATAGGATTTGGCACATTTGGGCACATCAACCAATTTTGGGAGCTCCCCATAAGCATTGCTAAGCATCAGGGACTGAAACCTCTTAGAGCCTAAGGGCAACCATGGCCATGTAATGCTGTAATTATTAGCAGACCAAAGAGAGGAATGACAGGCCTGCACATTCCTGGCAGCCAGGTGTGTGCTGTGTATTTACCCTGAAGGGGCTGTGCAGCTCCGGGTGGCGGTGGCGATGGACAATGAGCCCGAGGGTGGCCAACCCTATGAAGAGCCATCGGGAAAAGCTGAAGAAGTTCAGTAGATGGTAGATGTCTCCGATGCACACCATGGCAGTGACCAAAGGGAACTGAGCATTGTGAGCACAAAATACAGTCATTAAAGCCATGGATCACCTCCCCCAACCCCCCTGCAACTACTTCACAGCCCCAACATTTGGGAGGTCAGAGCACTTCACAGAACAGTGTCACAGACTGAAGGCAAAAGACCTAAAGGTACTGTTCTGTAGTGCTACAGAAAAGAGTGATCATTTCAAGACCAGCAACATCTTCAATGCTTCATGTCCAAGCCAGGGCAATTAAAGCATGCATGATCCAAAAGCCTGTATTGCTGGTAGACAGGCTATCTACAATGACATCTGCTAAGTTTTTAGCAGGTCAGCCAAGCTCCAACAGGCACTGCAGCACAGCTGGGATGGAGCTGGACCACTGCCATAAAAAAAAACCCTGAAGAAACCAAAACATGAGACCAGACCATCCTACAAGTGCTCATTCCCTGCATTTCCATCACACCTGGAAACTTTCAATTTACAAATAGCCAAAGCCTGGCAGAGGTATTTTCATAAGGCAATATCAAGCAGCACCTGTGGCAGATGGTAGGGTCTGTACTTTTAAAAAAGGTGTCTAATGTTATAAGGCAGGGACTTCAAGGTTGTACATTTGGATACCACTGCTGGCTTAAGGGGACTTAATACTTTGCAGCCATTTCCTGTATCCTGCCTTCTTTATTTTTCAGGGGGTAATTTAATGTCTCAACACCCCTTAAAACTCCTCAGTTTATCCAGTCCTTGCAAGAAAGCCAAGACAGCAAAAGAACAGAGCATGTCACACACAGCCAGATCTCCTTACCATTAACATGACAGCAGGAAGGGGGGTGTGCCTTCGAATGTGGATCATGGAGAAGAGAGGAGGCCACTGCCCTTCCCTGGAAGCCACAAACAGAGTCCTAGAAAAAGACAGGGAGCCCTGCACATTAAAATTCTACATCCACATTAGAAATGAGATCAGTCACTGGACTGACCTGAGGCATCAAGGCACCTGCTCCCTTCCCCAGCACAAGTCTGCTGTTCAAGGCCACAGTTCTGCCTTTAGCTGCACCTTCATAGAAGGTTTGGGTTGAAACCCACTCCCCTGCTGTGGACAGGGACAGCTTCCACTAGACCAGGTTGCTCAGAGCTCCGCTTTGGAGGCATTTGGAAGAAAACCAAGGTTGAGTTCCCATAGTTCTCCCAAGACCAGTTCAAGGCAGTTCAGAACCCACCACTGGCAGTGTCTCCTTGGGTGCCTTATTAGCAGAGACCTTTGGGCAAGTCCAAAGTGACCATGAATGAGCTCAGACTGGAAAGAAGAGTAAGTAAGTCTCTTGCCATCAAAAAAAGAATTAATCTTTCCAGTGAGAAGGAAGTGGAGGGATCACAAAGTTCAGTCATTTATAAGAGAAGCTGGTGAGTCTTATGAAAGGGGACTGTCAGCTTTGAAGCCTATATACTTATATGTGCATATATAGAAAAAATGAAGTGCAATCTCCTCAAATTACAGATGATTTCCAATCCTCTGGTCAGCTGTTGGAAAATACAGTTTGTCACACTGCCAAGAGACCAGCTACACACAAGAACAGCTACAAAATGAGAGCATCTCTCTTTTGCCTGCATCCCTCCTTTGATTCATGAAAGAGCAATTAGGCAGAAGACAATCACATCCAATTTTATAAACTTAATATCCTCAAACAAACCATGCCAGAGCATCAGCTGGGCTGAAGCAGGGCCCCAAGCAGCTGGGGCACAAGTGTACAACTGGTTTTATTGCTGTCTCTGTGGCTTTGCAGGGGTGTGGCTGGCAGGCAGCCAGGGAGGCCCCATCAGTGTTAATATGGACTTTCTGCAGTGATTATGTTAATGATGCCAGGATGGGGGAGAAAAGGTCAGTAGGGGACACGAAGAACCTCTGTGCTGTCCAGAGACTTCTCATCCTCAAAGAAAGCCATTATCTAGGGCAGCTAATGGGAAGGATCATCCACACCTGTATTTAATACAGGGATTCAGGGTAATGGATCACATCATTCATTAGCTTTCAGGCTATGAAACATTCCTTTCAGATCAGCTGATTTTTCCCTTTGCAATCAAAGCTGTGGAACAGAACCCACAGCAGAGGGTTTGCTCAGCTCCACAGGACCAGCACAACACACTTCTTGATAAGGTCTGCCCTTCTCCCCAGTTTCAAGGTTCCCATAAGGACATGGAGCGTGGCAGACAGTGAAACTGGCAAGTTTATTTTTCCATGGAGCAAAGCTTTTCTTTTTGCTACAACAGGACTTCTTGAACCTTGACTATTGCTTTAGGAATAGCCCATCCCACTGACATTTCATTGACTTCAAAGCAAAGTCCTCAAGGGAGAGTTTGCCTAGAAAGCCTCACAACAGAGGGACCCTATGCCCCCCAGCAGCACAGCTGGGTGAACCCAGTGAAAGAAGACTCAGTCTCACTGAGCAGCTGCCAACATCAACAAAGCCTTTAGTTCACCAGCAACACTAACATTTCACTTAAAACTGTGGATTTAAACTGAAGGGTAGGGGAGAAGATAAAAATCTTTGTGACTGGTCCTAGATACCAAAGTCTGGACCTGGCCAGAAACAGAAAAAGTAGACTTTTAGCCAAAAGGGACCATCCTGTAGCTGACAACCTGGGAGTCAAAAGTCTTATTTTTCCCACAAGAGTAGCTAAAATGCCACTGTGCGGATGGGTAGTTGCAGATTGGTGATGCTTCCCTCTGATTCAGTGAGCCAAAATCATAATAGATCCTTAGGGATGTGACCTTGAAAATGTGAAGATTCCTCCGTTCATGGTTCCAAAGCAGGACAGTGCCACAAGGACAGGGACCACGGAGATCAGGCTTTTGAAGGCTCGCTGCACAAAGCTCTAGAGGAAGAGCAAACGTGACTTTAGGGAACATGTGGTGATCTCTGTGACATCAGGGTCAAAAAAAGAAAACTTTTTCCATTGAAGGAGTAATATAGAAGTCATAAATCTCACCTTTTCTACTGTCATCTACAGGTTATTTTTCATTATCTTTTAGGCATGACAAAGAGAATTTACTGTTGCCCAGTAATCCACAGAAATTACAAAGCAATAAAGCATTTTATAAGAAAACCATCTCTGAAAGACTTGCTATGATCACAGCATAAGCTGGCCATGCTGAGGAGACTACAACAGCAATGACAACTCACCACAGCCACAGCAGGAGAAGCCAGAACATCTTGTGTTCCCAGGACTGTGTAATAGGAGACATTGGTGAGCATGTACCCCACGATTACCGTGATCACAGACACGATGACAGCCAGGGGGATATTTCTGCAAGGGGAACACACACACACGCACAAAGAACTGCTATGCCTTGTTATGCACAGTATTACTGCAGATTTTATCTGGTAGTACAATTGATTGCAGTCAGGTGAACCCACAAAATTATTCCTCCTGCACTGCACTTGGGAAAGCTACGGGGCCCCCGAGGCTGGTAACCCAGGGCAGCTTCCTCCCAGCCTTACCGTTCAGGTTTGACCAACTCTTCCCGCACAAAGCTGGTCTGAAACCTGCACGATGGGAAGAGACGGGGTGAGAGTCTGAGTCACGCTGAGGGCACCTGCCTGCTGCCCGTGGAGAGCCCTCCCATCGCACCTACCAGCCGGAGTATGCGAACATGCCTGCATAGAAAGCCAGGGGGAGCTTATCCAGAACCAGCGACTGCCTGTCAAAAGCATCCTGGAAGTTCTCGGTGTGGCCTGCAGAGGAGATAAACAACGGACACAGAGCAGGAAAATGTCAGACAGGTTTCCTTTCCTGTAGGATAACGTCCCTTGTACCTCTTGCCCAGACCTGGGAAGACTGGATTTCCTTGGAGCAGGGTATTCAAATTAATTTCATTGTTTTAACTTCAGTGCTGTTGCTGATATGTTTACTTTCCTACAGTGACATAAAAAACCCCAACAAAAACAAAAACAAACCAACTATCTCTTGTCCAGCTATGGTAGGCATTTCGGGAAGGGCAAAAACAATACCCAGTTGTTTCCAACAGACCCTGCTATGGGAACAGATCATGGACACCAGGGGATCCACGTTGTCCTCTCCTTTCTTTAGGCCCAAAATTAAGTTGTTGGATTGACCCCCATGTTCTGTCCCCAGCCCCCTCAGCAGCTGGACACACACTCCTCTTTGATGTGGTGCAGTCAGCGAGGCAGCTAACCCAGTTCTCACTGTGCTCTCTCCCGCTCCTGCTGCTGGAGCAGTGACCCCAGCCCTGTGCTGGCCAGAGCATGGGAATCAGGCTGGAAGAGGGGATGGGAGCAGCAACCTGCCAGTCTGACCTACCACCACTCACCCACCCACCCACAGGAAAGGACACAGAGGGTGAAGCAAATAAAATTTTCAAAGTAGAGGTGTCTCAGATATTTACCAACTCCCCTATTTTTCCTTCAAGTCCTCTGCTCGAAACAGAGCAAAACAAACATAACAAAACAAAACACAACCAAAAAAAAAATCTAAGTCAGGATTTTCTCTAAATAAAAAAAATATATATTTAGGGAAGAGAGAAATGCTGAATGGCCTCTCATTCAAACACAGTCAAAAGGAATTGCATTCCAAACATTTTCAAACTCAAGGTTTGGTTCCACATCTGTGTTCAATTTTCCATAATAAACTGTCTTTAAGAGGTGAGCTGCGTGCCTAGTTGGGCTTCACCAGGCAAGGTGTGACATGGCACGGAGCACGTGAGGAAAGTCAGGCCACTTCTAGGGAGGTGCTTCTACAAGAAGGTCAGTGACAAGACTTGGGCACTTGGGTTTGAAATGCTGGCCCAGCAAGTCTCTAATATGAACCTGAGCCAAAGAGAAGGTAATGACAGAGGAAAGGACAGAAGTGCAATCAAAAATAAAGCAGCACAAGGCAGAGGAATCAAACAAAATTATTTAAAAGAACAAAACTGATTTTTAAGCCCAAAAATAAAATTAAGTCAATTTGAAAATATGTTTGAAGAAAACTAACCTAAAATATAGGAGTGAGCCTACTGAGGTAATTTTTTTTTGTTCTAAAAGGATGGCTGGTAAGTGATGGTGCATGAAAAGGATTTATTGCTTGCAATGCATTAATGAGCAATTTACAGTCCCCCGTGAGTCACATGAAATACAACCTCTCATACTGGAGTCTCTTGGTGAATTCTCCCTCCAGATGTCACCTGCAGTTATCCTCTCCACCAGAGGATGGGTGCCAGGGCTCCAGATTGTCATTTGAAGGCATTCCTAACAATAATGGCACAGGATTCCTAGCTGCAGGGCAGTCCTTTAGTTCAGAAGCTCTGCCAGCCAGGGGAGCTTTGCATGTTCAAATGAGCCAGCTCCAGACATCAGAAAGAAACATGAAGACCAAGCCCAGTGCCTGTGGTGCTTTCTGTGCAGAAGAAGGTAATAGCATGAAGAGGGAGCAGACTTCATCCCTTGAGTGGGAATGCCTTGGGCTTTTCTATAAACTGAGGCTTGGATTAAAGCCAGTATTCTTGTATCCTTCACAGAAGATACTACTGGTAGGGTTTTTCTCCCCCACTTTGCATACGGGCATGAAATCCTGTACCCAGTTCATTGTAAAATCACTAAATCACCACCCATCTGAGTCTGGAGGTAAAAAACATTAGCTTATGCCACAGAAGGGTTAGAGATGCCCTTACCAGGGCTCAGCTGAGGGCTGATAACTCATTACACAGCTGTGACTGGCACAGGGATGCTGACATATATCCTAAATGTCCATCAAATATGTGCTGCTTTGGAAAGATTTTGAGCTACACTGGAAGCAGGCAAGTCTGACTCCAAAGAAAGATCATCTGCAGAGGAAGGTGCCAGTATGACTCTGGGTAGGATCACACATCCTCTGGCACTAAGACCCACTAAATTTTGGAGAAAGCCCCACCCAGCCAGGTGCATCAGCCCAGTGCAACATTGCAGCTTGTGCCAGCTACGCCGGTCTCAGCTCCCAGCTAATTCACATCTGGCACATGGACAAAAAGTTCCTGCCAGCTGAGTGAGCACCACACTTGTCACTTGGGACTGACAAAAGCCATGATGGGGGGCACATTGAGCACCCTCCTTCAGCCATGCAACAACACCTACCCTGGGCCAGCAGCATCATCCCTGGCACAATGATGAGTGCAAGAGCCAGAAGTTTGACAACGGAGAGGGCGGTCTGCAGCCGCGCGCTCCAGGTGACGCTCCAGGAATTGAGGGTGAGGACCGTGTCTGGAGAGAAAACAACACTGCTACAGCTGCAGCCTGAGCTCAACACACACAGGGAAAAATACAGCAGCTCTCCCTGCCCCAAGGAGGCTGGGGGAAGGCTGAACCTTTATGCCTTAGAGAGGATGTCTGGTGTGAGAGATGTCAGAAAACACTAGTGTGGGCCAGCACAGGGGGCTGACTTATGCTCCTAAAAGGGAGCAGTAACCTGGTTCCTGCTGGGCAATCCACACCTGCCTGGGGGAGAGGTGTGGGACATCTCAGCAGCCCACTTCACAGCATTCCCTGTGCCAGTCCACACCAGTCTGGGGCAGGTAGGACAGCTTCACGGGCTGGATGCACCAGGAGAGGAGGCTGAAACCTCAAGCCTTACACTCACAACTCATGTGGCTTTTGCACTATTACACATGGAGAGCTTCTGCTCCCACACCTGGCAAAATCCCCCTACCTAGGGCTCCAGCTGGTGAACAGGGAGACCCATTCCCCTTCCTAGAGAATACAGTGGCCCAATACCATGACCTTGAATCAGAACATTTTGGTTGGCTGAGGAGGTAAGACAGGACCCTTATCCCACAGCTGTCCCAGGAAATAACACCCCATAAGTGCTCCTAGTCTAGAGCAGAGGCCAGGATGGACAATCCCATAAGTGTTAGTACTTACAGTAGGCCAGGAGAGATACGAGCTTCACTGCAGGGACAGGGGCAGCACAGGGGGAGAAAAACGGCTCCAGCATGTAGCGTCCAAATGCCAGGGAAACCACAGCACTGTTGGCAGGCCTGGAGTGGGAAGTGTGGGGGGAACCAAGCACAAACTGCTCTGAGGATGGCTGAAAAATGGCATGAGGTAAAACTGCACAGAACTTGGGAAGGGGAGCAAGTTTCCCCACCTGGCTTCATCCTCTCACCCATGCAGATGGTGAATTCCCATCGAGTTTTTCTCATAGGTTTTTCTCAGTAAATGGGTTAAAAACCACATGCTGCAAAATTATTAATTTCCAACTTGAAAGCAAAAGTTGAGATTAATCATACTGAGCAACGCAAGTGTAGTTCATATGTTCTGCTTCATCTAAGCTTACACAAAGGATACAGGTTATTGAGAGGTGAGGACTTCCTTTTTAATGTTAAAAAAAGAAGTACTTCACAATTTTATAAATTATTTAACTTGGGGCTAACCCAGGAAGTTGTCTCCACTTTCTGAATCTGGAGAAACTAAAATTGTTTCACACTGAAAACAGAAGATCTGAAATAAATCTGGCATCTATTGCCAATCTATGAAATATACCACAGCTCTTGGGGGATAAGAGCTGCCAGGGGAAAAGAGAGCTATTCTTCGAGTACAGAACACATTTAACATTTGTAATTATTTCCACATTGCGTTGTCTTCCTTTTATCACTGAAAAATCTTTAAAAATCATTCTGCTTGTCCCTACTCTTTCCTTTACAAATTGCCTGGACTATTGCCTGGCACCATAACTTTTGGTATTTTAGATTATCACTGCATCCAGGAAGAGGCAAGCAAACCAAATCTCTTACCTGATAGCAAAAAACTCTGCCCACAGGAATAAGAAACTTGGCAGAGGCCCTAGTGTCTCCAAAATGTAGATATAATGTCCTCCGGACTTGGTGATTCTCGTTCCAAGCTCTGCATAACACAAGGCACCTGGAAAAATTCAGGTAGAAATGTACCAAGTAAATAACCCCAGGGATTTTCCCTTTCCTGTGTGATTTTTCAGGGATTGAACAAATCCATTTAAAATGAGTAGTGAATGAGAGGAAGAAAAAGAGAAACAGAACCACTTTTCCCTATTTTTTGTGGACTACCGTGGTTTGAAGTAAGTTTTGAAGTTATTGGCTTACTTGTCAGGTGGAAAGAAATTCTCTGTTTTGTGGTTAAATGTTACAACACTTCCATGGAAGCTCTGAAGAAGAGTGTGTGGTAGAAATGCTGCACCGAGCTACAAGAGGTTTCCTTCAAAAGATACCCTGGATTCTTGCTTCTCCTCACAGACTGGTGAAATGCTGCTTACAAAGCAGCTACAGCAGCTCAGCCACAAGCCATGGCTGAACTGGTCATTCCACTCATGTTTTTGATCCCAAGCCACGTTTTTGTGTCTTTATCTTGCATCTTCACATAAATCCCTTTCCTCTTTTGCATCCGGTGGTGACATGGCCACGCCTCCAAGTCCCATGGCAATCATGCCATATTCAGGTCATGCAGGATGGTGACCACCTCAATGTTTCCTGACTCCCTGTTGGAAAATTTGTGCAGAATACCGGTTCGAAGCATCAAATATAGGCAGACAGCTCATCTTGTTTATTCCACTGGGTCCCTTTAAATGCTTCAAGCATACATATAAGTGTGTTGCTGAACTCATGCAATGGGACATGTATCTATGCCCCACTTGAAAGAAAAAAAAAAAGCATAAAAGAAAGCAGACCTTTTAAATATACTGCAAAAAAGTGTCAGAGAAATAGTATGAGGAGGTCATCAAGCTGATAAAAGGGAAGAACAAACCAACAAATCCAGCTACAAAATGCCACCACTTGATAAAGAGGCTCCCAAGGCCCTTCCAGCAGTGTATCAAAGGATGTTGTAGAGGGAGAAACCTTTGCAAGTGCAGAGCTTGGCTATGTGATTAGCACACACATTGTCATTTACTGCTCTGCTTGGTTAAAAGAAACACCAAGCTCACATTATATTGTCAGCTTTTCTTTAAGCAGGAGTGTATAATTCACCAAAAACCACACAGAGGTTGCAATGCGAAATATTGTACACATATGCTAAGAACAAGAACAACTTGTTGCCCTATTAACAACTGAATGTCCCAATTTCTAAACTTGCATGTATGTGTCACAGTGTCAAAGCGGGGTTTTTTAGCATGGAGTATTTCTCCTTTCTCCATGTTTTGTGGGGGGGCTTTTTTTGTTTTGTTTGGGGTTTTTTTTGTTGTTTTGCTTTTTGTTTTGGTGGGGGGGTTTTTGCTGAGTTTTTGTGGGTTGTTTGTTTTGGTTTTGGTTTATTTTTGTTTGTTTTTAGTAAACTACAATAGAAGAAGAATGTTTAAGTCACCCACTGTAATAAGCATCAGATTAGTCTTCTGGGCTGGGACAACTTGCAGTTGTCCTAATAGCACCTTTAGAGAATTTCTGAATGGTGATTTATACAGCTAATGAAAGAAACTAAAAGCCATGTGGTTTATCCACTGTAACTTACAAGAGTTATGTTATTGCAAAAGAACTAGAATGAAACTGTCATCAAAATGACAACCCTTTGTGAGAAAAGACTGGTATTAAATGACAGAAATCAAGCCAATAGTAACACAAAGAAAGTGGGGCAGCATCAGACATACCCACACCATTTCTTACAGACACCCAACACCCACCCTGGGCTGGTGCATACCCTGCAGCTCCACAGACATCCTGCTCCAGCTACTCTCTCTGACAGAAAGGGGTCCCATGTGGCATATTGGGATCCTCTCTTCCTACTCTCTTCACAGTGCCTGTGAAAAGCACAGCACAGCCCTCAGGTTCCCTTTTAGGTGCCTACATGTCCTTTCCACCTTACCGAAGGAGTCTCCTCATTCTCTCCCAGCTTTTCTGGCAGAGACCATGCTGTCTCCATTTGCAGTCACTGTCACTCCCCTGCCCTGCACTTGTACAGGAATTGATATTCACAGGCCATAAGTGCTGGAAGTTTGTCCATCACCCCAGGGAAATCATTTGAACTAAAAACTCCCCTGACTTCTTAAACCTTTGTTGCAGTAGGAACAAGGAATTTTGGGTTTATTCCTCTCCCAACTTTCTAAACATAAAAACGTGCAGGCGCCCCTCACCCCCCAGGTGCTTAGGCAAAGGCTGCCAAAGCTCAGCACTCACCAAACATGGAGAGGAGCCCACAGGAGAACCAGACGACCAGGGAGAATCCCACGCTGCCGGAGTTTTCCAGTACTCCTTTGGGGGAAATAAAGATGCCACTGCCAACCATGCTGCCGATGAGCAGCGAGAAAGCCCGCAGCAAAGTTATCTTTTTCCTCAGGAAGATGGCTTCTTCTTTCTTGTCTTTCCCCATGGCTTTCTTCCAATCACTGGGGAAGGCCACACATTCAGGAGCTACAGTCTCCCAAGTGTCCTCAAGGCTCACCTGTAAGACAAAGAGTTAGGGATTCAAGGATCTTCTTTTCTGGACAAAACTTTTTTTCAATAACCAGACAAGAGCTGTTGAATCTGTTCTCCTCAGCTGCAGGAGGCACCAGCCAAACCACAAGTGCCTAGAACACCCTTGGTATCATCTCTCTCATCAGTACAGCTCCCAAGAGACACTTTAAGTGTTTTCTGCTTCTTCTTCCAGGCAGCGCAGAGCGTTACATGTTGCATGCCAGCCACACCTCAGGATGATTCCCAAATTTGACTTTGAGTTGACTTTGAGTAATGTCAGATTGCCCAGACTGGAACTGGCCAGTTTAGGGTTAATTTAATGGGATTGAATACAGAGATACATTAATTTCAGCTCACTGTCAGAAAACAGATTTAAAGTTGCAAACCTAACAATCAATACCTTGAGAATCTCTGAGGTTAGAAAAATATTAAACTGCCTTTGTTGGTGCACCAAGAGGATTTAATCTTTTTTGATTTCCTATCCACCCTTGCTGAATGAACTAGCCCTGATTTTCTCACTAGAGCTTCATTTTATCAGTGTTTCTTAATATAGTTTCAAGCTTTTTTGCTTTCAAATTATTGAAGAGTCAGGAATAAGCACTGTTTACAGTTGTAAGACAGAGCTTAGTCATTACTAGCACACATGCCATTTCTTCTATTAATATAAAACAATGCTTGGTGATAACAGCAGCAGTGAAGTTTTTCCTAGAAAAGAAGGAATTTCAGACACTTCAGGGACCATGAGTTGATCCAGATTTAGTTCTCACAAACTGCAGCAACCTCCCACTTCCCCTCCTTGTTTCTCCTGTCTCTTTCTATCACCCCTAAATTGGCAACTTCACCAAGAAACTCACCTTTTGCTTAGGTAGGTAAGACAAATTCAGGTCAGCTACTACAGCCTAATTTGCTGTAGCAAACCTGTCTCTAGTCTTCCTAATAGCAAGTTTTACACTAGTAATTATCCCTGGTAGAGCAGGTAAGACAAGTCTGGAGTAGATAATTTAGCTCTTGTCCAGCTTTCCTCCACACATCCCCAACAATGCTCATGCACTCAGCTTCTGTGATTTTTTTCATTATTCTAACACAGTAAATTGCATTATGGTGAATATTAGCCCCAGCCCCATGGCTGTATATTATTGCAAAGTTACACTTTACAGAGATTCTATTTTATGGGCTTCTTGAATAATTTAGTAATTGCAGTGGTGTGTGTGTCCACAAGGAGACAGTGGTCACCTCTAGAAGCAGACCTAAACAGCCAGAACTTGCTTTCTTGGTAGAGAGACAAAAATGCTTTCCTAACTTTGAGGGGACAATTCTTGTTACCACTCATTCACGATACTCCTTTGCATGCCCTGTGTAAACTCAGTATAACCAAGGTCTTTTCTCCGCCATCCCCAGCCCTTTTCCCACCTGGAAGCAGTTGGGAAGAAGCAAGGTTATCACTTTCTCTGCACACATATGACAAGCACATGCAGAAAGCCCTTTCTCCTGCCAGCAGCATGAGCTGGTTTCTCTGAGATTGTGCCAAGCCTGCACAAGCATCTTCTCAACCAAACCAGCCAAGTTGAGTTAGTAAACCTCTAATGAGTCCCATAGGACTCTTTAAGGCTCACATGGGTCACATCAGCCTCTCTGGTCCCCCCAGAGCTGCTCCTCAGAGTCCCAAAACCTGACAGGGCTGCTGAAGACAGTGGCTGTGGAAGAGCAGGGATAGACCCCTGGGAGCCTCCCAACCCCTCAGCTGCAGCTCCCTCAGACACCAGTTAATTACCTTAACATGAAATACCAATATCGTCTGGTATTTCTCAGCTGAAATGAGACCCACACAGCATTCATTTGCAGAGGTGAAACAAAAGCCTCACCAAAGTGAAACCAAATTGAAGAGAGATGCTGTGCACAGCTGTGTCTAAAGCACCATTCAGAGATAATTAAAAGTGCACTTATCTGTTTGGCTGGGTTTTAGACAAAGCAGGTGCATTTACAATCCATCAGACTCCCATTTCTTGCTGGGATCCCGAAGCCGCAGAAGACAGCGTCTCTTTGCAGACTCTGAAATTACACAGAGAGAGCAGGGGAGGAACAAAAAAAAAAAAGGAGAGATCAAATCAATTTTACAGACCAGGTTAATGATCCAAAGTAAACACCAAACTCCGTACTTCTGTCCCCATGCTTTTTTTAAAAAAAATTTTAATACTACTGCCATGCAAACGTACATGGAGATAAAACAATCCAGTCCAGTAAATTTGAGAAGCATGAAATGTATCAATACTTGTTCCACAAGTGGTTGAAGGACAAGGAAAAAAGGTGGGAAAGGGAAAAAAATATAAAGAGTAACAGAGTGCTATTGAATAGGACTTCAAAGAGTCACCTAGCAAATCCTACAGCCCAGAGAGACCATTCCTGCCTGCTCTGCTTTCCAGCTACATTCCAGCACCAGGCACATTAAAATTCAGGGATGTTAATCCTTGTGGCAATGCTTAAGAATATTCACAATGTGCTTAGTGCAAAGGAAACAGGCAAAGCTGCTTTTTGTTCACCCCTTTGACTTAAACGATAGGCTCAAACTCAAATCCTTCTTGTCCCGAAATGCAGTACCTTTACATGAGAGAGGTCATCAGTCAGCAGGGCTGGAGAAAAACAATACTCAAACCTAGTTCACAACTTATATACTGGATCTTTCCTTCCTCGTTCTTCATTTACACTGATTTTATTGTTGTCTTGAGGTTTTTTAGCTGTTAATCTTACCTCAGGAGCACTGCAGCAGGGACGGAGAGGGAGGAGACAGACGTAAAGAGAGAATCATGGCTGTTACTCGTAGTGGTGTCTAGAAGCCCCAGCCAAGAGGAGGACCCACTGTGCTCAGCACAGAGGCAGAGTGAATGTTACTCTGATGAAAAGCTAGTGAGATAAACAAGCAAGCTGGAAAAGGAGAGGAGGGAGACAGTATCATTCTCAGCTGGAAGCAGAGACCTCGAACAACGAGTGACCTTTCTCCTCCTATCACGCAGGGAGCGGGTGGCATCCCTGGGAAAACAGACTGTATCTCCAGAGTCCCACTTCAATTATCTACCCCCTAAAAAGCACCCTAGCTACTAGGGAATACTCCTAAATATTTACAGCTGTATTTTCTTTGCATTCTCAATATCACATAGCCAAGAACAGGTTAACCTCTTCCTTTTCGTACTGCAAAAGATGCAGGCGTCAAGCTATTCCTTGCAGTTCTCACTATTTTTTCTTTTTTGGTGCCAAAAATGTCACTCCAATTCAATGTCTACCACAAGGCACAGAATCTAACTAAATAAAATCAGCAATGAATGGGAGCTTTTTTATTCATGCATGAAAGTAACATAAATAAGCTTTAATGAGGCTGGTGGTGGTCTGTTCTGGGAACTCAATCAGAAAATCTATTTAGGAGACCTGAGAGATGTTTGTTTATAGACCAAAATGAACACAAGAAACAGGCTGAAAGGACAAGACATGCAGCTCAACTTCTTTTCAGTGTTCTACAGCTGTTTTGCCACCCTGGATAAGAAACCAAAAGGGACAGTAGTTAATAAATCAGGCTCAGGCTTGCAGGCCCAGATGTAGTAATAAATCCATGCAACTGCCTTAGGTGTAAATGTAAAAATAATTTCCATTGGTTTCTCTTTCTACAGTGTCTCACAAATATCAACTTGTGGACTGTCTATCAAAAGACTACTATTTTCTAACATTTCTGTTTTAGTGAAAATTTTTTTGCCTTGATAGCAAAATTGCTCTTGGCTCAGGTCACAGCGCTTCTATCATCTCATTTAGGTATTTCCAGTTACCCATCAGACAGGGATAATTTTTCTGGAAAACAGGCTGATGGTACGGTGAGTCTGGACCTCTTGATGATATGAGGATGACCTTTTAATTGAGAACTTAAAAGGGTTGAATCCACACTTTGGCTAAAAATTGGACTAAACCAAGACCAAGGTTTTCAAGCAGCTAAAGTCCCATTGGCTTAAGAGTTCCTTCCAACCAGGATTTATATTCTACACCAAGTTTAAAATTCTTCATTATGACCAGTCTGCCAAAGCAGACATTACAAATGGAGATGTTTTATAACCGTAGTGCTGATTGATTTCCAGGATGCATGGATCATACAAGGTCATCTCACTTTCCCAAGTATCCAATTATAAATCTCCATTCAGCTGCCATAAGGAACTTGCACTTCTGTGTATCCAGAACTGATTTCCCATTAATGTTGTTGTGCAGGAACATTGGCCCTTTCATGAGTATTTCTTCCTCCCATGTTGCCAGTGACACACAAAAATCAAATCTGGGAAGATGCACACCTGATCAAAAAAGACTCCAGTCTTCTTCTACTGCACCAGCTATTAAAGACTGTCAGAAAACTGCACCAGCATCCCCGTATGATGAACTACCGTGACTCCTCTTTCTTACAACCAGGAGCAGGGAATACCCATGGCACTTGCCTTCCAGCCCATCCTCAGATCCAAAGGAGCAACAACACCCAGAGTGCCAGGCACTGGTGCACATGAATCCTAGGAAAACAAAGAAAAAAAAAACCCACTTAACAAGAGACTCATATTGTTGTGTTTCCTGAGACCATCTTGGCTCTACATTATCTCTAGTGGGGCACAGTGCAGGGAAGTGTCCTCAGAGCTTTGTTCTTTTGTGGACAGTCCTCCAAGTAGCAAGCTGTTTTCACTCTCCAGATCAGACCTCCTCCCTGGAACAAGACAATTTGTCCTATTCAAAACTGTTTTCTTAGCTGCGTAAGACAGAACACAAACAAAAATAAATCTAAACATTTCTAGCAGAAGACACCCAACAGAGAAGGCTAACGTTGTAGCAAAGTACAGCCAAACTTTCCCCAAATGAGAATTCTTCTCAAGCACTTCAAATTTAAAAAAAAAAAAAAAAAGCCAACAACATAGAGAAATATCCCCCCTCATTCCAATGGTTTGTGGCACGGCATCAGTGCTGAGGTCTCGGAGTTTGTCTGCCTTTGACCTGGAGTTGGGCAGTGCCAATCCTCAACAGTTCTTGCTCCAGCAGGGAAAATTCCTCCATGAACTAGGCCTTTGTTTTACCTTAGACCTTGGCCGAGGGCTATAAGGGACACTGCTTCCTAGCCACTGCTTGGTGACTTAGAAAAAACAAGTTTGAGAGACTCAGGCTGCTCTGTGGGAGCTGTTACTCATCCCTGGGGCTATTGCTCTGCAGGGCTGCAATGGTGGGGTCTTTATCAAGGCCAGTATCCCCATCAGCAATAGGCCAATGGCACCATCAAACAGAACCAGGTGGTGCTTTAGAGCTGCAGACTAATCCCTAAGCCTCTCCATAAATATTCTGCAAGAAAAAGACACATTTCTTGAATGAAGGAAAATGCCAAAATGGCCAGGCTCATCACCTGCTTTGCTCACAAAGAGGTAAATTCTCACTAATTCCAGCTATTCTATCCTGCTATAGAGACAGCTCTCTCCTGGTGAAATTCCTGCTGAAGTCAGAAGAAACCCTCTGCTGCTTTTGCTCTTGTCAGATGGTGGGCCCCATCGATGGAGGTTCCTGATCTACCCTGCTTTAACCACCTGCAATGGAATCCTTTGAGACCTGACTGAAGTAATAAAATTCCTCTTTCTGTATTGTTTCATATATTACATTAGTTCCCCCCTTAAACTCACTGCAGTGCTGATGATTTATCACCTCAGGCCTCCAGTTCCCCTCAGACTCGACCTCAATGCCTGGGTTTGCTCCTTCTCTTCCCACCCTCAAGGAATTCAAAAGTTTAAACATTATAAAACAACAACCGTTTACACCTGCATCAGTCACTCACTTTGATTGCTACTTATGGTCTAATCCACAGTTAAACCTTAGTGTTTTATGCTAAATCACCCACTCTGGCACCTGAATCACACACGGCCCAGCCTCTGCCTTAAACATACCGCTGGGTGGGGGGAGTCTCTCCTTTTGGCCTTTCTCCTCAGCTGTTACTCATTTCATAAAATATAAGCCAAATATATAATTATGCTGGAAGGAACATGTTTCCTTGTTAGGCCTTTTTGGCTCTTATCCAGCAATTTTCAGGCAATGGGGATTTATATTTTACTACACAAAGTTTCAGATTAATTCCTTACCATTTTCCAGGCCTCTGATGGAAGGAAGGGGGACAAGAAGGGTTTTCTCTGACCTCTACCTGACCCCCCATGAGACAGCACAAGAACGCACGTCCTGGTCTGTTCTGGGTCACTGACTTTTAAAAAGATAGCATATGCCTTTTTATATAATATGGCACCGTATCATCTCAGGCAGTGCAGTGCCTGCCAGCTTCCCAGAGCCAGAGGGATGGCACCACAAACTTATCAAACATCTAACTCATGTTTTTTCATGTAACGTACAGGCCACCCCCATTTTCACTTGCATTTAGTGAGAATCAGATTCTAGGAAAAAGCATGTCAACAAAACCAGATCGACATGCTCACTGGGAAGGTTAAGTCAACACAAGGCTATGTTTATTCAATTTTAATGTTAGTGCAGCCATGGAAGTATCTTCTGAGAAGGATCTCTGGGTGCCTCTGGTCCTGTCTCCCATAAGAAGCAGGACTGTTGCCAGGACTAGCTCAGATCATCCCTTGCTTTGTCTAGCCAAGTCTTAAACCCCCTCCAGAGTCCCTGACCTCTCTTGGTAGCCTGTTCCCGTGCTGCACCACTGTCCTGTGGAGAAGCTTCTCACAAAGGCCATTCAGAACATCCCAACCGCTGCTTGTGCGTGTTATCCACAGTCACGTCATCTATCACTCCAGAGGCCTCCAGGAGCTCAATCTCACAGATCGGCTCATAGTAGCCTTTTGTGATGGTCCTTTCCAGCCCTCCCTCTCCAGCAGCCAGGGCTCCACCAGCCCCCAGAGATTCACTTCTTTTTGGGTTACCCTGATGTCTGTGGACTCAAAACTGCTGCAAGTTGTGACTGCTTAAGTGCAGAGAGCTACAGGAAATGAAAGGCACCAAGTGGAGATTCCCCTCCAATCTGGAGGCTCCAGTATGTCTCTGATGTCCCCTGAGCCCCACACTGAAATGACCTCCAGCCTTGGAAACTCTATTTTTAGTGCCTTTTTTTTTTTTCTTGCTCTCCTTTTTCCATCCTGGACTTTGAACCTCCCTATGATCTTGTCCGCATGATTGCATCATTCATGGCAGATAAGGTCAGCGTGAATAGAAGGAAGTAAAACCAGCACTTCACACAGCATGCCAGCAGCTGGCAGAACCTGCAGCCAGCAGAGGTTATGGACCCAGTCAGGTCTAATAAAGACCTGGATCAGTGGAGGGGCAGGAACTACAATTGCAATTACTCATGTTGAAACAGAGGTCACTACATCTCCTGCTTCAGAGGTAAATCAGAGTCCTGTGGGGTGCCTCAGGAGGAGGTTCCCTTTGTGCATAGCACTGAGCCAGGGCAGCCCAGCCAGGCTCTACTGCGGGCTGCACAAAGCAACAAATACCATGTGTTTACTTTCCCTTGTCACTGTAGCTCAGCATAGATGCAGAATATGCATGGAGAGAGGAAGGGAGGACTTTCCCTTACAGGACTCAGCTGTAGGACTGTGAGGCACTTGGATTTGGGGTCACTATGGCCAGTACCAAGGAGTCACCATCCTGAATATGGAAGATCTGAATTCAGCTCCCCTCCTGGATGCCTTAAAATAATACCAGCCAGTGTATCTCTACTTCTGGCATCTCCATATGGCTCCATCTTGGGAGTCCTTGCTGTGCAGGCATCAGCACTTCAAACCTCTGCTTGTTTCTGTCCCCAGCTGACTTGCCATGTGAGACAAGGAGAACAAGGGGACTGTTCAGGGCAGCTACTGCTCACCAGATAGAGGTTGGACAAGGAGACCACTTGCCGGAGGAAGATCATTGCTCTGGCAGGGGCTGCAGCACTGTCAGCAGTGCTGGCTGCCTCATGGGACACCCTCTCCTTGGCATCAGTGCTTTGTGAGAGGTACCTCATGCAAGTGAGAACATTGCAAAATTCAGGACATCTGTACAAATTCCATACTGATGCAGCTGCTGAAATGTAATTATGAAAAATACTAGCAATTGAATCGAGACATTACAAAACATCTAAGGAGGAAGAAAATAAACTAGCATGCTGTGGTGGATGTAAGCACGTAACAGTCTCCACATGTCATTGGGACCAGTACAGTCTGCACCAGATGAGGCACTCCTTCCAGAGATGGAAAAACACTGCCAAGGGGAGCAGCTACACAGCTGGGGCCAAGCCCTTGTTCCCTGCCACAGTGCTGGTGAACCACGTGGGCCTCTATTGCCATACAAAGATGGGTTTTCAAAGGCACAAGGCCTCTGGCCAGTTTGGGCTTCTGCACTTGTCAAAACTTGGGACTGAAATATAATCAACTGGGATGAGATAACTAGATGGCAGGAATACTCCTCAGCCCTGTTCAGAATTGGACCTCTGGGCCACCAGGAGTGTTTGCCTTCTATCACCAGATGCTGAGCATCTCCATACTTCACCACCACTACCAGGAGCTGCCAGTCCCCGCCAGTCACTTTCCACCCCACTGCAGTCTCTGATAACAGCTGACCTGGCCCTTTGGTGCTGAGCTCTGGAGAGATTCAGGGACAAACAAAGAGGCAGGTGATGGTCAGTGTTGCTCTCTGGACTCACCAAAATGGCCAAGCTGTCAAGCCATCACCTTCTCCTTCCCCAGTGTCTCTTCGGCTGCCTCCAAAAGGCATCCTAATACCAGTTTGGTGAAAAAAGCTGGGGAAAAGTTACCTGTCCAGATCAAACAGCTCAGATACAAGCCCCAAGTCAATAGGTCATGCATTATGTTACTGTACTCACATGTAAAACACATCTAGCCTCTTGCTGTACTTTCATACAGCACATCCAGAAAGAAGATGCAACATATCCTGCATATCGGTGGAGACAAGACAGTAGGAGCCGTATTAAGAGATTATCCCACGCCCATCCAACTCTTTCTACTTAACAGGTACAGAGCAGGTACTCAGCAGCAGGTACAGAGGATACCAAATCACTAAGTTCTGGCAATCCCTGTAACTCCTCTCTCCCCAGCCACCTAGCACTCTTAGGTGAAGGAAAGGTGAAAGAAAAGGTTTCTTGGTTTTTTTATCCCCTTCCTCCCCTACACTCTTTGTTTTATCCTGAGAAATTTTAAAAGATGCCAGCAGAATGCTACAGACAGGTCGCTGATGGGGAAGCAAGCCATAATTTCAGTCCTAAGACGTGGGGAAGCTAACTAGTCTTTCCACAGGTTTCAGCAAGCTTCAGGTAAAGACCTCCAGGGTAAGGAAGGAAAGAAAACACAAACCCTTGCACTTTGATCACAACCTCAAGAAGTGAGGAGCTTGGGATCCTCGAGATGAAGCCTTTGGGCGTGCCCTGTACCCATGCTGTGCGAAGACGGAGTGAGCCAGCAAGAACATTGGGCAGTGACTGCTCCCACCCAAGTGAGATGCCTACAGATGGTTATTCCAGGAGGCCTTGGAGACAGCTTGAGGATTTTGCTGCTGAATCAGGCTTTCTGCAGCACAGGCAGAGACCCCGCTGCTGGCATGGGGCCCTGCAGCTGCACGAGGCCTGGCACGTGGCGCCAGGGCCACGCGGCCCTCAGGGACAATGGCGCCCGACCCAGGGCTGTGCTCGCTCACTCCCAGCCCGTGGCAGCACTGCAGGCTCCCATCCTCTCAGCAGGGAAGGCTCAGAAATAGGCACCGCAGGACAAACCACAGGAAACATGTCTCTCTCTGGGACAGAAAGGACTTGTTGTACAGCACACGCTGTAGACATTGGAACACAGGAGGGGTGTAGATTTGGCACTTGAGTGCAAACACTATGTCCCTGCTGTGCCACATCACTGGCTGCCTTAGCCTTAAATATTTTGGTTATTCGTCTAAGAGTACGTGTTCTGAAATATGTAGTTGTCAGGCTTTTCTGGAAGCTCTTCAAATGCAGAATGCCTTGGTTCTTCCTCCCAAACAGCTTCCACCTGCAGGGAAAGACAGCCTTGTCACTAAAAGCCATATTTTCAGCTGCTACCAACTGTTTATTTCTGCAAAGCGAGCAGCTAGAGCCATTTTTCTTCCTGCTTTGCTGTAGATTCTTCAGAGCAAGAAGTTGTTGAGCATGGAGGCAGCACAGACCTTGGCCAAGCTCTGTCCATGCTGCAGCAATGCATATGTATACATTCTCCTACCTTATTTTGCTTTGGAGTAAGTTGTCTTAAAAAGGGCTAGGGGCAAGCACAGATACAATGCCACCCCCCCACCCCCCAGCCAGGTTTTGGTGTCCCCTGAAAAGCCCAGAGCCTGTGCATGCCAGCCTGAGTGTTTAATGTCCCACAGGAATGCTGTGGGAAGGGCAGGACCTGTGCAATTTTGTGGCGGTATTTTCATTTGCTGTGTTTTCAGAGCAGCTCCTCTCTTTTGGCAGATAGCAGGGGTGGGTAGGTAAAGCTGCTTCCAAGGAAGACACTCCCTCTCAAGTGTCTCACTCCAACTGGCAAAGGCAGGGGAGACACAAGTAAGAGCAGCAGCTCTGGAAAGGGAATCAACAGGGGAAATCACAGGAAGATGGGGGAATTAGAGATTAAAACATCAGATTGAAAAGGAACAATAAATCCCTGTTGGGGAATATAACTGGGGGGTAGAGCAGGAACAGAATGCAGCTCAGTAATGAGGCAGATGGCATTTTCTTGGGGATCTGCAAATCCATTTGGGCTTTTTCTAACAGACAAACATGCCAGACTATCCAGAAATCAGCTTGATACATGACCTGCCTCCCCCTCTGCTTTCAGTGGGAATAGTTGCTGGAACAACAGCCCTGGCAAAGCCCACCTGGTCCAGCAGCACAGGCTGAGACCAGACTGCTCTCACAGCTGAGTCCCTGCAGCACCCCTCCTCTGCTTGGGCCACAAAGACAAGGTGATAGCTGGGCTCAGTGTCACAGGCTGTGCCCCAGACATGAGGGGCTCTCTAGAACCATTAAGGGCTGAGGACATCTGGCAAAACACATCTTGCTGCAAGGTCTTTGGAGTACCAAGACTGTGGCTCCTCCATCAGGCAGGATGGCTCCAGCCACGTGGTTTGTATCTGTAAGGGTTGCAGGCAGCAATGTAGAGCATTCCAGGACATGACACCCTTGGAGCAGGGATGTTTCTACCAGCCATCAGCGCTCGTGTTCTGGCAGCACTGAGGCATTCTTGCAAAACACTCTCAGGGAAGGAGAGGGAGGAAAACCAACAAGCCGCAGATGCTGACATCTAGCCCCCACCGCTCAGATTCCTGTATCTCATTAGGCAAATAATACACAGGGTCAATAGCATCAGCCTCTTTCCTGGAAATGAAATAACTACAGCCAACTCTCAGGTTGCCAGGCTGGGGACCAAGGGGTGCAGCACAGGTCCCTGCTCTGCAGTCAGTTTCTTTTGGTATATTTAGCACAGCATTGCTCCCATGACCCTCCTTTGCCAGGGTTTGGGTAACACACGTATGTGAAAGATGGGGCAAGAGCTCCCACCAAACATTCAGTTTCCTCATAGAAGCCTTGGCAGAAGTGCTCAGGAATAAATGGGCACCACATGGTGCATCAGCCCCTTGAAATGCACCCTTCCTATCAGCTGACATGGGCTCTCCTTGACTAGCAGTCAGCTCACGCCGTAGGTAGGGAGACAGGTACAGACCTCACCTAACAGCATTTTACAGTGTTCCTTGTGATGCAAAAGAATTAAGACTGTGCCACATGCAATAATTGTAGACTGGCATTGTGTTGCTACTGTGCTTGCAAATGCACAAATGTAGTTACCTCTGGCTGCACATCCATCATGTGTTGTCACCAGTTTTTCATGGACCATCAGATTTAGTTCTTGAATTTTCCTCTCATGTAGAAGTCTTCATCATGCTTTGGGCTCAAGCTCTCTGACTCTTCACAAGCCACCTCTGGCCCTTTATTTCAGGCTGTTGGCTTACAGAGGGTGCTGTGTTTCTGGCTGGAGCTGGCATTGCACACAGCATTAAGAAAAACCCATCTGTAAGTCTGCACAGTCAAGGCATTTTCTGAAAAGTAACAACAAGTAGGCAGGCATTGTTTAAAATGCATCTCAGACCTTCAGTCACTAAGGTGTTCTGCTTTATCAGTCTTGCCTGCAAAGGACTGAGTACCAGCCCCTGTGCTTTGTGATTTTTCATGTTCCTGCCTTGTATGAAAAGATGCTTCAAAACACATCAAAACACCTCTCTGTCCAAATTTAAGGAAAGGAAAAAAAAAAAGCAAACGAAAAAAATTGTGCCCCAGTCACAGAAACGCCATGCAAATCCCCATGAGCTGATTTTTTCCAGGGAAGCTTCTTACCTCTAATGCTGCTGATAGAAAGTCAATATTTAACAGAACAGATGCCACAGAGATACACTTCTGTTTCTGGAAATAAACCTGAAGGCCATATTGGACATGCCCTTACATCCCCAGCATGACAAACTAAGCACACGGCCCCAAGGACAGCCATAGCTGGATCTCAGAAAGCTGGCTGGGTTTATCTGCAGACTGATGAGGAGACATGGGCAAGAACAACTCAGTAAGTTGCACTCCTGAAAAACTGTAGTAATTCCAAGGTCTACATAAACATTCTTCCAAAAGACACTGCAAAACCTAAGGGACAAGTGCAACATCAACTTTCTCCAAGTCCTTTCAGTTAGGAGAACAAGTTGCAGAGCAGAGGCTTTTCATAGTTTAAAGTGGCAATAAAGTGCCTTCAGTGGTAACAATTCCTCAGCCCGGCTGAACAACACATGGTTTTCTAGAACTGTTGAGGCACGGCATATGTAGATTTCACTGGGAACCATTTTTTTTTTCTTCTCTTCTTTTGAATTCCCTCTAATCTTTCCATTTTAGTGACAGATTGCAAAATGGATCCCAGTAAAGAGATACTTGAAGTTTTTCTTTCTTTCCTGACACTCAACACTCACTTTAACCAACAACCACAAAACCTACAGAAAAAATCACGTTGGATTCTCATCCATGCATCCTCAAGGAATGAATGCCTAAAAATTGATGATGGGTCTAAAATCCTTCTGAATGTTTTACTGCAGGCACAAACACCTATGAAGTGAAGTGGGCACGGGGAACTCTGTCAGGCAACCTGGAGCAGGGAAGCTGCAGGGAAGATCAAAGAACCAAGTAAAAAATAAAAGGTTGTAACACATTACACAAGGAAACCCAGCAGGAAGATGCATTTGCTCTGCTTTCACATGGGTATCTTCAACCACTGACACAACAGCCAGGACTAAAATGTTGGTTTTCTGATAGACAGGGCTACTGAAAACTCCAAGCCTATCAGAATAGCCCAAATACCCCACAGATCCAAGCCACAAAAACTGTCATGAGTTGGTATTTTCACTTCCCTCTTTTCTCCCCCAGCCTTCTCTCCCCCAAAAAAGCTACTGAATCAAAAAGATGCTTTGGTTTTATTTTAAGGCAGTGGCTATTTTAAGCCCAAGTTACTTTGAAATAAAAATAGAATTGTTTATCTTTTTTTATTCCCACTGAAGGAAAGCAGTATTAAAACCTACTCTCCTTTCAAAGACAACATAGGCGCAGGGAGTTTGCATTTTCCCTGCAGAAGAATGCTGTGGGAAAGACACCCCAAACACATCTCTGGAGTTCATGGGAACTGGAGGTAAACTTGAGGAGCAGCTGAGAGATGCAATAAAAAGATTGGCTTTATTCTATTGTAGGAATATCCCTTTGACAGTGACCCTGCCATTTTAGTCATGGTTTCTCTGGGTACTACATGCCTAACATCTCCCACTGTACATCCCTGAGAGCAGAGGAAGTGCTGGCCTCTGAAGCAGTAACTGGGGTGAGTGCAGTCCTTTGTTTTTACCGGATATTTTCAGGATAGCACGGAAAAAGCAATCACATCTGGGACCACCTCAAGGGGCTGCTGGCAAAAATCCAGAGGCTTCATAGAAGAAGCAGCAGATTGCGGATTTCGATGCCTTGGGCAGGATGTCTGTTTCCACAATGGCTGGGGAAGGAAGCAATATAAAGGGAGATGGTCTGATAAGAGCAGGGCTATGATAAAAAGACTCTGTTCAGTGCTAATTTCTTTCAGTAAGAAGAAAGGTACCCACAGTCACTGAGTTACAGACATTAGTCTCTTGCCTCAGTGAAAAGGGAACTGGTTAGTCTTGAGGCAATGTTGAATACTAGATTTTAAAACAAGTACAAAAATAGAGAGCAGAACAGATGTGACAAACAGAGGGTTTTTCTCATTAATCCTGCAGTTTTGCAGAAAGTTGTTAAAAAAATTTCTTTATCAATTTCAATGCTGGTGGCTCTGTCCTGCTTTGTCATGGACAGAGGAAAATAAGCAGCTGCAAAGTGAAGTTCTGTGCTTTGTGAAATCAAGCAACATTTCCACAATAAAAACTATCAGGCTTTAACTTACAAATTTGTTCTGCTGCCCCTGGATAACTGGGAACATTCACATTAGTGAACAGAGTAGCACTACTGACTTGCCCATAAAGAGCTTTACTAAAATTTTAAAAAGCACTGTACCATGGGAACACTCCCTTCTTCTGGCTGCCAGATGGTCTTTATGCCACTTTGCCTTATTTTTTTTTACCAAGGGGAAAAAGACACATTTTGGAAGTAAAGTTTGAGGCCAGGATTCTCTGTATAAACAAAACCATTCACAGTATGATGGATAATCACTTTCTCTTACTTCCCAGCATCTGCCCTCGGGTTTGGTTCTTTTTACCTTTTCCATGTGTAGTTTTATTTTGTGCATTTCTTCGTCAAATGCCAGCACTGACAGCACCAAGGTGATGGCTGCCCCTGCACTGCTCGGACTTGAAGTTCCCTCTTTGGAGAAATCCTGACAGGCTCGGAGGCAGAAGGCTAACGCTGCAGGCTGTGTCATGAGCTCCTCCTGGTGGTCAGGAATACTGGATTCACTTCCCTGCGTTAAGAGCTCAAGGATAAAAATACAGCTTTCGAATAAAAACACAGCTTTCTACTATTCTTCTCTCCTATGCTCAGGAAGTGCATAAAGTGGAAACGTAAAATGAGCCACGTATTCTGGAGTGATGTAAAGGCTTTCATTCCTCACTACTGGCACGTGTGGCTAAAGGGAATGCTCGTATGTGTGGTATTTTTCACAAAAATCGCAAGTATCACATTTTGTTCTAAACAGAAGAATTAATTTAATTTTCTATGCTTTCCAGTCTTGTATGACCTACAGTCAAGGAAATACATCCTTTCTAAATATTTGTGTCTGTTGAAGCATTATCCAACCTGAGTTTGCGGGACAGCAAGACAGAAAGAGGAAGGAGTTATCCCTACCATCTTCTGCGATTGGAATGGATAGAATGGGAAATTCTATTCTACTCAAATAGCATGGGTAAAGGTACTACAGACAGTTGATTTACAACTAATCTGGCCCAAGGTGCTAACTAAATCTCTTTGTTAGGCACTTCACAAGCATCCAGCAGCTGCCATCCCAGAAAGGATACATCATTAAGGACAAGCAGTAACACCCAAGTGAAACAAGAGGGAGGAAAGAAAACAATATAAGAGTTTTTGCGAAGACTGCCACCAGCAATGGTCTCTACTCCCTTTCTGGCTGGCCATTAGAATATGACATTATAGCACTGCAGAACACCTTCTCATTTCTTTATAAAGATTTTAAATATATGAATATGTGAATACATGTATAAACGAATTTCTATTCATTTATTATACACACTCTATCAGCCAGGTAGTAGAAACATAACCTTAGCACCACATCTGCCTTTGCTCAGACCCTTGCCATCAAAAACCAACTTGACCTACTGGGAAATTTCAGAGGGGGGCATCAGGCAGTTTCTTCAGGGTGTGCCAGTAGAAACTGTTGTTAATCCTGTTTTCTGTACACACACAAAATGCCTCACATCAGAGCTATTAAACCCAGCATCTCACACTAGAAAGGCTCCTTGTAGAAATGTTTTGTCCAGGACATCCTTCTGATGACTTGGCATAGAATTGTTCAGCAGCTGACCTAAGTAACATCAGAGGGTTCATTTCCCCCCACAATCTTCAGCATCCCTTGCTTTTTTTTTCCCCTTTGTTGCTTCTACATGATCACTGTCCCTTATTTCATACATGAGGTGCAAACCATGGACTTCCAAAACCTAGATTTTGCCCAGGTTCTGTCACAGAGAGAGAGAGAGAGGATTACACCATGGATCAGAGGCACAGCCTGGCCCTGTGTCCAACTGCATTCCTGTGTAAACAGTATTTACCTCAGAAGTCAATCTCTACTTGTCGGAAAAGCATGGATTAAATGCACTGCATACACATGGACATGAATATGCATCTTTTCTTCTGCACACCTCTAAGACACTTTGCAAAATAAAACTGACATAGGTTCTATGTTTGAAAGCGATCTAAAACTCCCTTGCCATAACATCTCCACGACAGAAAAACCTCTTTTTCTAAATTTTACTGTTACATTTTTTTGATTTCCCAGGTATTGATATTTTTGATGATGATTTGATGGTGTTGATTTGAAAGTTCTTTGGGATGTTGAGTTTTACTGGCTGTTCACAGGTACGCCAATCTTTGGGCTCACACTGTATGAGTGATTAATTAGCATCTTAAAATATCAATAGCATTTGAGGAGACAGGAAAATCAGCTTGCAAGAGTTGCACTCAGAAACATCCCCAAAGATTTGGAGAATTTGAAAAATGTAGAGGGGAAGGCCAGAGATGTCTTAGTTTACATATGAGAATCACATCAGTGAAAACGACTCAGTACTTCACTGCAAAGCATAGCCAAAAAAATTAGGTGGAGAATTAAGTAAAAATCAGTATAGATTTCTAAAATGCTCATTGAGATTCTGTAGCTTCCCGCTACAAAAACTAAAAATATTTAGAAATAATCATAGAAGAGTTATTAGATTTTTGATCTTAACTTGTATCAAACTTGGTTGCAACAGATACAAGACAAAACACGAAAAATTAAATAGAAAAAAAAATAGAGTCAGTAAGCATCCTCCAGTCAGTCATCCTTTGCAAAACCAGTCAGAACCTGGATCCATTATAGTCCAACCTTCTTGGCAGCTGATAAAGAAATTCAAGCAGAGGGATCCGAAGTTTTTAAACAAGCCTCCAAGAGATGCTTAGTTTAGATGTTTTTATACAAAAGCAAAATGGATCTGTTCAACCTCCTTCCATCCTGTTACTGCAGGAATAGAGATGCTGATAGAGGCACTGAATCCAGTGCCACTAACAGGGCTTTCCAGCCCAAACTGCTATATTATGATGTGACTGGAACACGGGACCAAGCTACATTCCAGTCAGTTTCAAAGTAACAAATGAAGGATAAAATAAACCAAAACGGCAATGGTTTGGAAAGAACTTTTCCAAAATTGCAAAATGGAGAGGTTCACTTCATACTATGCTGGTAGCGTAAGTGAAAAACTGGTTTGGAAAAGTAAAACATCAATAACACTCAAAATGCCCAAAACCCAAGCTGACCTCAGGGGTTGCATTTGTAAGAAAGCTCACACCATTCCAGGTACAGCTTGAGTAACTCCAGGTTTTTTGTCACGTTTATCACGGGAATGTGCTTAACCTCTGCAGACCAGATATCCATGCAAAGGACGAGAGGAGGCCACCGAAGGTCACCAAAAAACTCTTCCCCATCTGGCCGCAGTCCCCGGCAGGCAGTGGCTGGGGATGGGAGCCGTCCTCTCCGGTGACCCTGGTGAGGCTGGGCAGATCTTATGCCCCTGCACAGGAGAAGGCAGGGATGTCTTTCAGGGTCCCACCCTTTCCATGCTCTGCACCACAGGGGCTGGCAGGGTCGGAATACTCTGCTGACTTGCGATTCCTCTGACCCCTTCCCTCACCAGTACACCCCTGAGGCCCTCATCACATTTGCAAAACAAAAGTTTAGATTCAGCAGCATAATCCAAAGCCTTCCCCGTCAAAGAATTCCTGCATAGGAGAAAGCAACTCCAAGGTAGCAGAGAGGGTCGTCTTGCCTCCTTCCCACAACAGGCTAGGACACAGCAAGACCACTTTTTTCCAGAAGAGCGTTGGGAGTTCTGAATCATCCTAAGTCTTGACCAAGGACCCCGAAAGAGCAAAGCACAGCATCACCTGAAAACCCTTAGAAGAACAGCTACATATTTCAATATATGTCTCTATATCCACTGAGGCATTAATACTAATCTGATCAGAATAATCATATGCATGTTCAGTATACGAGTTTGTTGGAAATAAAGGGTAGACAAGATGTGCAAATCTAAGCAGATTCTTCCCTAAAAAAACCCCAGCAGTGCTTCTAGTCAGAAACCAACCCTATTTTGGCTCTGTTACTTGCAGTGATTTCTATCAACTTAGTCTAAGTGTTTCAGGTATTAAAACTTATTCAGTTCAACTCCTTCATGCAGGTGAGAGTGAAAAATCTAGTATTCTTGTAGTCAGTTAACAAAAATTTACTTCATTTTATATATACAGTTTTCTTTCTATTCTTTACCATTATGTACATTTTGATCTGATTAGTCAACATGACATCTTTAAGATATCAAGTTATACCACAACCTGTGCTCTAGTGCTTCAGCTAATCATGGGAGGTATGGGCTCCACAGAATGTTTAACAGATCAGTGATTTCTTTTTCATGTTGTTTCCAATCTTTTAGCCCTTTTCAGTGAACCACAGCAGTGCAGCATGGAATAGTAACTCAGCTTTTTCTTCAAGCCATGAACTGTAAAATATAGTGAGAGTTCACATCAGCATAGAAAAAAAATTACAAAAATGGCTGAACATCTCAACCAAGGGGAAAAGAATTTAAGTATTTTTAGAGTATTGACACCAGTATTTTGGTGTCTAATGAATTGTGTAATAAAAGGATTAGTGAAAACATGGCTTTAATCATAGCTAATATTGCTGGAGTTTGGTAGCTGATATTTTATACCGTTCAAAATTCTTTGAGATTAGAGGCAACAGCAAAATAATGGCAACATGACTGAAAACAGTCTATAAGCTGTCAGGGCGTAGCAGTGGCCCTGTATTGTGAGTACATAAGGTTTGTATGGAGGAAGTGTCATACATCAGACCCATGGGCGCTACACAGGAATTCCCACTCTCCAAATACTTCAGTTGTTCCAACGCAGATCACTTCCACTTACAAACGTGATTCATAAGGGAACTGGGATGTATAACACAAAGTATCTTTCATGTTCCCTACAAACCGAACTTCTTAGAGTGAAATTCTCTTAATAGTGAAGAAAATGTGACAGAACCAGTGTCTAAAATAACTTCCTGTAGCACCAGAAGAGGTATGCTATACAGTGTTTTTGAGTTTTCCCAAACTATCTCACCAATTCCTCTTTTCTAATCTGCTGCAAAAGCCTGGTGAAAAAGACATCCTTCACATTCCATGTCCCATTTAATGCTTGGTCTCCCTCCCAAGACTACAGTTCAGCATTGCTTGTGGTGCTCAATGACAGGCACAGCTGTCCAGCAGTCTTTGCAATACAATCAACTCAATTTGCAGTAGAGCACTGCACAGCTCACAGATTTTTCTTCTCCCCATTCCCAGCAGACCTGGGCTGAGTATGAACAGACTTGGAAGCAAAATGGTCCCTCTCAAGGAGGAACCTCATCTCAACAACCAGTTCTGACATTGCTTTTAGGACAGCTGGCGTGGCAAATACACTTAGAATGCTCTCCTTCAAGAGAAGCAATGCTTTAACACATGGGAACAGCTCTGTTCAGTAACCATATCATGATGGAGTTTAAAACCCTTTCTACAAGGGCTGGTTGAGCACAGGAAAATTTTTATTGGGACAGAACTGTAACAGAGCAATTCATAGACCTCTTGTAAAAAAGTAAAAAACCCTTTGTAATTAGAAATCAACTTAAGAATGAAGCACAAGATTATCTTCTTCAAATTAATACTCAGCTGAAACTGCTGCCAAGTTAAACCAAAACTTCAACAGCCCACGTCCTATTTGAGGAGACCAAAGTAGTTTCTAGAGCTTTGCTGGCTTTTAACTTAACCAGAACAAAAGGCCAACTTCTGTCCTTATGACTTACTATCATACCTTTACCACCAAGGTGTATGATCCATGGGCAAGTGTTTCTTCCAGACAGATACCACATCCTCCAAGTATGGACAGGAACTTTACTCACACTCATTGCAGCAAAACTTTCTTACATGGAATAAACTTTGGGGGAAGCATCACAAACAAGCAGACTCTTTGTATACAGGTTTCTGGTTTTTTTTTTTTAGTTGACTTATATGTTCCAAAGTAGAGTACTTTTTCCAAGACCAAGGCAAATACAGCAGAAGCAGTACAGATAAACAGACCTATTAAGCCAAACACAATTCTTTGAAAATTTGCAGTAGTTATTCTAAAGACTGAATGTAATTAGCTTTCAAGAAATCAGACCTTAGTCTAGACAAAGCAAACTGTGCTATTAGCCAGCTGTTAGGTGGAATACTATGAGCTCTGGCAATGACAGATTTTATTCACTGCCTTGATCACCAGCTGTTTTTTCTGCAGGTAAAAATTTCAGTCACTAGCATTGTGGAAACCAAGGCGTTTAACAATCCTGGCTGTATCAGAAGGAGTAACAATAACATTCTGGTTTTACAGTTTCAGTCCTCATTAACTTTTGGCTTGAGACAGCTGACATTACTTACCAGCACTAAAAGTATAATTTTAAGGGCTCCCAGGACAAATGCTTCTGTACAAATCAAAAACTAAGTTTCTACAGAAACTAACACTCAGCATGATTGACTTCACCATATTCCTGCTATTAGTCAGATTTCAATCATCAATCCAAAGTTCCACCTGAACAAAATGAACTAGAAAAGGTTTGGTTGAACATGTTAACTAATGAGCTGGCACCACAAAAGCTTCACAACTTAAGCAGGTCAAGACAAACCCTCCGGACAGAGCTGAACTTTACTAAATGTACAGAAATGAAAAGCCAGTCTGTAGGCACTTTACAAATGGGTATTTCACCTCAAACACAGCAGAATACTGTTGATTAAAAACCAAAATTTTGCTGGATTTGGTAGCCTTGGTATCTTAAAAATCCATCTGTCCCTCAAGAAAGAACAATCCAGGTAAGTATTTCTCCAACCTCTGCAAACAGAAAAGCAGAAAACCAGAAACTCTTGACTTTCAATGAAAATATGGCTCCAGCTGCTGAAGGCTATCCAGTAGCATTTAAAGCAGCACTTGAGATATTTCACATGTTTTCCAGTGTATTATCCTGTCATCCACTAAACAGCTGAGACAGAAAAAAAATCTCTGAAGTGTAGCTGGCAAAAAACAAAAGGGCAAATAGTAAAGTTACTTGTGTAGGTTTTTACATGGGTATGAAACTTGTATTTGTGGCTCACGGAGGAGCTCTCTTTAGTCTATCAGTTGAAGACTAAAACACTATTATGAGCAGTGAGTTGAGTGTGACAAATCCAGATGAGTGTTTGATGGAAATGCATAGGTTATAGCATTGCTCTTCAATCACAGTGATTAAGACCTTTTCAAAATATGCAGTTGCTCTGACAAACAGGTCTTTCAGATCTTTGGCAAATCTTGGGCTAACCAAATGTAAAATCAGTTTTAACACATCAACTGAAAAGATGTAAAGGCATGTCAAAATACAATGGGAACAGATATCTGGACGTACAAATATTTCATCGTCAACCCCTGTACTTGACTTATGAGATTTTCCCCTCCACTCACATGAAATTTATTTTTGAAACAGCATAGAAGTTTCTGCTTCCCAAATCTGCAACACTATCACGTTTTAAACTTTAGGCCACAAAACATCCCAGATTGTCATGGGTTTTTAACTGTTCCATTAAGCAGTACATGGTTTGATGAGGTCAGCATCCTTGTTCTTTTTCTGTAAAGCACCTGGCACAATTAAATCAAGGAACAGATCTCCTAGTCATTATAGTCAACCATAAATTCTCTGTAAACTAGAAGCCAGGTTAAGAAGCAAACCTGAACAGCTGAACAGGATGCTGGTATCAAACCCTTCTGCCACCTAATTCTTCCAATGCCATTGGTGCATCATTTATCCCAGGCTCCCATGAATGACCCTCAGCACAGCACTGCAGCAGCTCAGTGGGGCAAAGGAAAAGGCTTTACACCAAGCTGCAGGGTGGGGCAGCAATGCTTGCATCACCCCCTTGGAAAGCACCCACATGCAAACACTCCTGTGCTGCCACAGGAGTCAAAGTAGGGAGGACTGGCAGCTGCAAACCAGATGATGATGTCTGGAGGGAAAAATCAGCAGGGATGTCCTCCACGACAAAAGCAAGTATGGCTAAGCACATGTAAGTGTGAAAGAGAAAGCTCTTCTTCCAGAAACTGTACACACTTCAAGGAAAAAGAAAAAAACAAAACAACCAATAAATCAAAAGCTGAGTCAGCCATCAGCAACATGAGACAAACCTGAAAAAAACCACAAGCAAAAATACCATTTGACACCCTTCTTACAGATCTAGATCTGATATGATGATGAATCACAAACAATTCCATCTCCTTTTTGTATTAGGATTCAAAAAGAATATACACATCTTCACAAAATGCCCTTAGTTGCCATGTAAGTGGATAGAAATGAAATCTGCACTTCAAATAAAATTTTAAAAAAAGCATGAGAATATTCTCTCACATTTCTCCACAAAATTACTTCTTTAAAATGTGACAAGCAAACGACACAGATTGGACCTAGAAAAGCATTTTTCTCCTGACAATATTCTGTACATTTTACTGTATTTACACTGAAGCAAATGAGAAGTCTGAAGAAATTAAAGACTTTTGAGTGCTAAAATCAAAACATAAGCATACAATTTTTTAATTTCAGTATTTTAAAGTACAGAAAGTGGAAACTATGAATATCAAATACAAATTTAAACAAAGCCACTTGTTCTCCCCTAGAATAATCAATGTGAACTACTTATAGAAACTTACAAATTTAAAGTAAAATCAAAACAAAATAAATACTGTACATACACTTTCCCTGCCTGCAGGCAAAAGAGGATGGGAAATACTGTTATGAATTGAAAAAAATGCTCTTAAAGCTGCAGCATCCCATTTCCCAGCCAAATACTTAACACAGTAGTGCGTTTCTGTAAAAAGGAAGACACACATACACCGACCCCTACTGAGCAGACAAGCTAATATTTTCAGAAACATTAAGAAGGAAAGATAGAAATTAGACTATGAGAGTAGAAAAAGGAGGAAAAGACAAATGGGCCAGCAAAACATTACTACAAAACTAGTAAATATAGCCAAGAACTAGCCCCGGTTTTTTTTTTCAAATTCCATGTTTGTTTTTTTTTTTAAAAAAGATTCACCAAAGCATTGGCAGCAATAGACATTTCCCAGCAGAAGTGATAATACATATCAATATAATCTCTTAAAGTGATCCCTTTCATTCCCTTCCCACAGCATGAAACTCTTATGGCTTAATTTATATTAAAGTAGAAAAAGTCCTTTTTTTTTCCAAACAGAAATGCAGCCTATGAAGAACATGCATCTCCTTATCAGTGCTACTTTCATTTCCCATCCACTGCATGACTTATCATTCATACTCTCCCACAAAGAGGGTTACCAGGGTGTTTTTTCGTTGGGTTTATTTTTTTGGAAAAATGGATGTTGCAGCTTTTCATCCTGTTTAACAATAAACAGTAAGGCCCTTGGTTCCATTTATATTTCTTCTGTCAAAGAGTAGTGCTGAGCTTGCTCAGTCCCAGAACTACAAACAGCTTTTAATGGTCTGGAAGTATTATGTGAATGACACTCTGGAAAGACACGAGGCTTGGGGGTCCTGGTGGGAGTGTGAAGGGACAGGTGGGCATGTGGAGCCTAAAGAGGACACTGGTCACTGGGTCATTCTACTTTCAGTTCTGCTTAGTCTCCACAGCTACCAAAAAGGGGGTAGGCAAGATTCTCACCAGCTCTGGCTTTGAAATACTACAAAAATTTTCAACACTTGCAACTTTATGGTCTTATGAGTGAAGGTAGCTTATGCCTTAGAGCAAAGCCCAGGGAAAGCTGAAGCATCTAAAATGTGGTCATGACACTGTGCTCTCTTACATCTCTACCAAAGGTAACACAAGCACTTCAACCACCAAAAACACAAAAAAAAAAAAAAAAATCAAAACCCCCTGTGTGATCAGAAAACAACAATTTTAACTCCCCACATCTAACCCTTCCAAAATTCTCTTTAAGAATGAATTCATGTAGAGTATTATAGGTTGCATAGGTAATCTACCTCAGAGGTCAACAAAGGCTACCCTTTAGCCAGGGTTTATTAGCAAGTATAGTAGGAGAAGAAAAGGGAAAGTTGCTGGAAAAGTCTTTGATATAGTTTCTAGGTGGTCTTTCCATTTTCGTGTTTGTTTCTTTTTTTGCAATTGTAGGAACATGAGAACTTAAGAGAGTGGAAAAATCCCTACAATATTTTATTTCCTATTTTTCTGCCTACAAAAAAAAATGTAAAATAAAATAAAAATTGAGTTTTATGCCAAATGTGAGTTTTCTGACTTTTCAAAAAAGATTATCCTTGAAAACAAGTTCCCATAGCAGGCGTAATTTGCTGTTGTCCAGACAGTGTTCCCTACTCCCTCCCTCTTCCACCCCAAGTGAGACAGCAAGGAAAAAAACTGGGCTTTTTCTCTCCACTACAACAACACAAGGTTCAGTCCATCTAGAGAAAGACTGGTGCAGAAGTGATTTCAGCTAGAACACAATAAATATATCTCTACATACAAGTACACAAAACAAGTGAGGTCACCACATCCTCTTCATGAGCTACCAGGAGATTTCTTTTTTCCCCTTTGTTGGTTGTTTTTTTTGTTTTTTTTTAATACTGCTCAACATGTCAATTTCTTTTGAATTACTTGTTCTGAGTTGGAACATCAGATTTAATTTCTGCTGGAAGCATGGACATTTGAAGAAAATGGGAATGAACCTCTGCCTGTTGACAGCCTGTAAAGAGACTATTACATAAATTCATGACAGTGGAGAGCCACTTGGAAAAAAAAAAAAGCTAAAAAATTAGAGTAAAAGAAAGGATAAAACCAAAAAGAAATAATATATATGGGTCCAGCCATATCTATGTTTCAACAGTAAGATACAGATAAATAGCATGGATGATCAGAAAAGGGACTTTGTATAAACCAATCACATATACAAGAAAGCATACTCTGTATTTTAAAATTCCTTACTCCAGATTCTATTCTGGCATACTTTTACTTCAGATAAAAATCTGTCTTTAAGGAGAGAGAACTCATTCTTTATTCTGCTCTGAATCTCACTGCTGCCCTAAACTGGAATTTTCTATCATTAGAAATTGTACAGCCAGCAGGAAGGAAACAGTTTGGTTCAATATGCTAAAGCTAAAACAGTTTCCAAAGCCTGGGAGGCATTAAACCACTTGCTCAAGTTTAAACGAAGAGAAAATTTATAGGGGTATATTATTTTAATTAATATTGACAACATACTTTATTTATTTGACTTACTTTGGTGAGAACATATTAGAAGATAGTTAAAATATTCTCTTTTAACTATTTCCATCTAGAAAACATAGCACCTGAGAACAGCAAGTTCCTATAGTCATTTTCAGCACCTGTAGAATACTTTTTAGCTTATCTTCTGCTTTTCAGAAATCCTTGACTACCTCCAGTCCCAATATTCTAAAGGTTGATAACTTGTGTTAAATTAAAATTAAAAAGACTATAAACTTGGTTTTGTGAAATATTACTTAGCAAACAAAAAAAAAAGTTTCAAAATTCACCCATACAAGTCACAAAACAACTCAAGTCATCATAATGTAGAAGTAGAGCTGCAAAAAACACTCCTAAACTGTAATTTTCAAGCTTCGACAAAGTAAAGCTATGAAAGCTACCTGACTTTTTTGCAGTGGCACTGTATTTTGATGTTTCTCCATTTAGAAACAGGATAACATAGTGCTAACTGGTTCTGACCCTGCAGCAATAAAGAATACCTGACATCAGAACTATTTCCACAAATTTCTAAAGGCATTCATAATCTAGCCTAAATAAAAATAACTCTGCACAAAGATTCTGGAAAATAAAACTGACTTTGTTTTTAAACTACCAGACAAAATTATTCCAGTATAGGATATGGAGGAAGGAAAAATTGGTGTAGAAAATTAAAATCAATTTGATGACTTGGACAGCTTTGCAGGAATATTTTTACTCTTACCAATCAAAAAAATAAAAACCCAACCAACTAACAATATTGTTGTCACTAGCCTATTAATGTTTACATTTTGGCTGGACCCTGCAAAATGCCCTCTTTCCAGAATCAAGTAAAAGTATTCCCCTTTCCGCCTTCATCCCCGTCCCTCAGAAGTTAAATATTTAATTTTATATTACAGAAAAATACAAATTTTAAATCAAAATTATTTACAATAATTCAGAATTGGCATTTGCTATCAGCTCTGTATGAAGCTTGACACAAATGATCATTCTGATACCAGTAAGCTACTTAAATGCTTATATATATGGACCAGTTAAGACTCTTAATTTGCTGTCTCGCCCAGCTTTGAAAGCAACATGTTCTCCTGCTTTCATGACTCTCCAGTAAAATGTGTTTAACATACAATAACAACACTTTAATGCTTCTTCCATGCTACATTAAGTAAAATGCCAGATCTTATGACTGCAATGCGTATCTTATGAGTTATTTGAGAGCAACTGCTCTGAAGAAACATTTATCTTAACTGATGACCCCGTTCCTCCGAAAGATATATTGGGTCTTCCTCCTTTGTACCAACTCTTAAACAACTTGTACAAATACAATTTCAGGGAGTCTTTTTACAGAAGAAAATCATCACAGACAGATCATCAGGAGGAAAATATGTACTCAGATTTGGAGGAAGGAGGTGCAGTTTAAAACAAGTTAGCTACTGAACTGACATAAGAAAATTCTTGTCTTTAGGAGTCTCTTCTAGTCCATTAAATAAATAAATCTGATATTAAAAAGGACAGGTCAAAAAATAATCAAGCTGGCAGAGAATAAGCAACTTGCAAGTCAACAGAAGCCCAGCCAATAGCTTACAAAAAGCAGGAAAAAAAAAAGATTCCTTATGCCTTAATTTAAAAAATAATTAATAATGCATCTCACCCCTATTTAAGACTATAACCTGAATATCAAATTTAGGAGTCCAGACTACTAACAATTAATGTGGCTCTCCACTGCACCAAACACACATTATCAAAACAATTTAAAACTTTCACATTATTAAATCTAAATCCATAACCCCCCCAGAAAAAGTCTTCCAAATAAATAGTTTCTTAAATGAATTTTAAAGTTGTGAAAAATCTATCAGAAATAAATTATTGATAAATCACCTTCATCATCTTCCCCTCATTAATTTAGGTCAGAAACTACCAGCAACAAATGATATTCAAGCCCTGATGAGAGACTATTTCTCACAGTCCATGTCTCTCTGAAGATTTCCCCGTTCCCGTATGGTTATTGCTGAGCAGGTGTGGCACAGTGAAAATGCAGCATTGGGTTGGTTTTTTTGTGTGTTTTGTTTTTTTTTTTCTTTTTTTTTTTTCCTTTTTCTTTCTTTCGTTCATCAGGCAGTGTTTTCTATGGTACATGCAAGTCTGCTTCAAGCAGAGGAATAACAGCAGCTCCAGGCTCTGTTGCCCTCAATACTGGTCTGTGTAGGAAAGACAGCAGTAGTAGAAGTAGCAGCTAGGTTAAACAAAGAAGCGTGCATGGCCATTCCGGTTCAGCTTCAGGATCTTCCCAAGACGCTGTTTAGCAGTTGCCATTCCTTTCTTTGGACGTTTGCCTGAAAAACCCAAGCAAGGACTTCAGTCAGGAATTTCAGAATGAATTTTAATCGTTCTAGAACAATGGTGAAACCCAGCTTTCAAGCTGAAGCAGGCAAAATTTTCACCAGAATCAGCTTGAAAAACAAATAGGGAACCAGAATGGTTAAAAAAACACCCCCAAAAACTGTTTTCCCTGAATTATCATAAATAAAATGAGTATATTATTTACAAATACTTCCAGTCTATGAAGGGCAGCGGGTATACTCGAGGAGAACTTAAACCGAGTTTCTTGAATTTTAGTCAAGTTAGTCCCTTGAGTAAATTGCAGAATATAATATAATATAATATAATATAATGCTCATCAGACTATTTCTGAAGTGCTAGAGTTTCTAAACCTTCATTTCAATAAGCAAATCTGATTCAGGCCGGTTAGATCTCTCTTAATTCCACCTCCCCATATTCTGTGCCAAAATTTGAGTGTCCACAGCATGCTCCCTGTGTATTTTTCCTCAAGGTCTAATCCTGTCCTCTGTACAGTTTCTGCATGTAGTTTTTTCCTTCCCTCCCCCGGCCCGCTTTGGCAAGGGGATGGAGATAAACATTACCTTTAGTTGCCTGGTTGCTGATGGGGGGTGGATTTGATGCTGGCCTCTTGGTTGGGTGCAGTGGCACAGACAAGGACGTTTCACCATAAGGCCTGTCAGGGCTAAGGCTGCCATCACTCAGCTGACACTCTGCTTGCATCAGGCTGGAGTCTCGTGTGTATTTGCCATGCTGAAAACTCAAGCTGTTGCTGTGGACTATGCTTCTGTTCTCGTGAACCTTAAGACTGCCTTCTGATGCGCCCTCCTTCTTGATGTATTTTTGAGTTTTATTTGCATCCTAGTATGGAAATGAGAAGAAAAGATGTACAGGTTAATAGCTGCTGGCTACAGGTTCACTCCAATTTTTCCGATTACACTACTGTGTCTTTGAAACGTGTATTTCAGTTCCACCAGTATCTGGCCATTTTATGATCCACCACTTCTTTTAGAATAGATACCTCTTAAAGATAACATAATACCTAGTCTCTGTGCAAGCTTTTCCACATGCACCTAAGGGCAATGCTACACTTTAAGTACACATACTAATATACTCAATTCCTCTACTTTTTGTTTTCAGTTTGCAGTGACCAAAACAAATGCAACTGTTCTTGATTAAACCAGCCACTATAACAAGTCATACCATAACCACTGACTACTTCAATAGGTAATTTGTTTTCAATATTCATCTGATGAAAAAATAAATCCAAAATTGGGAATTACAAACTGTAAAGGAGTACCATGTAGTCAGATATTCTTGCAAAACAAACACTACAAAGCATGCAGTTAAAAACAGTGCTATTTAATGGCTGTAATTTCACAACTTTAGTTGTTCTAGTTAATTAATTATTCCAATACTTCTAATACAGGTAACTTCAGTACTAAAAAAGTTCACAGGGTAGAAAAGCTCTGAGTGTAAGACACACAACCTTTTGTTCCTTGCTGGATTCCATCTGGACATCAGAAAACAAAAATATTCCCACCTGCTAGCTGTTGAAAGCTATCAGTTCAGCAGAACCAATTTCCTAAGCAAGTATCTTTACTATACATATTATCAACATGTTCCACTTGTTCTGATGTTCTGCTTGGGAATAACAATGAATAAACAACAGAGTGCTTCCCCAGTTAGTATGAATATAAATTCACACATTTTTAATGCAGTATGTTTTACTTTTCAAGATGTTGCCCTGAATACCTTAACATTAAGCACTATGAGAAATAAGAATTTGAAAGGAAAACACCCCAAACAACAGTGAAAAAAATGCATGACAAAAATAACCCAGTTACCAGAACCAGAAGTATCTGTCAGACACACAGTGTGTAAAGACCTGTCCACCATGCCTTCTGTACTAGCAATTTCATGATCTCTTCTCCTATAAAAATGTGTTCAATATGTTCTAAGTACTACTTTACCTGAGGGGTAATCCTCGAAGCTTCATTCAGGTGTCTAGTCCATGCTGAAGTTCCCAAGTCTCCTTCCTCTTCCTTCACAGACCTACCTAAAGAGAAGTTCAACAAGCTTAAATTTTAGCACTTTCAATCTAGCCATAACATTCCCATTCTTGTAAGGATGCCACAAAAGGTTTAGATGGAAATATTTACAAGGGGTATTCTGATGACAAGCTAAGTTTGCCCCAGTTTTCAGAAGTAGTATTTACTTTTTATAGAAAAAAACAACAACAAAGCAAAACCACAGAATACAACTTTTTAAATGGCAGTCTGATTTATTTAAAAGCTACTAATCTAATAATTACAAATCTAAAAATGGAACTTTAAAGTGATTATTCTGAGTGCTGTGTCCAAAAGCAGGGAGCTGCAGTGGCCTTAGTTCAGATACTTACCACATTCTGTGGTTTTGTGGCTCTGAGATGGTTGTCTGTCTTTATGCCGACTCCTGGGGTAGCTTCTGTGTTCCTGAAGAGAGGTTCTTTTATTTGTGCAGTCTGTGCTTTGAGTATGACCTGGTAAACATGTAGTATAGTGCAATCCTGCCATAGAAAGCATGCCCTGAATAGCTTCTTCTTCTGTACTTGTCGAGGTAGGACATTCTCTAGGAAAATCAAGGGAGTAACAAGCAGTTTAAAACAGAACCCTTTGAATGACTGATTTTTACATTCCTATAAAGCAGAACCATAAATACATGCTAAAAGGTCTAACAGTTTATAAAAAGTGCCCACAATGTGCTTACTTTTTACTGGGAGTTTCATTTCTGGATGGCTTCTGGGTATTTTGACAAAGGTCTCTTGTCACCTTAGATTCCTCTTTGAAATTTGATGTTACTTCCTGCTTCTCTTCATCACCTGAGCTTTCTGACTCCTCTGTGGAGGAATCCTTCTGCTGAAACAAGAGGAAACAGTATGCAGAATGGTCACCAGACCTCCTAAGTGGAGACTCTACCTTAGTTTATGCTGAATGAAGAATTCAAAAGTTTCAAGGTCCAACTTTTTTTATACTCATAGTATCCAGAATGCAGGTAATCTGAACATAGCAGCTGAGATGCTGTATGTTCACAAATTTTCTAATACTCGTAAGTACACGTTCCACAATACAGAAAGCATCTCCAAAAACCATTTTTTACAAAGCACCACACATATTACAATATATGCCAATCACTGCATTCTCTTTAATGAGAGCATTAATTATTCTTATCTTCAATATTCAAAGGACAGGGGAAAAAAACCCAGAAGTATGGCTCCAAGCAGCAGACAGAATTGATGCCTACCATATATAACAGGACATATTCTGCCCCAGAAAACTGCTTCTGGTTCCTGCTCTCACAAAATATAACTTTCAACAGCACCATCTCTGATGAATGACAGATGCTCTCAGGTAAATCCAGAAGACAGCAGGAACAGAGACACAACAGCTGTTGCCTCTCTTACAGAGACACAGCCTCATTTCATGAATGAAAGAGCTTTTCAGCTCCTGCTGAGATTACAGCTTGTATGGGCAGGAGCTTCTCAAAGGTGGAGCAACCATATGTGACTCAATATGCCTTTACAGGAAGCAAGGGCTGCAGTACATATGTTCCATCTTGGTAATTCAGACTAATCTACTTTCAACAAGTACAGAGAACATCACAATTTTTTTCAAGCCAGGGAATATATGTGGCACTCAGAAGAGGTTTTGAAAACAGAGGATCAGAACGTGGAGGAGTCATAATCCTTAAAGACTGACACACCACTATACCCATCATCAAAAACAGAACTGGAATGAATGAAGTGCATTTTATCACCAAGAGGTATTTTTATACAATAGTTTCATTCATATGAGTAGCTTCCTAATCTTTGACCCCTAGAAAATGACATGAATGGGCAATTAAAGTATAACTACGATTCAGTGTTAGTAACAAAGGTATTATTTCGTTAAGATCCTCTTCAGTACAATATAAAAACATTTAAAGGATTTACAGGTGCTAGTGAGAGAATTAATTTTGGATATGTCAGCATATTCAAATTTCAACATGTGGAAAAGTTATCCCATTAGATAATGTTAGAAATTAAAAAGCAGGAGAATATGGAAAGAACTAAGAGAGTAAGTGAAGCATAAATACAAAACATTCATTCATTTACAAAGTCATACAAAACTGGCTATATTCTCCTGTGAAGATGAAATGTATCACTTCTGAGTAACCCCTGATTCTGTGTCTTAGAAAAGGAAACCTTCTGAGCCGAAGTTGCTGACAACGCAGTTTAGGAAACCAGAAGAAACCACACCATGAAGGTTCCTATGACTTACTCCAGCATCTACGTTAGGTAATGATGAAAGACAGCAAGTATCAAAAAAAAAAATCCTGACCATCATGAAAAAAGTAGGAATTTGAAGACTCCTTGTAAAGTCATTTAATAGGCTGACAACTGAAAGACCAAGGCATTAGCCTTCCAGAAGCATGAAACAAAAATGTCAAGTAATCACTTCACCTTACTGCTAACTAATAAAAATTTAAATTACGAAGTACAAACCCAATTTGCAAATGAAAAAAGAATCGAAATATAGACACATTCACACATTTCTAAATTCTAGAAGTTGTATTAAAAATATGTTTGTAAATATCTATACATAAGCGTGCATTTATACTTTATTTAATTCTGAGGAAATCACCACAATCTGGACCCTCAAATGGAGGATTCTCATCTATTTCCAAAAGTCTAAAATCCCTGAATAGGATTTAGCCACTTCAGCCTGTTTATAAAACTGAAGACCAATAGGATTGTTTCCTATTAACCACTCTCTAAAACGAAATTGTGTAGTAGATAGCCATAACTCAAATGATAAACTTTAGACTTGCTATTAAAGAAATAAATAAAGTAACTAGGATCTGACTTTTCTCAGACTTTGCTTGTTCCAGAGCAGGGCTCATCCTCTGCCAACCCCAACTTAATGACAAAGAAGATAAAATTTGGCAAGATAGCATATCTTATCTTTTTTCTCAACACTAGAATAAATGAAGAATGAAGCAGTGCACTGTTTCACATATTAATCTGAACAAGAATTAAATACTTTGTTATTACTGCTTTAACACAAACTTTGACTAGATAAATCTGAAGTACATGAGCAAAATTACACTTAATTGCTTCATTAATTTCTGAGGCTTTTTTATAGATGTACCTGTGTAGTGCAATCAGGCTCAGATTCTTCTGAATCAGAAATATCAGAGTACTCTGAGGATCCATTCCTGAGTTCTGATTTCACACTTTCAAAGAACACTGCAGACAGAAGAATTAAAACATAAGACACAACATTTACTACACTAATATTTAACAATTATTTTTGAAGCAAAACCCAAGAAATACATATTTCATTTTTTAACAGTCTGTAAACAAAGGCAAATGTACACACTGATCTGGTTCACAGGTTTGTTTAGGATGACAATGAGTTGTCTACTGCTGACCAATGGACTCCTCAAGCCACTGAGCAGATGAAGACAGGAAGAGAAATCAGGTGCAGCAGGAGTTTATATTTCTTCCTTCCCATAGAGCACCCACTCCACAGATGGCACCTTGGGCAGTTTCTGCTTTTTTGTACCGGCTGGAGTCAGAGCAGTTCTTACCAGCATGTACCCTTAAAAGACTGCACTTGTCCCAAAGAACCACAAGCAGGAAACACATTTCTAAGTGTTTGGATTCCGAGGCTCAAAGCATACAGTGAGCTGTATGCCTACCTGTGTAAAGGCTGCTGGCAAAAATCTTGATTAAGTACAAATTTGTAAAGATGACAATGTGCAGTTCAGGTAGCACATTTTTTTTGGAGAAAAGCAAAATGGGATAAAAAATGGTGACTGTGTGTCAAGAAAATAAGGTCTAAAGACAGAAACATCACTTTAAAAGTATTCATAGTTTCATACAAAACAATTCTGAAAGCAAAGCTGCACAAATCAGAAATTAACTCTAGAATGAAGTCAAGTACAATTGAAATGTTAATTTGTTTTCATCATAGTTTTATATGAAACCACAAAGAAGAACATAATTCTTCCTAACTATAATTATGCAAAAATAAAGGATGTATGTGTAACTATGTATACACTGCAATTCTGGTTGTGGTTTGCTCCTGTTGAAGACTATGGCAAAGATCACAATTAGGCATCAAATATATTTCAAGGGATATTACCGATTTCTAAACACTGCACAGTGATAACTACTTTTAGAGTCAGAAGAAAGTTAACATGAGACTTGTCATCAGAAAGTAAATTGAACAGCTGGGACCAAAAACTAGAGAAGACAAACTAAATTTAAGATAGTATTAGTACAAATCATGAGGAATATACAAGCACATTAAATGAGCAACAGCACTGTATAGGAAATTAAGCTCAACATATAACAATAAAATTAATATTTTTAATTACTGCAGCTCAAAACAACCCAAGGGATTTCGGACTCATTCATTTGGCTCATTTCAAAAAGGGAATTACGATTCTAGGATAAGCAACAGCATGAACAATACAGAAAACAATCTTAGAGATCAAAAGAATTTTCCTTTAGACTACTGTCATTTTCAAGAAAATATATGGCTCTGTATGCCTCCAGAGACAAGGAGGAATATGCCCAAAATTGGGTGAATGAGAGTAGTCATTATCTGTGAGATCAGGCTAAGACACTGTGAATTAAGAAAAATCTCAAGCCACCTTCCCTTCATCCACACGAACTATCTTGCTCAATTAAGGACAGCACTTGATCTTTGTCCCTCTACTAACTGGGTCACCATTTAAAACCAGGATCTTGGCATGACACCCAAAGCTAGATAGAGCTTGATCTGTTTAAAGGCAGCTGTCTGTGGACATTCCTCTTGGCCTCAATCCCAGTAAGAACAGTGGAAGTTGGCAGCTGTTATAGGAACAGGTAGTTCTTCCAGAATTCTCTGCTGACAATGCCTTTCCCCTCTCTCTCTAGAGTCTCAGTTAAGGTAAAATAATGACACACAGGTGACAGGAAAGTCTGAAGATGCTTAATATTCAATTAAAAACATCAGCAACAGTCCTGAGCACTCAATTTTTGGAAGAACAATCTCAACATTCACTTCTAGTTTTAAGCACATTTAATACATTTGGATACTCACTGCCATATTCATTCTGTATCAAATAAGAGCAGTAATTTTGAAGAAAAGTTACTGTTTCTCTGTATAATTTAATCTTTGATTCAAGTGCAAAATTGAGTTTGGCTTACTTATTTTAATTTTGGAAGTGGAAAACCACTACAGTAATCCTTCCTCAACAAGCTGCTTGCCCTGTTTCAAGAATACCCAAGAAAGACTTCTTTCATGGGCAGGTTTTTTAATACTGTCCTCTGTGATATCTGGAAATATAGTCAACAGGGATTAAGTTTGCTTTGTTAATGAAAATAATTAAATATTTTATTCAGGCTAACAGCAGAGTCAAATGTTATGGACTGTTGTGCAGGAAACTCAGGGAACTGTAAGTCTCCAGAGGAGTCTTATCTTTTAAGTTTTGACTTCTGTTTCCTAGTACACACCTTCTGAACCCTTTTAAGCTGTACTGTGAAAGGATGTGACTTATAATTAGGCAGAGAAATGAACCGTTATGTCAAGGTAATTCTATCTCCACACAGAAGGTGCTATTAAAATAGGCATTGGCAACAGGCATTCAATATTGATACTTTGCTAATACACTGCTGAACACTTGGGAGGAAGGCTTAAGGCTACCAAAAGACCAAAAAATATTAGTCTCTAGTGAAGGGTCGTTTAAAGCAATGGAAAGTGGAGTTAAGGTGTTTTACAGATTATCTAAATTCTTTCCTAACCTTGCAGATTACAAAGGCTGAATGTGTAAGATTTTATTAATTTTAAATTATGTCGTATCACTTGTAGGGAACAAAGCAATTCATTTATAAAACATACAAAATTGTATGATCAACTACGACATCGGCAAATTGAACAGGAAAAATAAAATATAAGACAGATTTAAAATTAGCTACCTATTGCAATTTTTCATTCTCTACAGTGAAACGATGTGATGAGCTTTTCACAATGACGTATATTTTGGTTTTAAAAACAAAATCAGATCAGCACTCTTACACTATGAAGCAGACCTAGAGTAACAAATACTCATCCAGAACACCAATTAAATCTCCACTGTGAAAAAACACTGTGCATTGCATTCAAGACAGCACTAACATAAAAAGGTTTTACTTTTCATCTCTATCCTGTTAGCTTCTTCAGTAGACAGATAATATTTAGGAAATGTTTTGTGTAACTTCTAATACTACTCCTCTGATTTATTTCTTTATCCTCTTTATACTTAGTTAGTCTGACTGAAATACTACAAACAATTGTTAGGCCCTCATTGAGACCATCAAAAAAGTTCAACTGATAGGACTTGGAGACAGTCTTACTGTTCAGTGGTTTCTGGGCATCTGCATTTGCTTCTCCTTCAAATCCTGAGGGCTGGTCTTCTACCTTAACAGGTGTCTTTTTCGACCTTGTCCTGTCATCTTCATCTTCACTGTCTGCTGTGTAAAGACTTCGATCTGTAAATGGACGTCTCTCATCTCTTCTCACAAGAAGAAAAAAGAAGTCAGTTTTTACTCTTAAAAACCTGAAGCAACTGTTTTCCTTTCACTATTTACAACACACTCTCAAGATAGAACAGTAATATTCTCTTACGCTCATCTCTTCATTCTAAATTGTGGGTATTCCCATTTACTTCCTATACAACTGTCATTTCCATAAAGATACAAAGTTTAACACCAGAGTACTTTTAATGAGAAGCACTCTTATAGATGGATACAAAACGACTTTTTCTACTTTGAAGCATTCCCTTCAGTACAGACCCTACTGTGCAAGTGAATGAAATGCTGTAACAAAGGAACAAGCAAAGAATCCCTTCCTCTCCACTCCCTAACTGTGGCTCCACTAGGGGACAGCAGACACAGACATTCCTTCTGTACTCCTAACGTGACTCTTACTGGTAAGAATACTTAAAAGAGCTTTACAAATAGAAATATTAACAATTAGCATACTCCAGACCATAATGACCAGGAAAAAGTACCCACAAGCAATCCTTTATACCTAATTATTCTTCCATTTGACAGCAGAAGACGAAGATCATTGTCTTTTGTTCTCCATTCAGGTACTGTAGAAGAGGGCTGAAAGGGCTTGTTAAACCTCCCATTCAGTTTTGAGCTTGTGATATCCTAAGGAAGTAAAAGCAATTTTGCTTATTACTTATTCCTATTAACTTAATTTTTTTTTCTGCACTCCATAGAAGACTAAGTTCACCACTAGGATGGTTACCACCTGGATAACCATCTGAAAAAAGCTCAGACAAAACATGTTTGGAACATGTAAAGAACTTCAGGAGATGACTGCACCTTCTCCTTCCTTGAAACATCTATACTTCTGAAGCACCTGAAATAAATACAACTTTTCTATAATACTCCTTTCATATTTCCCTTGGAGAAATACCAACAAACTTGGGCAAGCCAGAAGCTGGGCTTGGAAATGCTACAGCAACTCCTGGATTGGGTATAAGGTCCCTGATATTAGTATCTCAGAACTGATTTAAGGACAGCAAAACATCAATAATGCAAAGTAACCTGCCTTAAGCAGAACTTTACTGGCTCAAAGAAATTTACATTTGACATATACTCTGAAACAATCTATATCTCATATGACAGAGAGCTCTAGTGTGTATTCTTATACATCTTAAAACCATTTTCTTTTCAACATATCACAAAACTACTCTGGTTTTGTTTTTCCTTGCACATAACTTAATACTTGCCTCTTCCCACGGCGACATCTCCAGCCTTTTCAGTACCTCCCTAGTGTGGAGTTCCAGGATGTCCAGATTAGAAGGAGTTTTGGTAGCATGGTCTCGCAGCTTCCTCACCCTCCTTCTGGATTGGTGAGGGGAAGCTGTTTCATGCGAAGATCGTGAAGTTGTAGACACACCAAGAATTCCCTGAGTTTTAACTAATTTGCTGTTTTCCTCCTGTAATTAAAAGCACTTTTCAGAATAGTCTCAGAGGAATAAATCCACATACTTAAGTGCTGCTTCTTATTCATCTAATTAAATATAAATTATGTAAGGAAAATTCTTAGACCTTTTAGAGAAATAATTACGTGTTTCATTTGGATTTGATGTACAAAGTTTAGTTCTACTGCACCTCTTTCTTATTTAAGGGTTTTATGCTATTCCACAAGAATAGTGCCACCAAAACACATGCTTTTATTCAGGAAGGCAGCACAGGGCAGACATGTATTGTACACAACAGATCACATCCCCTCAGATCCATTCTCTTCACATGGAAATGTGAGAATTTTTCAAGAATCTATAACCACTGAAGAATAAACAAGCAAAACGCTAGTATGGGAAAGCAAAAAAAAAAAAAAAAAAGAANTATATAACACAGTCACAAAACAGAGGTGAGCAAAAGAGATGACAACTGGATCAGAACTAACAAGTAGATAGGAGAATGGAATATGCAGAGAATATCACATTAAAGTCTTTAACAACACATTAACAATAATTATTTTAAGTAGTTATAAGTAACTACATTTTAGAAATACTAACCTACAAATATTTTCACCATTAAAATCTAAAAATTAACAAAAAATACGTAACAGACTCACTATTCATTTTCTTTATCTAAAATACCCATAGCTTAATATTCCAAACAGTTCTCCTCTTGATGTTCTATTATTAAATGAATGGTAAATCAATTAAAAGGTGAATATGGTCAATCAGAAGCATAACTATGATGGAGTTCCTTGATTCAAAGACTCATTTGCTGAAGGCTTACGTTGGGTTGCCTCTGTTCTTACCTCTACAGAACGAATCACTTTAGAGAGCTCTTTGATGAGATGCCCAGGCCTAATGTTGTCTGGAATTTCAAAGGCATGTTCTGTTACAAGCTGTATGCAAAGGGAGAAGAAAAGATACTTAGTTTTTTGGGGTTTTTTAATTTTTGTTTTCTTTCCAGATAAAAGCAGAAATAATATGAAATAAACAAAACTACAAGGGAAAAAATAAAAGTAAAAGAAAATCCAGATTCATTTCTATAATAATGACCACAAACTGCCAGGACTGATACACGCACAGAGTAGCTTCCAGTCCAAGCTACAGTAGTCAGCAGATATCTCTCAATGTCTCCAAAAATCCAAAGAAGTGATAACACAACGCCATACTGACAACCACTTAATTTTTTTCTCCCCTCAGTACAGTAATCATGTTTTTTCTCTTTACCATGGTCAGTACAGAGCAATACTTCTGACATTCGTTAGAGTCATGACTTCAAAAACACCTTAAGACTAAGGAAATTTCACCCTGACAAAAATTTAATCTCAAGAGCAAATCAAGAATAACCATGAGTAACCAAGATGCAGATTTTTAGACATCTTCCTGACAACCAAATCTTAAAAATTACCTTCTTAGCTTATTTAAAATCTAGCAGGTTGAAAAATGCAAGTCAGAAAAAAACCCTATTCCTTATAAAAAATGTAGAAAGCTATAAGAGTTTATGTTCCCTTTAATCCTCTGAAACCTTATTAGAGACAAACTCTATATATATACACACACAACAGATGTCTAAACACTCTACAGTTAGATTTAGCAAAAATATTTCATATGTAGTTTAAATGTCCCTCAGAACACTGTTAGTTAGAATTAAACAGATAAAACATAACTTAATACACAGGCTAGAATGACTGACATGAATTTCTGTAATCAACTATTTAAATGGAAAAAACATCCCAAGCACTTTCAGCTACCCACATTTCTAAAATGAGATTCAGCAGCAAAATGATTGCTAGAAGCAATTCAAGACTGTATGTGCATTTCACTGAACCTGCCTTCCTCTCAGTCATTAAAACCAATGCCTTCTCCCCCTCCCAAAAAAACCCAACACCAAGATATAATCATGGTATGATTACTCATTTCAGTGCCCCTAATTCTACAGGGAAGATTAAATCAGCTGCTATTATTTACCATTGTTCATTCTTTGAATGTATCACACCTCTACACATTCACCCTGGAGAAAACAGCAGCTCTGTCACTAAACTGTGCAATTTTTCCATCAAGTTATTTGTCATTTTTGGACCACGCAACCCTTCCTACTTCCCTCTCTCAAAAGAAAATGACTTAGAGGATTAGTTCTGTGCCATTTTCTAGAGAATTTCAAAGATATTCATCTATGTTGAAAAGACATACTCCATGACACAAATGTGAAAGCTCATGACAGAGGTTCTCATTTGAGGACCATGCATTTGCCATTTCTCAGAAACTGTCTGAAACCCTCAGCATGAGCAGATCAAACAGCAATGTACAAAGCTCCTCCTGTCCTCACCTGCCTACAGCTCCAAACCTATCACACACGTGGCCTGCTGCATAGCAAGACTGGCTCAAGGATGAAGCGGCAGCCAGAAAAGATGGATGCAAGATATGAAACATGATAGCTGGTGGACAGCAGACAACACTGTGGCTAAATCACTGATGCTCTGCACTTCCCTCACAATGGGTGTTTCTGTTCATCCAGTGGTTTGGGAATACCCACAGGTCTCATTAATAAGCATTCAGAATGCAGCAAGTGCAATTGATTTTTCTTCCCCGGAGAAGTAGAAAACTTATCCCATTCCACATGAATCAAAATACTTAATGACGTCCTAGACAGTACACAAATGCTACAATACTACACTACAGCAATCTAGAAAAAAGGAACTCGAATCCCATTTCGAATCAAAATAAGGGTTTATATAGACTATGTTTGATCTCAGTTCAGTAGCCTGATCACTTGACTTGCTTATGATCCATGCCACAGATGCAGGGATGGCTTGGATTCACACATAGTTTAACAGCTTAGGCCCAACATCCTGTAAACACTGCAATGTTGCTAGCTAACAAGTCTTCATCCAGAACAGCAGAGACCATGAGACACTGGAGAACCAACTCAGAGGGCCAGCAGAGCTTCATCTGGGATCAGTAATGCTACACAGGCTGGACCCCAGCACATTCTACACATAAAACCACTTCTGCACTTGCACCTTGTGCTCACTTCCACAGAGCTCATACCGTTGGATGCAGCATTGTGCAATTACCATATGTGTTGCATAGTAAGTTCTCTCAGAAGTTGTGAGCAGAAAGAAAAGAGAGATCTCATAGCCAGTTCAAGTCTGGCTTGCAACAAGTCAATATGACAGGCAGCAACAAACTAGAATTAATACCCTCAGTCAGAAACAAACTGCCTGCCAGTGAACAGCACTTCCCAGGAACACCGGTTGCAAGAGGGCTTATTAGCACAGGCACATAAAAAACACATGGAATTAGACCAGACCCAGTTCTGTGCCAAAACAAACAAGCTTTCCTGGAGAGAAGAGCACCAGCAAAGCCATCACTGATGGCATACTTATGATTTTACAGGGGTCAATCAATGTTGAGCAAGGACAGTATTCAGTTGAAGTTAATATTCCTCGATCAGAATCTAAACCAACTCTTCAGCAGGTGTAGCTGAAACATGCTTTCCAGATCACTGACATGCGTGGAAAATGCTCAACATCATGGCATTCCATCCTTCCACTGCCTCAGACTAGGATCAATTGACTATATAAACACATTTCTTAGAAAAAGTCCCACCTTATCACCTTATCCTCTGGCATTTTTACCCCATCCTGAGGTACAGCAAGATTCTACTTTCATCAGCTACAGTACTTGAGCTTATTAAATAGTCTAACAGACTTTATTAGCATCATGGAATAGAAAATTGTCATTATGATTCTTCCCCAAATCCGCAGCATATACTTCCAAGAGACTTTTTCAGTACTCATTAACAGATAAAAATAATCTTAAACTTGAAAAGGGCACAGACCTTCACTTAGTTCTAAATCAAAACAGAGCTCACCAAAATAGCAAACAAAATCACTTTTACTTACTTCTTTTTTCATCCATAATTTTAAAGCAGTAAGTAAAGCCTTCACTCCTTGCACTAAATAGCTTGGAGGCTGGAAACCATCTTCCCTCAGTTCTAAAAAGGATACAGAAACCAATTTAGAAACATATCGAAAGAGAAAACAATAGAATGATACCTCCCCTTCAGCCAATAAAGTTGCCATTGTGCAACAGCACAGTAAAGAAAAAATGGTACAAGCAGATGAAATATGGCATCCTGCATTTATGTGTATACTGTAAGAGCAAGAATGACCACAAAAAAAACCCCCCAAGCCTAAGGTGATTCTACATAAACCGTTCTTTTTTAAACTTTTTCTTGTATGAATTAAGGTTAGTTTATGACATACTAAAGGTCATTTAGGGATATATAACCCAGATCTAAAATACAGAACAAAAAATAACATATTTGAAGAAAGAAATCACTTTTATTTCATTGAGAAATATTTTAGTCAAAGGGGACCAGCAGGATGTGGGATGGATCTCTAAATTAGAATTTGCATTGCTTATCCCCATACATATGCAAATAGCTCACACTACCATACTTTCACTTCCCAAACATTTTTTGTCACCCTTCCAATTATCACAGTTCTCCCTCACATGGTTTACATCATTTTTACTCCCAAAATCAAGGGACAGGGGGTGGAAACCACTCAGCTTCAGAACCTTCTCTTCTTAGGGAAGTTGTTGTTCCCTACTGACTGCAGTTCATTTTCATGCTCTCCTTTGCTTCATGGGGGTAAAAAAAAAGAAGGGAAAAGACAAATCCTCCATAAACAGCCAGAAGTAGATTAAAACCTCTCCTCACATTCCTCACAAATATTTCCACTTGTCAATTGCAAATGGATCAACACTAGAACCATTTAGCTCATTTTATTCCCTTAAAAGTATACGCTAATAAAACACCATTCTTATGGATAATGTATTAGGAAGCTGGCAGAAAAAGGAAGGTTCTCTGAGTAAACATCTGTTCTTCTCTCAATGGCCTCCTACTTGTTAAAGAGTATGAGAGGTACTGGCAGCAGAAATCTTCCTGCCCATTAGCTGACTCAGTTGATAAAATTTTAAGAATATAATGGAGTACCACAGGCTGAATTTTTTAGATGCAATAGAAACAACTGCATGAACTAAATGTAATTTGAATTAATGAGTACAGCACACATTAACAACTGCACGCACTGCCTATTTTGAAACCCCAAGAATTAAAAAAATATATAGGTGAATGCAATAATACGTATGATGAAACGTTTTCTGCCAATGAAAAGTCAAAATCAAAATGTTTGTGACCCTGTTACCAATTTATAAAATAAAGCAGAAAGACATGCTGTGTTGATTTTGCTCACTGACCTGAATTTCATGAAAAGTACTGCTAACAGTTGGACATCACCATTACCCCACAAAACCGAGCTGGGATCATCCTTTATTCATACAACAATGGATTCTGACTAGTGAACACCTAATTCCTATGAGTCTTAAGACCAAAATCCAACATAAACTTCACCTTAGCCATGGAAACACCAATTTTTATTTTTTATGTTGTTTATAGGTCATAGCATTGTTCAATGACAAAACATCTGCTAAACCAATGACCAAACATAACATGAGGATAAGCTTCACAGCCCTTCCCTAAGACACAAGCCACAAAAGGCTCCTAGCCGATGGACTCCAGAAGTCATGGGATAAAAAGGGAAGAGGGAAAAGTGGGGTGAACAGAGACAGCTTATAGTTAGCTAGATCTTACAGAAACATACATGTTCCACTGCTTTTCCAGCAGGAACACAGTTCCTATCACTTCTGACAAGCTTGTAAACATTAAATATGCATGAATGAGACAAACCAAAGCAAGCTTTCAAGATAAAAATACCCTTTTTGGAAGGAAAAGTTTTCTGCAAGTTTGCTCTGTTTGGCAAGACTTCTGAGTTGCTCTAGGGTCACCACAAGACTTTAAATGCTCATTTAGGAATCAAGGGTTTTTCAGTGCTTTAATTTGTTGAAAGCAGAAGAGATAATTTTCAATAACTTGTAACTGTTTCTACATTAGAAAAAGTTACGTGGTATTCTGATCTCTTCCAAAACAGAAGTTTAATTCAGCAGCCTCCTCTGAAGGTTGACTTCTGTCCTTCGAAATACATCATGTTATTAAAATTAAACAGAGCAGGCAGAGGGCAAGATACTTGAGAAAAGAAGGTGAAGTCAGATAGGCACTCTATCAAACACAAATATATATGGGTACAAATATAGCAATTAAGGAATGGATGAAGAAATTTGGAGAAGAACAGCAACTATTAAGAACTGGAGGCTGTTGAGACACCTCTTGGATAAGCACTGACATAAGTGATTTAACATAGCTCATAGGAACCAATGCATCTCTCTTACAGAAGCCCTCACAGACATCTTTCTTTTCACAACCAGGAGCAGAGGACAACAGGCACCATGACTGGGAAGGTCAAATGGCAGAAGTGCCAGAAAACTTCTTTGTTCAGCTGTGAAGCCACCAAGAAGAGACCCATAGATATAAGTTAGTGGGATCATTTCACTGAACTATTTGCTCAAAGTAAAGGCTATCAAAGCATATTCAAAGATCTTAAATGATATGAAAGACCCCTGGGAGAAAAAACAGATGCCACGGTCCATTATCACTTAAAAGAATGAGAATTATAAAAGCAGATACGTGTCCATCTCTTAAAACAGAACAAGCATTACCTTTCAACGTTTCCAGTAAGTTTTTGGCCACAAACCAACAGATGGCTTCAAAGAAAGGAAATTTGAAAAGATCTGGGGTTTTTAGCCTCTTCTCCATTTCATAACACCTGAATAAATGCAAATATTACAAAACATGAATGTTTTAATTATCAAATTCATTTTTCAACTATGTAATCATTCAAATTGACACAATGCCAAAATAAAATGAAATAAAATAACCATGGCCATGATAAATAAAAGAAGTCAAGTACCACATAGTTAAACCCCAACAAGACCACAGACAAGATTGAACTCTGGTCTCATTCAGGCTCTGACCTTATCAAGTTTGACTGCGGCACTTCTAAGAATAAAGTTGGACTTCATAAAACTAGGATACAAACCCAATGTGTGATCTTTTAACAGATGGAATTTTATCGGGATTCCACTGTAATAAATAAAAACAATATGTTTAGAAGACAGCTCTACATCTTGGACAAAAACTAAATACAGCTGCCCTTAGAGCAATGCTGACTTCAGGATGCTCATTTCAACAGTGTTGCACACCTGGGCTTGCTTAGTTTTGTTTTACTCACTTACACTAATCTCCAAAGTAGAATTTTTTCTTTTTCCTCCTTTTAGTCACTCAAATTCTTGCACAGCCTTCATTTTGCTTTTGAAACAAACTTTGCAGAAGTAAAGTAAGAGAATGTGCTTGATACATTCTAACTGAAAATGCCACTATTGTCTGTTAGAGAGCCTGTACCAATTTGATCCTGGTTAAGCGCATGAAGAAAAATCTCTATGAAAAGAATATCCTACTTATTGGGGAACAAGTACAGGAAGAGCTGAGACTAACCTGAGCTGCATGCCTATGTTGAGGTTGTGCAAAAAATTTCCTCCAAAAGCCATACAATCCTGAGATGTGAGCACAGCGTGAATCCAGCCTGAAATGACAGATTGTGCAACTTAATACATACGTTTGAATTATTCTAAGACTGTTTTTAAATACGCATAAAAGTAAAAACGCTATTCCTGAAAGAAAAAAAGCAAACAGATTTGTATTCTGTGCTAGGAACAAGTAATCTAAATTCTAACAACATGTAAACTACAGTTTTTCAGAAATCTAGTGGAACTGTAGTTTTCTGACATAATCAAGCTTAAAACATTTATCACTGGGAGGGAGTGGTAAGGATGCAAAGCCAACTTCTCAAGTAAAAATTCCAAAGGTTTTCACTCCAATCCACAAATATAAACAACTCAGGAGGGGAAAAATATACTGAACAAAAGATCAAGTCATAAAAATAAAACAAAATTATATGCCTTTCAATATTTATATGTTGCTTACAGTAACTGGGTTGTTTGCACAACATAAAGTCATTTAGCAATACTGAAGTTTCTCAAATAGGAATTCAGAAGTGGTCCCATAAATTATTCTAAATACAGTCATTCTAAGTCAAGTGAAATTATGATCAGTTTAAAACCCAGTCTAGACACACTATAAAGTTTGTCACATAATTGAAATATTGTCCTTATGAAATCCACTATTCAACATGGTAAAGCATGGCCAACATTATGCTATCAATCTAGCTAATTACTACTGGATAATTTCAACTAAGCACACAAAAGAACACATTACATGAGCTTCCTGATTAAAAATAGTTATCTGTTAAATTTATACTGGGGAGCTTTAACATAAGTAAACTACAAGTAGACTTTCTCTGTCAGTATCTTTTTTCTGATTCTGCATGCCTACAGATGATCTTTGACACAAGATGAGTTGGCCAGACATTTGCAGACTACTTCATGGCTTCACTGAGTGTAGGCAAGACAAACACAGAAAGCTTCCCAATCTGAGGAAAGATCAGACCAAATCACAAGCAACTACATATTACAACTAGCATTAAATCCATGCCCTAATTCAGCTAACAAATGAGCAGTTTTATGGCATACCTGCATCAACTTAGGATTTTAATTTTTTTACATTCCTGTTTGCTATTTTTATGCTACACTTTTGATCAACGTCCAAGTAACAAGGAATGAAAATCTGGTGTAGACCACACAGAATATCTTGGATTATATTAAAATAACTCTAAAGAGCCTCCCAGTAGATGCTATTCACCTACATGCAAGATTAATTTTAGACCAGAAAATTACTCTGAACGTATTTCCAAGATTATAAAGTAATTATGACATCCACTAGCATCAGTGCAAGCAGTAACAGCAAGTGGTTTTCACCAAAGGTCAGGGTTTTTTTCAAAGTCCTCATTCAGTCTTACATAATTTCCCACTTTTTTAAACATCTGTCTTGAAACCTGGTTTAATTTATGAGTTCTCCCACTGTACTCCATCATATGTATATGAATACGTGTGTGTATACACATACATGCACATGTGCAGACACATATTTGTATTTGAAAGTATCTTTTTATGTGTACACACATTGAAATACATGTACACATGAGAAATTATCGTCTGATGATACTTTTGTTCGTGGCCACATTACAGTGATAGCTCAGATTCAGCTGATTACTTAGAATGCAATAACTATTTTCTGTGAGCCACAATAAAGTTCTTAATTCTGTAATTCTGCTTTCTCTGTTCATAGATAGATGAACTTACATGGACAATTAATGCTATCTCCAGCCAGAAGTACATGGTTTTAAAAGCTGTGGCTGTTCAGGAATGTCAAGAGCACGTAGAGGGCCTCATCAGGTAGTACTTATTCTGCACAAACTGTGAACTAGAACCGTAAACACTGAACCTGACAGGTACAGAACTGAGCTTGGAGAAAAATGAAGTAGTCTAGAAAGTGCAGGATGGAATAATGTACTGATCATCATCTTCAAGGCTTCTTCCAGAAACAGAATTATAAATAATTTTCCTGCTCCATGTATTTAAAGCTTTCTGTCCCCCCCAAAAAAGAGAAGATAGCACCCACTACAAATTTTTAATAATAAAATAATAAAAAGCATTTATAGGGATAGGTTGAATAAGCAAAAATACCAAAACCTGGCAGTCACTTTATTGGCAAAATATGGTTTGATTTATTAAAGACTTGTAAGCTTATAGTATTTGGGAGTTTGGGCAGGTTGAGGTATTTTGTTTGAAGCATTTTTCTGTGTTTTCTTCTTTTCATTAAAGGAGTTGAATTGTTTTGCCATTTCTTACAACAAAAGCAAACCAAAAAATCCACCCAACTTGTATTCTTAATACTCGAGCCTACAGCATAAGAAGTTTATGTGATATTTTTGTAAAAATTAAGCCTAGTAGGCCATGCAATAGTGAAATCTGTAAAAAAACCCAAACTGTATTATAAAATTAGGGTAAGAATTTAGTCTGGATATTTATCAAATAGCGAACAATCTGTGCTCTATTAACTGGAACTACTTCCCTGATAATCAAATTCCACTTTAATTTGTTGTTTTCTAACTGGGTAACAAATACCCTTTCATTTCCTGGTAATTGCTATGATTGTCAGCCAATCTTAAATGTTAATTACTTGTTTTGAAAATCTCAGTTTCTAGGTTTTTTTATTGTTCTCTCTTATCCATAATTTTAGAGGATACCAAATGTTGAAAATGCAATTATTTTACACTATTCATAATTTCAGGTGGTTTAACATGCTAAGTCGTAATAGCGAGAGTAAAATCTTACCTGTTGGAACAAATAAAGTGTGTCCTTGCTTCACAACACACTTGTAACACTTGTCAACCTTGTCCCCAAAATATACTTCACTCTGGGTGACAGATGAACTCCAGGACTCGTAGAGAGCCAAATTTTCATCAGTGGGTTTGATCAAATAGAATATCTTCTCACCCTATCAGATAAATATATCAAATAAAAAAATTAAATGTTTTCCTAGAGGTACACTACAACCTCTGTGTAACTTCTAATGAAGTAACGGATTGACCTAAATGTAAAGTATTCCATCTTCCCACTACGGCATGTTCAAGCTTCCCAGCCCAGTGTCTCACAAATGCAATCCACAAAGAGCTTAGACACAGCATATTAATCAGGTGGTGTCTTGTGATTTAAAGGAAGCAAACAAATCTACCAGAACTTTTCACTGGAGTACAAAAAAAATCCAGTTTTTATAAACAACTAATGGATATGCACACACCTACCAAAGGAGAAAATGGAAGACAAAACCACTTTGCCTCTTCTATGACGTACACATGGTCAAATTTGTGACAATAAAAAATTGAGTATCCCCATGATTTTCATTCAATTATTTTTTTCCTACTGAAACCTCACTGTATCACCCACAAGTCTACTAAAGTGATCAGTCAACCAATTACAGTCTAGCAGACACCAACAGCATGCTAAAATAAAAGCATAAAAATGCAACACCAGAGATCAGTAATTCCCTTTCAAGCTCCTCCCTTAGTGTTGCAAGCACAAGATTTCATGCAGGTGATAATGCCACAAGAGAAGGCTGCACAGTGAATAACTTTTGTTTCACATAGTCATAGACACATCCAAGGGGTGGTTGGGCACTGGAACAGGCTCCCCAGGAAACTGGTCACAGCACCAAGCCTGACAGAGCTCAAGAAGAATTTGGACAGTGCACTCAGACACATGGTGTGACTCTTGGGATGTCCTGGGCAGGGCCAGGAGTTGGACTTGATGATCCTGATGGGTTCCTTCCAACTCTGCATATTTTGTGAGTCTGTAAATCAAGAAGCATTCATACCCAGAGAACGTGGTACCAAACTGATGTTCCTCCAAAATCAATATGAAAATCTGTGTAGCTGTCCTGGACACCCATTAAGCAATACTTCTGAACAAAAGGTTTAGGGAAGACAGAATCATCTGGCCAATAATTTTCCACCCACGAAAGCTTTCTGGCAATGTCTGGTACTTCCACTAATTCAGACATCCTTTTAAAAAACACACAAACAAAAAATAACTGTTAATATAAGCAGGAGTAAGCACACCTCTTTTCAAATGACAGCTTCTTACAAAGACATTACTTAGGAACTAATAAATATGTTTTATATCTACATTACATGACTGGGGCTGTCTACATAAAATACACCTCCTCCTGTCTTTCCCACTACAGGCATTATATTCCCACACACACTGTTCAGCTTAGTGAAAACCACTTCCTACATTCAAGGAATTGAAGTCAATACTCACTTTGTGTCTGAGAATTCCAGGCTGATCACATTCAATACTTTGGGTCGGTCAGGATTTGTGAAGTATTTAATGTAATTATGGAGCTTCATTTTACTGTCTGCTTGTCTTGCTACATCTATGACATCTATCACTTTGTCACCACCTGCAAAAAACAGGATGACTTTCTTAAGGCTATCACAGATAAAAGACATTTCAGGTATTAAGAGAAAATTAACTTTTTCTAGTCTTCATCAAAACATTTCTGCAGAAAACCTCCACTACTATCATTATTCTCTTGGAAAAGTGACAGATCAGTATAAACCAACTTTTTATGAGGTTTAACTTTAATTACTATAATCAGCTAAGGACAGAATTGAAAACACTCTAAAAATAAATCCTCTTTCTTTTTGGTTAACCACAGGAAAGAGTAGTATAGAATGGCTGCATCTGTTTAAAAAAAAAAGTTTATAGCTGCAATTGCCAAGAGTAGCATGGAGAAAGTTATGAAGGCAGATCTCTCGCTTTTCCTATCAACCATCACCAAGCCCCCACCTTGATTACACACATGCACAAGCTGCAAGCACACAGTAATTTCACTGAATAATTATCGGGTGTGTTTCATTCCTGATGTCAATAAAGAGGGCGTTACACACCATGTGCTCTGAAGTGACACATTTACAGAACTAGACAAGCCATGAGAAAGGACTAACACCACCACTATAAGAGCAATTGGTTTATGTCCTTTCAGATACACAATGGCCAAATTTAACACTTAATTTTGGAATGCTGGAAACATGCCTAGATGTACATTATAAACATATTCACTTTAAAACTGTAGGTTTGTATCATCTTGATAAATTCCAGCTGAAGCAGTACTTTGTCAGTTTTCGTATGTATCATTTCAATAATAGGAAAGTAAATCTGTAGCGTTCCAATTTTTTCCCTGAACTGGAAAACTTGGCAGGTCAAAATGTATGTTCTAGGATGAGACAAGCAAGTTTCTATCTGAATCCAGAGAGACTGTAATCCAGAAAAAGAGATTCAGAAATATCACCATGATAATGAATCTTTAAGGCAGAACATACATTACTATTTATCATCACAATGGTGACAACACTGCATATTCTGGTGAATACTGATGGACAGAAAACCTACTTTCAGCACACACCATTACGTTAGGTGATCATGAGAACACACTCAAGATTTCCCAGCTGTCCCACACGTTACAGGAAATGTCCTGCTGCAGTTGGCTCAGTCTCTGTCTGTAATGCACACTTACTGGCTGGCACAATTACAGACTGATAAGAGATCTGATAAGAAAGAAGTGGTTCTTGGGAAGCCTCTCCTGCCAAAGGACGCCAAGATAGGAAATTTTCAGGAAGATTTAATGCAGAAAGGTCAATTTACTGAGTCCAAAACATTAAGTTTTGTCATAGCCTAACCAATGATTAAACTTACTAATCCTGAGAGTGATTCATTCAATTCCCATTATCCTTGGTTTACATGTAGCAGAAAAAAACCCAGAATTTCACAAGTAGCCTGCACTGAAATTAACAGGTTTGAAAGTTGAGACATAAGGCTCTACTCCTATCACACATCTACCCAACAGACAAAGACACAGAAAAACAAACAAACAACAGCAACTGCACAAAAAAAGGAAGAAAAAAACACTCCAAACCATAGCTTTGATTTTACTCTCTGCTAGTCTTGAATTTAGAATAAATATTTAATACTCTGGAAGCTCTTATAATCATGCAAATATTTATTTTAATTTACAGACAGAATCATTTTAGTAAGTACTCCAGAGTGACTCTTACCTACATAGCGTTCCACATCTAAAACAGAGAAAGTTGGTGGAGGAAGTCTGAGTCCCAGACCATCCAATTTAGGAACCATAATGGGAACATCAAACCCATGCTTCTCCAGATATCTTTGTGTTAACTGGCTTCCATGCATTTTCAAAATTACTTCATCAGCACTGGTGGAAAGAAAGGATGGAGTATTAGCAGAAAAGCATCCTCCAAGCACTACTAAAATAAAAAAAGTCTCATTTTGGGGGAGGACAGATAGGAATGTCCACATCTGAACCCAAAAGAAACACACAGTACTGTTTTATTAAGCATTTAACTAAAAGACCAAGAAAACAACCTCAACAAGCAAAGAAATTTTGACTGTAATGCATTATCTGGAAGCTCATAGTCCTTCTGTATGACTGAAGAGAGTAACTTAAAAGGATGGGGATAAGGAATTCTCAGAGAAGGCATTAAAGTACATTTTGCTAACAACAACCACCAGCTGCTCTAAAGAATTTTAAGTCATTATGTTTCAGTGACATGGCCAACCAATCACAGGATCAAAGCATAATCATGTTTCTCGACTTTCTTCTAAAGCATGGGAATGGGTAGACTACCAGCTCATGTGAATGTTCCGTGTTACTTGGAATGAAACTGAGACCTATTCCTGAACTAAAGGAATAGACAGAAAATATTCTGACAGTAAGACCACAAACACCAAACAAACCAAAAACCCCACCCCAAAATTCAAAACCTCTCAGACCACACCCTGCAGCAGTCTCAACAACCCATCCCAGTGCAAAACTGAACAGGGGAAGCTACTGCGTGAAGAGGCAAATGTATCCATCGGCAACAGGGATGCACTGGGAAGAGCTCTGAAGAAGGAGGAAGTCATCCTCAACCTTCACTATGTGAAGCAGAGAAATGTTTGTCACTTCCTCTAAGACACACTCAGAGGACATTTCACTGTGTTTCCCCACCAAAATATGTAAGGAAGGTTCTGTACCTTGGGAAAGAGCGAGCCCGGAGCTGTTTAACAAAGGTCCGTGTTCCAGCCTGCACTGGTTTGGAGCCATCATCTGGCTCTGTGTAGTCATGTCTGTGCCAGTTTCTCCTCTTCTTCACTGCAAGTTTCAGAAGGATTAAACATAGAATTAGTTAAACCAGACGGCTCAGATTAGCAGTCATCCCATCAGTGCAACACACATGCCTCAATCACATTACTGTGATTAAAAAACGTTATTTTCTTAATCAGGTGACACCACCTATTTCCAACAAATGAAATCTGCAGGACACAGTAACACTCTGTACTTTTATAGATCCTTCTATAAGAGAATCTCAGTGCATACTATACACAATTTAAGACTCTATATCCAGTCCAACACAAGTAAACAGGTGCAGCCTGAAAACTGTACAATCCCAAAAAGTCAGCTACAAAACGAACAATCAAACTTTAATTTCTTAAAGCTCAGACCTTTTCCTTTTAAATAAACAAAAGAATCACACCTCTTGAATAGCCAGAGACTTCATTTTACATATTCACACAAGGCTAACAAGACTTAATCCCAGTGTGCTACCACACCCCATAAGCACACCTATATCCAGGTCTGACAATATTACTGCTCTTCACTACCATTTTTACTGCTTATGTCTCCATTACAGTTTAATGTGCAAACTGTTTTGGGCAGGTGTGATCTTTATAATACACGTAACAAAAGCACTGCACTCCAAAAAATACAACTTCTTAACAGTTTGAAGCTTTAATGCACTGCTACAGCACATTAATGAAAAACAAAGGATAAATTAAAGTTCTATTACAATTTTGGGCATCTCATAAAGCTGATAGTTCAATATTAGCAAAACTGCATTTCTAACCTCTCCTTATACTTAAAGGGCTAAGGAAATTGAAACACCAGACATTCTCATAAAAACGTTGTGGTGATCTCCCCATGACAAATGACAGATAACCAAATGAAAAAAATGCATGTGTAAAAAAAGTGTATGTACATTCACAGGATCATAGAATGGTTTGGGGTGGGAGGGACATTAAAAATCATCTAGTTACAACATCCTGGCATGAACAGGGACACCTTCCACTATCCAGACTGGATGGGCTCAAAGCCCCATCCGACCTGGCCTTGAACACTTCCAAGATGAGACATCCATCACTTTTCTCTGGGCAACCTATGCCAGTGTTTCAGCAATCTCACAGTAAAGAATTTCTTCTTTAATCTAAACCTACTCTCTTTCAGTTTAAAGCCATCATCCATTGTTCTATCACTAAAGACCTCAGTACCAAGTCATCTTATTTCTTATAAGCCCCTTTACATATCAGAAAGTTGTTCTACAAAACATCACAAGCTGTATGTAGCTTACATATAAAAGCTCCTCATTTGAATTTTTTGACCTTGAGTGAAGGAAAGGACAAAGTGACTTATGATATTGTGGTTAACTTAACTGCCTGTCTTCAAATTTTCATAATTTCACAACAAATCATTTCATAATGGATATTTCATTGATTCAGCTTCCTCAACCACACATTTTTCATCTTCATTTATAAAGAACACAAGCTTACAGCCTTGAATGGAAGCCCTTGGCTGTATCATCTGTTTGTTAGTAAACTGCTCTTTGGAGCACTTCCCCTCTATACAAATAAACCTGTATTTCTCATCCTCAAACTCTCAACAGGCTGAGAAGCCCTATTAAATCATCAAGAGGTGCCTCTACAAAAGGCACCACCATCTCACCATTTGGGAAACAAACTCCAACAGTGCTGAACTTCCTACTTTATCACTTACTGTACTAAGAAACACACTAAGGGTCCAGTAATTTTAAGGCTGTATTTCAGGTTTTCCTAAAAAAGCCAAACTCTGCTCCACAGCTAAACAGCTGCTACTGGAAGACTACCCCAAGATGATTTACTGACACCAGATCTGTAATTTAACCACTAATATTAAAATAGAAATTAAGAAATTTAGTTGCATATGCTGAGGATACTCAGAAGAGAAAAAAGCTAATGTTATTTTGTCAACATAAATAGTGTTTTACAGTTGTCTGCCAAACAGCCTGAAATACAACATCCAGCAAAACCACTGCATTAATACAAATTTTAACTCCATGGAAGAGCTCATTCTTAAATTCACCAAAGTCATGCTGCTCCCAAAATAGGAAAAAGCACTAGCAATACTGAAAACATAGCTCACTGTAATAGGAAGCTAAGAATGTATGAGGAGGGGGAAAATAGTTTCTAAAAAAGAAAAAAAAAATTCTGCTTCTCCAGAAAAAAGTTGGTTATACAGGGAATAACAGGCATCTAATAGTCATTATACATAAGAAGGAATAATTCCTATCGATGTGCTGTTTCCCACAGACATGACAACACGGACCCTTTAGAAGACTTTTAAGAGAATAAACTGACATTTATAGATCTTTGCTAACCTGAAAACTAGTGCTGCTTAATGAGCCAACTATCCAAATACTGTAAAACTTCATAAATAATGAAGACAGGTTTATTAAGTTTTCAAAGCTATTTTCTCAGTCATAAATAATAATACAAGAAATTAGTGGCTAATACTAATTTTCAACAGAGTAGTTTCCCATAAATTCACTGCCATTACCACAGCTCATTAAAATTGTAAGACGATACAGCTGCTTAAGAGATTTTATAGCACAGACACACTTTTTAAAGTCTGTCTTTCCAACACTTACAAATCAGAAAATAAAATCATTCTTTCACTTGTACTTGGCAATGCACAAAGCATCATCCTTTCATAAGACAACATGGAAGAAGAGGAAACAGTAATGAAAACTTCCTCTGCTTACACATCCCTTAATTCTAGAGCTTTTTTAGCCCCTTAAGACATTACAGAAACAACTGCAAAAAACCCTAACATTTTAACTGAATGGATCCTAATGCTCAAATTAAGGAAAGAACCAGTGTTCACCCTTGGTGTTTTTAAGAATTGAGGTAAAACCTGCTGTGACAACACTAAGAACTACACAAGACAGTAGCAGGAAGGGTGAGAAAAAGAAGAGTGCACTGAAAGTTTTCATGAAAATTAAGTGGAAAGATCACATTTCTTTTTTAATTACATTCCTCCTACACTCAAAACAATGGGCCAACAACTGTCTCTACTTAGGCAAACACTCTTCCCTGTCTTCGCCCACTACTGGACTGTTTCCCTCAGAGACCACTACCTGCTGGGCTTCAAATGGAGAGCATCAAGAGGTGCACACATGCACAGTGGGGCCCCAAGTCTTGGAAGAGGTACTGGAGACCAAAAAGGCAAGAGATGCTGGCACAGGAAGACTGCAAAATTTTAAGGAGCACACGGTAAACCACAGAATACCTTGCTAGGGCCTGGTACATCTCATTCTCAGCTCAGACCAAGCATGGGCATGAATATCACAAACAAAGATACTGGTTGAAGGATAGCTTCAGAACTGAGAAGGGAAAACCAGATAAAGAAAGTAATGTCCTGACAACTACAGTCTTACTAGCATTTACTGAACGTGCTTTCTCAAAGCTCTGGACATCACAGGCTGGTGACACATCTGACTCACAACATCCATTTTTTGACTTAAGGATCACTGAGAAAACTTTGACACTAACAAAATGAATGTGAATACTCTAAATCAGATAATCTAAAAAAAACCCCCCAACCCTCCAAAGTATATTACTATTTTTTAAATTGTTCTCTTTTTAAATTACTTATGATTTTAGGATTATTTAGCATTTTATACAAACGGCTGTTTACTAAAGGTCTTGTAAAACTGTTCTTTTAAATTTGTTAATTTCATCTTTCCATCTATGCTGTAGCTTTCTTTTCATTACTGAAACTTTTACACAATTAATTTTGTAGAAAGAAACCACACATTTGTACTGTAAAATATGTGCTTCTTGTTTATTTTAAGTCAATTTTTTGCACTACCTCATTTGATTACATGTTCTGTTGAAACCACAGATACACTTGCCTTCTTCAACAGTTGAGTTTTTATGTCTTTGAAAACTCTTAGAAAAAGTGATTTTAGAATATGAAGCTGTAAATTAAAATGCCTTTTTTTACCTACATACATAATTTCATATGACTGGCGTACTCCTGAACATTTCTGCAATACCTGAAGTAATGAGACATTATCAGTCTCTTCAAAATCTGAAGGAAATAGGGCCCAAACCACAAACTACCACATCTTTGATTCTGACAGCTGAGAACAATTAATGAAACTCAATGTGAAGACATATTTAATTATATCACCTCTGTTTGGGTAGGTAACTGACATGTCTGAAGCTTCTACTAAATCTAGATGATCTACACACTTGAGGCAATATGAAATAACAAGAATAGCTTTTACCACAGATTCTTGTCTTTTTGAAAAGACTTCCAAAACAAAAATCCCTCTTATCTCACTGTCTAATTGCTGCAGGTGAGACAGCACTTACAAGAAAGGTTATCTACAGGCATCAGGGTGAAGCAGACTAGTTCTCACTAATCAAGAAAAGAAAAGAAGTTTTAAATATAAAAAGAAATTTTAAATTTACTAGTTCATTATTTTGAAAAGTCTGATATGATCTTCCATCTACTCCTCTTCCTAGTCTCTCTATTCCACAGAAAAAAAGAGACAGAAAGTTAAGGAAAAAATGGCTGTTGTTTGTATTCTGATTTATCAGACAAACATGCAGGTTTTGAACTGAAAATGACCATTGGAGTACTAAAAACTACAAGCACATAAACCAGCATTTATCTTACCTTTTGGCTGACAGACCGTGAACTCACATATTACAGAAGCTACATATCATATAACATGTGTTAATTAAATCAGTAATTGATGCTTAATCACTTTGTTCATACTCCACAAGAGTATCACTGAGGGTGGTTTTCAGCTTATTTCTAAATGTAAATTCAGATTTGAAAGTATTATTTAAGTCAACATTGATTATAAAATATTATGTGGTGTCTTCAAGTGAGAAAACCACCAAAAAACCAAAAAAGAACCCAAAAAACAAAAACCAAACAAAAAAACAACCAAACAAAAACCCCACCAAAACAAAAACACAACAAACAAAATCAACAACAACAAAATCCACAATCAAACCTGCATTAGAAAACACAAATGACCATGGCTCAGTGCTTGGAGGGTAAAGACACATGGCTTATAAATACTTTTCAGGTCTGAACGCAGAAATTTAATTCATGGTTGGGAAAATTAAATTTATTTTTAGATTTTTTGCAACCCTGTTTTCACTTGAGAAGGGGAAAGGGGGGAAAATCTAGGGAGTTGGATGAAGCAGTATCCTTCCAGTAGTTACCGAAAGAAAGTATGTTTCATTTTTTCACTGCAGATCTCTACAGCAAATTTATCTACTGAAAGGAGAACCTAAGAGACGTATGTTTTTGCTCTGTATCAGACTCTTTCTGCAACTCACTTTGATCTTGGTGGAACCTTGTTTATAAATTAGAAACCTGAAATTTACAACTGTGTAACTTTCAGGGACATAAATGGAGGGGGACAACAAAACCAAAAACAAACAACAGAAAAGCACAAACAAACACCACTCACAGGATATTCACATTCTGCTGTCACTGCTGAAAAGTTGTGCTTGACTACTGTGGCACGTAGCCTACCATCATCAAGAAAGGAAAGACACCTAACTTGTACATTTTTTCAAAGCTGCCTTCCTAGGTATTTATCAGAACTTTGGTAATTAAAACACAGGAACCTTGCAACCACCTTTGGTATTTTCCTTTTTTTAAAATTTTTTAATGATGATTCTCTAATTTTCATTCTGTCACTCTCTGCGAAGTGCAGATTATGTTCTTCTAAATCTGTGCACTTCGATTTCTCCAATCTATAGCTGTGCCTTATATTTTATTCTTTCTGCATCTCCACATCAGGGAATCTTTCAAGATGGTTTGTTTGTTTTGCAAGTTTTTAATCAGCTCAGATTTAGTCATGTAGAACCAGTACCTTCTAAATAATCAAACTCATCTTGAATATTCTTCTGAACAGTCCTTTGCAGTTGTACATGGAGAGAAAACAGTCCAAACATGTAAGATGAAATTTGAATAACCCATACTTACTTAGAGAAGGTCCATGGAGAATTGCACAGTTGGGACAATGGTATAGATCAATGTCAACAGCATGGTGCTCCTCTACCCCAACGCAGCTGGAATAATATTTTTTACATGTTAATGAGAATGCACACAGGGTTTACTTTTCAAGCTAAAAATAATTAAATCTTAGGTTTTTATTAAAACGTGCTTACTCTACAAAATGATAATGAGATACGAGATTATCTCAACTACTGGGCTGCCACATAAATTTTGAGTAATAATTTATCACTGAACACAGAATGCCATTAAAAAAAATCATAAACAGGAAACAAGGATCAAATTCCTTTAAAAATGAGCAAATCCATAATATATACACCATTACCCCCCAAAACCTTGATCCTAATTACAGGAAACAGTTTATACAAAATCATTCAAGCAATTTTCTTCACAGAAGCTATGAGTTTAAAAAAAAAATCTGAGGTTTATGTGCTGTTAAGTTATAGAAGATATAATGGATATTTTCCTTGTCTTTCTTCTTCTTTCTGCAAAAAGCATGTAACTGACTCCTAGTCCCCAAGACAAATCAATGAAGAATACTTTCATGTTGTTCTTGAAATCTTTACAACAGAACTGGCTTTGTAAGCTACACAAGTGACTGCACAAATAAATTAGTGGAACTGGTTCTGGTTTAAAAGAGCAGCAAGTATTTTTAAAAAGCACATGAGAAATGTAATTTTTTCTCAGTGCATTTTTTTTTTCCAGATAAAACAGTCAAAATGTGATTAAAAGCAAAATCTTTACAATAGTCAGGACAAGGGATCTGCTCTGCTCATACCTAAACAATAGAAATTTAAAGTCAATGAAGCACACTTTCTTAGAAGCTGAAGCACTAGAGGTTAATTGGAGAACACGTACTTTTGCACAGATTTCTTAAGGAAAATAAGAACAAGTAATCCCTGCTTGCTGGTCTCAATCCTGGCAGAGTTCTTCATTGTCTGAAAAGTTCACTGACACTCACAAAATTGCTGACTTTACAGTTAATACAGAAAAAAAAAAAGAGTACAACCCTGAACATTTACACCAAAATTAGGTATGTACACTCCATGCATTCTAGCAATGTAAGAACTGGAACAGTACCACAGTCACGTAACCCATTTCATATCAAGTGTAATCAGTGCTTAAACACTGAAGCTTTGAAATGATCCAGCTACACAAAGTCTTTTCCTCAGCAGCCTTGTGCCAAAACTGCTGACACGCTCCAGCAAGTGTCAGTACATGCTGCCAAAACAATACAAGAAACAGTCTAGCACTGAAAGCACAATGAGCAAATCCAATCTGAAACTGAAGAGCATCTCCAGATAACTATCAACGGGAAGTGCACTCTGAGTTCCCTCTAAACATTCAGCTAGTTCTACTTCCCCATTCCCTACATACCACATGATATCCAGAAATTATTTAGCTCTCTTATATGCATACTATTTTAAAATCTAAGTACAAAAGTCAGCTGCCATAGTTCATCGCAATTCTTGCAATATTTAGCATCTGCTTTAAGACCACAGCTACAAGAATCATTATTACATGAAAATCCAGCTGACATATAAACAAAAAGGAAGGCAGAAGCAGTCTTTAAAAATGCATGTCCCATTTCCTTCTGCTTGTGTTCTCTCTCTTTTTATAGAATAGATGAATGACTCATAATCCTATGCATTATAAGAAAATGGTTTTAAAACGTACACTCTAAAAGCCCCAAATCAGAAGGCTAGTTTTATACATCTTTAGGAATGTCATTATTTTAGCTAAATTCCTAATTTTTGAACAGCTAAAGATATTTATGTTGAACTGTATCTTCATCGAGTTCGCACTTCATTTATTCCCTTCCCTTTTTCTTGGTGTTTATCTGATACATTCATCATCATTCCAATTAGATTATCTTGCTAACAGTAAGAATTTTGCATAAAAATATAGTAAAAATAGCTCTGACAACTATTTGTCCTATTCCATTTAAGAATCTTAATTCTATTGTCTCTCATAGAATGTTACAGATAACTGGATTTCTGCTTTATTCTCAGGCTTAATACTAATGATTAACTCCATAACCTTTCAGGAAGGCATATGGGATTTTGTGTACAGAGACTGGAATGGTATTATAATGTCTAGGATAGCCATTCAGTAAGGGAAGCAAACATTTTCAGTCTACTATTTATCCTGTAAACTCAGCACTGGAAACACAAAACACTAACTGGAGACCATGGAAGCGAGTCCAGCAGCAGATGCCTGACTGAAGCAAAGGGCAAACGAGGTGCCAGCACCTGCAAGAACAAGCACTGCCACGGATGCCACAGAGCACATCAATCACACACAGCGTCATTACAAGTCGCTTCCCCGCGTCCCTTTCTCCAACATACACAGATGAATCTGACATTAATCACTCTGGCTACTAGCAAGCAATCAATTACTGTGGTAAATGCAACTTCAGACCTCAAGCATCAAAACAAGGTCACCAAGAGGTAGCAGAGAGCCTGGAAAACATTAACATACTCAAACACTGCAACACTCCCAATCCACTGATGCTTTCCTGTATGAAATATTATTACCCTTCACCTTGCAATCAACCCCATCCATTTGGGTTGAAATGTCTTGAGTATACATAACCTAGTTTCTGAATTGACCATCTCCTACAGGGAGGTCACAGAGTAATCCCCAGGAACAGTGGAAAGCTTACAGTATTAGACAATAAAATACAATAATATTACTTAAAAAAAAAAGTGGTACAAGACTCCACAAAAATATACCTTTAATTCTGTTCATGAAGGTGGGAAGGCTAACCAGGCTCAATTTCACTTGCAACGCTCTAGAATGAGCAGCAAGCTAGAAAAAAGTTAGTTAAAAATAGATTCTATTACATCAGTCTCGGAGTGGTGAGACACTCCAAACTTCCCAAGGTATCATCAAGGGAAGGTCAACAAAAGGTAGCAGAAGATTTGGGAAGTGGTAAGTTTTTTCACACAGAAGAACCTGCCCATCCCTGGCATCTGAAGAAATCCCTTGCTACTACAAGTTTGAGGAACCCATTCTCCCAACTTCAGTCTCACTAGAAGGTGCATGTGCATGTTTTCAATTTAGTCTCAGATTTCCATTTGATCATTACATTTGTAGCAAGTGTAAAAAAAAAAAAAAAGAGAAGAGGACTTCAACTTCTGAAAGTACCAGTAGACCTCTGCTTTTCAGTAAAGGGCAAATAAGGCTTCTTTCACAGCACAAGGCGAAGCCCTGCAGAGGCTGTTCTCTTCTTTAGTATTGTTATTAATTTAGATTTTAAGAGATGAGTACCAGTAATTCAGAATGACAGTTTAAACAACTATTTCACAGTTATGCTGAAATGTCTCGTACAAGGAGTTTGCAGAAGTCCAAGACAGTAACAGGAAGCATTATCCCTGGAGACTGCATGGCTGTACATTGTAAGCCACCCAAGGCACCTGGCACATCTCTCCTACAGCAGCACAGCGTGAATAACTTTTGGATCCAAGTCAGTCACCACACAGGTTGCTGTACCTTCTGTATCTAATACCTGCTTGCTCTCAATCCAGCCTGGCTTTTCTCTTCCCTGCTTATGATATTATCAAGCACAACCACAACATTTTAGAGATTGCTTAACTGCCTTTGCTGGTATGACTGAAAGAATCTTGGTTTAAGAAAAAAAAAATCCAAAGCACACTTAAACAAAGGCCTTATTTTCAGTGTTCTTAAGGGTATATGACTACTTAAAAAACTAATTTATTAAAACAAGTAGTATATGTACCCTACCATTATACAAAACTCCCAATGTAAAAGGGAATGCTTACACAAAAAAGCACTACAAAAGTCAAGAAATGAGCAAAGTGTGAATGCCTATTTTCCCAGTTTAATTCCTAGATTAAACCAGGACGATACTCCTACTAGGAAAATGCTGAGATTTCCTATATATGAGGCATACTGAGAATAAAACCTTGAAAACTGAGAGATGCAAGCAATTCTCAATGATCTAATAAAAGGATCGCAGAAAACAGAAGAATCGCTATCAAGAGGGAAGAAGAGCTAGTTTGTCAAAAAGCTGGGTTGTACATGGGACATCATCCTCTTAGATTCCCTGTTCTGTACCTTCCCCCCTACTGCTTCAATTCCATAAGGTCCTTTTACACCCCTTTCAGCAGCATGTGCAAAACAAACTAACAGGCTCATCTTTCTAGATGCACTTGGACATTTTAGGAAGTCTCCCACAATAGCTTCCACTCCTCTCCATACCAGCACGATGCTTTGCACCTATTAATCTTCACCTAGCAGATGAGGAAACAGGACAGGCCATCACAGGCATGTCTACTACTCCTTCAACAGATATTGCTGGATAGACATTATTTTAAAATTAGATGCTGATTTACAGCTCAAAACTAAGCCAGTTTTTTAAAGTTTCTTCTTTATTATTGGGACACATGAAGTTCAGGCCCCAAGATCTCTTGGTTTTCCAGTGCCTGACCTCAAGAGTCCGATTATTTTTGTGGTAACTGTGCAGCAAAAATGCAGGTTAGGGGCTCTTGCTACTTTGATTAGTTAAGCACAAAACCTCGCAACTTTTCCAACTCAAAATTACATTTTGCAGGATCCCCACATATTCTCTCTGAATAGACACTGTGGACAACCTTCTTTCTCTACCATGCTGTTTCTGAGCAAGAACTCAGCATGTCCTCTTCATGTCCACCCTTGCATCAGCACCCACAACCTTTCCCTGATATGCCTCAGTGAGCACTGCAGGCTTTATCCGTAAAAGGAGGGAAAAAGCACAGGTCTTGACATCCAGTAGGAAAAAAAAGAAATTAACAAAAATCCTGGAAGAGTGGAAAAACACTAGGAGTATTAAAGCATGTTCCCTGTTACCAAGAATACAGGGCTATAGACAATTTGCAGGGGTATAGACATGTTTCCTATTATCTGCCAGAGCAGATTGCCAAAGTCCTTTTTCAATTTCCAGTCATCCACAGAACAGCCAAGATACACAGACGGTGAGTCTCTGCTGTGTCTTAACAGTGATGAGGACAGGAATAAGGCAATGCTGGAGGTAGCAAAGATTCATTAGTAACAGGACACCCTTAATTGTCCCCAAACTGAAGTCACTACCACAGGATACAGTTTCTCATAGCATTAAACTGAACATAGCTGTTGCTGCTGAAAAAAAGGTCCCATCCTCCTTCCTGCAACTGCCTGACCATGGGCTTCCATTGTTTCTCTCACCAGAGCTAGACCATCAGGCAGCCACATGACAAGTCAGTTCAATAAGCTGATCCAAAAGAAAAAAAACTGCCACTCAACTCACTTTTTCAGATAGGCTTTAGAAACCTTAACGCAAAGATCCCATAAAGAAGAAATAAAATGGTACATGTTACACTTACATGCAGTTACTTAATAAATATACAACAATGGTATTTTCGAGAAGACAGATGAAAGAAAATGTTCTGTTACTTCATCTCTACTTTGTCTTTCTAAAAATGATTGCTAAAGAATAAGACGACGACTGTTCAGCAATCTTATGCTGATAATATACCTTTTACTATCAAGCCTTAATATTGAATTTCAAATCACCACGGATGAGAGCTACTTCTATTAATATACTGAGCAAGTAAGTAGTAGGCAAGCGTTAGAGCAAACTTCTCATTTTACCTGTAACAAGGTCTGCAGTTGCTACTTTCAGTCCTCATCTGTTTGAGCATAACAAACACAAAAAACTATTGTAATTATTGCCAAAATTAGCTAGTGGGCTTGCAAGATATGCAAAGAATAGCTTCTCCTACTCCATCCCAAGAATTCAAATGAAAATACAGGGTAGGAAATCTGTGTGGCAGATTTTAAGGAATTCTGGTTAGTCATCTGATTTAAGCCTACGCTTTCCAAGTGGGAAAAGGACACCAAGTAGGCAATATTTACAGGTTACAACAATGGAAGTACCAAAGATGTCACTGCCACAATCAAACAGCCACATCTGCCACTTGTTATGGGACAATATTAAAATGCTTAATTAGGAATAGAAAGACAAATTCAGTGTGACAATACTATTGGCAGACTCCATACCATCCCATAGGACAATAAGAGATTAAAAAATGAAATTTATTTGAAGAAGAGTTTAAAACTTAAATGTTGTGGTGCTTTTAAAACCTGGACCTTAAGCTAGACAGATTTCCCCTCCAGCCCCACTCTTCAAAATGCATGCAGTTACACCAAAGAAAATAAAACAGACCAAAAGAAACCACAAAGCAACATCAGAAAGCTGGTGTTTCCTTCCACTATCTCTTCATCTTACCATGATAAGCATGGTAACACTTTTGGAATCACAATAAACTTACAAGGATTTACTTCAGAAATTAAATAATTTTTGAAAAGTGACAAACTTCCATACACTAGATACTGAATTATTGCCTTAAATTACAAAAAAACCCCAAAACCTCAGTATAAAAATATTTCAGGTTTTGCTTTTGCCATATTCACTTTGCAAAACAAAATACCTTTTAAAAGGAAGCAACTGATATAGACACAACCCAAGAACATGAATAACTGCAGTTATTCTTTTTTTCTATCTGTAGCAAACTTTCCCCTCTCTCAAAGTTACCACAAAACAAAACAAAATATCCAACCAACCAACAAAACACAATGTTTTTAAGATACATACAGAATATATACATGTTGGTCCAACAGCTTACCTAGTTTTTGTACACATTCACTCACATACATTCCACCAAGTTCTTAAGGACAGAAAAATTACATGTAAGGCCAACTTATTAAATATTGCATCATCCTTCAACACAGATAAGAATCCCAAGAACAACAGTGCTGCATGCAACAATATACATAAAACTCTGACCTTTGATTGCTCAGACACATCTGTTCTGATACTTCCAATGTCCTAAGAGGCCTTGGTCTACTTATGATTAACCATCAAATACCACATTAAAAATGTTAATGTTCATTACATAGGTTTAGACTTCCCTAATGTAATTCAACCCTAGTGCTTTTAAATTACGTAGTGTTTCTCTGAAATGAGGTATTGCAGTAACACTAACATACACACAAACATGCAGACAGGTATATGATCCATTTTGAATTCCAAAGGACCTTCCAAAGGCTCAGACTTCCTGCACCTTCTGAAATAAAACTAGAAGTTTGATAGTGATGTTAGTGTTGTCCTTTCAGAAAACGCTTTTAATGGCAATACTCTTGCACATTTTCCATTGAGAAAGAAAACAAGTATACATAATTTCCTTCTCAAGTAACAGTGCTTTTCACTCCCTCAAAGCACAGAGGCTAAAATAAATAAAATCAGTATATGACATCTTGTCAACAAAAGCTTAATTCTAAAGAATGGATTTTGAAATGTAGAAACCTAATAGGAAAATTATGGTCAATGGAACAAAGCTATCAAGTTACATAATGAAATAGATTCAGTTACAAATACAACAAACCTTCTACCTGTATTGAGAAAGTAGCCACACAGTCAACATAATCATCATGTTACCTCAAATCTCAGGGAAAAAACAGCGATGTACATTATTTGTAAACTGACTCTTCCGTTCCACAATTCCAATCCAGTCTGAAAAGAAACTGGCATGGTTTTGAAACTCAACATGTTTTTTTCCAAGGTCTGTTTTTTAAGTACAGTAAGTTCAATTTATTGAAATTGCTAGAAGGAAGGTAAGAGAGCCATTACTTTTAGAAAATACTTTGACAACTGAGTATTTGGCATAATCAACATGTTCTTATTTCTAATTATAGGTGAAAAGATGGTGTGGAAAGCTGATTTTCTATACAAGCATGTCATGTAACTATTAGGAATTTAAGCAAAATGAAGTCAAATGACTGTTCAAACTGAAGTCAAATAATTACATGCTCAGAAAATCCAAACAGCTTTATGTGCAATTATACACACTGAGGTCAAACAACCTTTTCACTACAATGTACAACTTCTAGGAAGAGACACACAGTCCAGGTCAATCCATAATGGTAGCCACCATTACGTATTACAGCAGCTTTATGAGAAGTTACTTCTCCTAATGACAATTTCCTGACAGAGCAAAGTTAACATTATTGAAGTACTTTTGATGCACTCCTTCTGTTTAGTATTGTCTGTTAAGCATATAGCAAATTCTTCATCCTTCCTATGTCAAATGAGATTTCTACTTATTCTTCCCAACCAGACTGATTGCATCAAGCTGCTTTAAAACAGTATTTACAATTAATTGTGTTTGGGTCATTTTAAAAACACTGTTTTGCAGAAACGAAGGTCTGAAGGAAACTGAATCTTGTAGCGTAGATTTTGGCAAAATAAACTGCCTCAACACAATCAAAGAAATAGCATTTAAGAAAACTAAAGCAGACCTCAAAACTAAACAACTTGTCAGTGAAGGCAGAGGAAAAAGGGCATTTTAAAAGCAGCTGCGATACCTGAAGGCCTTATTTCAGTGTGAAACTAAGAAAAAAATATACATTGATCTGACATGAAGAAATTCTTTTTATCACTTTAAAACCAGTAATCTGGGTAACCCTACACATATGAAGCAAAGCACACTGCTCAGGAATGCAGAAAGATTCTCTATAGCAGTTCAGACTTCTTTTTCTCCATTCATTTTCCCAGCACGGCCAGACTGACACACCAAAGAGAAGGAACAATAGTCCAATCTGACTTCAGGCACTGTCTTAGCAAAGTTGCAACAGCTTGAAGCCTGTTGAAATAAATGAGAACTATCCTGTCCTTCCCACAACTGATGCAGGAAAAAGGATTAACATTGGATTTCAATTAATTCTAGGAACACTGGAGTCCCAATTTCTCCGACCGCAGCCAGCACGAATTTCAGTTCTGGTTATAATGCACAGTCTGTAAGAGCACTCTTAGGTACTATGGGCCCTACACACAGAAGAAAACCCATACTAGTTATCTGGTTCAGAGAAAGAGGACATTGAAAGGGAGAAACAAAAAGAGAATAACTGCTTCTGTATATACTAGTGACAATGGTTTTCTAGGTGACTAAGAAAGTTCTTCAATTATGTATTTTTATCTCCTCCTCAAGACTCCAAGTCAACAGTTAACCTCCTCCCCTTTAAGATAAAACAGAACCTATTAAACCATCCTGACACATAACTACATCTTATTTAGGTTATTTACCTTATTTCAATTCCCAGACAGGGTTATCTAATTGTGCTTATTAAAAAAAAAAAAAATCCTAAACTTCCAATAAGCAAAAATTAAGTACTTTAAATAATACCTTCAAATCAGAGGGTTTAAAGGCAGAATTAACACTCTTGTCTTAATTCTATAAAACAAAAAACAACCAACAACTACAAAATCTCCAAAAATCTCCAACCATTTAAAGCAGCCTCCATATCCATCTTGAAACAGACATTTTAACTGAGCACCTCTGTGTGGTTGTATTCTACTGAAGAACGAAGTACTACCCAAAGTTGCTACCAGTATTTCCCCAGAAGAAACAAGGTAGAAATATCCTAAGCTCTACAAAGATAACAAAAAGGTGGAAAAGGGAAATCAGTAAACAAGTTAAATGTTCACTCATTCATTCAGGAACGAAGCAACTACGACAACTTTAACACAGCAAATTAAAGCTGCTTATTACATGTCCCTAATTATGTATGTGTGTGTTTATATATGTATGGATATATATATGGATATATATACACACACACATATATACAAAGGAATCATCACCTCTTGGTGTTCAAAAATGTGGATGTCGCACTTGGGGACAAGTGGGGATGGGGGGTTAGTGATGAACATGAAAGTGGTTAGACTCAAATGATCTTACAAGGTCTTTTCTGACCTTAACAATTCTATGATATACAGTCTACACTCATTTGCCTTTCTCAACTTTTAGATTCTTAGCTTTTTGTCCTAATCTTCCTCAGTTCCAGCTTACGCACAGACTCCTGTCAATTCTCACTAGCCATCTCAATGAAATACTGCGTATTATATGGTTTTAAGATCTACTTGCATCCCAACCAAGTCTTTTAACTTAATCAACAGGAATTTCAGTTCCATTTCCAGTGCAATTTCCTACCAGGTAGAGCAAGGGCCTTTTATACACAGAACAGACAGTTACTTGTTTCAAAGAGAGAGGGCACTGGAAGGGAAATAAAAAAGACAGAAATTGACAGAATTATTAAAAAACACCCTACGGAGAGAAATTGAGGTTCAATACAAAATGACAAATAAATCTTAGGAAGCAATTACATAACATAGCTTGCAAAGCAAGCACTCCACTCCCCTTCCCTGCAATGGCCCTGATACCTGCCTGGGTACAAAACAACCTGTTTTTATTCACTGATCTGACAGAAACTAACCTAGCCAGTCTTTTGCCTGTTTATCAAGTCAGATTACAGCATGGTTGGGCAACTGTCATAGGCAATCCATGAGAGAGGGAAGAGGACTACGTAAACCGGAGAGAGGGATACGGGGAGTAGGACTGCTCCTCTCAGCAGTAGGAGTGACTAGACCCGGCCAGGCCTACTGTTGGGATTTCATTATTCACTAAGGCTGAGAACCACAGTGGCCTAACAGATAAATTGCCAATATTTTACCAATCAGATTGCAGGGAACATCCCTGAAAAACCTCCTCAACTTTAACCACACACCCTGCACAACATTAAGAGGGGCATTATCCAGTCCAAGAGAAACGTGCATTTGCACTAGATGTCATGTGTGAACCAAAGTGTTCTTAGCACAGCATTAAAATGGTCTTAGTCTGGCTTCTTTTAGGCATCCCAGTCTTTCTCTGGTGAAGTGTCAAATCAGTTCCTTGGGACCAGCTATCTGTAGCTCCACGTACCGGGGTAGCTGAGGCAAGTACCCACCAGGTGTATGACATTATGCCTCTACCAATGTATTATTTGCCTACAAAACACTCTTTCCAGTAATACACTGAAGTACAACAGGAACTACAAAAAAGTAATCCAAACAGTTTGGAAGCTACAATTCTAAACCACATCAAACACGGTTTTCTGTAAAGCAGGAGAGGATCAAAAGGACAAACCCTCAGCTAAATTCCCACCTTCTGGTTTGAGAGATACATGAAGACCACTCTGAAGTGGGAAGATACCTGTGTTTTTTAGAGACTGATCAAAACAAAATCTCACTAATGGTTCTTGCATACTCACTGGCTTGCATACTCACTGGCTTGCATACTCTCAGCAGTTTCTAAATTCCATAATTACCTACATCAAAGTCTCACAAAAAACCTATTTATTATACCATTTTTATGTAACAAGTGTCTCTAATATTAGTTCAACCACCTCTTAGGCAATCTGCACTCTAAGCATTTTTAATCCATTTGAGAATTTTTGGTATGTCTTCAGCAGCTCCATCTCCTTCTCAACAGCTAGAAGTGTTGAATGTTCCTCATCTACCAAGTGCACGGACTGCAGACTCTTACAGAAAGAGTACAAGCTGGTTATTCCGGTTGTCTAATAAAGATGAGTTGTTTAGAAAGACCATGTTGCCTAATAAAGATGAGCTGTTTAAAAAAGATTGTGAAGCCTGACATGTACTATCAGCACTGTTATTTTATGCAATACACAGTCTGCAAAGCTTACAACATCCTGAGTAACACTGTCAGTAGACACCACCAGATCTGTCTTGCTCTCAAGTATCTCAAGTAATAAGAAAAAGATTTGGAGGCAAACAACAACAAACCCACAATGACTTCCTGGCCTCAGGGGATTGATTAGGACACTAATGATTGTTTTTAAACTGTGCCACTCCAACTGAAAAATAGTGTCAGGAATGATTTGAAAATAGGACTTTTTGTTAACAACATTAGGAGGTACTTTTTCTCTCCCACACCCCAGCACCAGAAACCAGTACTAGTACAGCCTTAAAACTGACGCTGCAAATCCCTTATTCTTGGGTTACTATGTGTGTTTGCTTCTTTTACAGACTGCAGCAACAGTAAACTTGGCTTCAGCCTGCTTCACACACCTTTAAATTGGCTCCTTACACCAAAAACACTTTACCACCTAACTGGGTTAAAAAATTTCTTACCCAGATTGGTTTTAAAGGAGCCGTCATCTACTAAGTAACATAACACTCACAGTAGCATTCAGAGACTATACAGCTGTACCTGAAATTAAGCTTATTTTGCCTTCTAATTCAACTCATTAAATAGTTCTCCTTTAAGAAAAATAAAAATCAAGGACATTTTTCAATTAATCTTCTTCTCAACTGAGTAATTCCTCCTCTAGCCTGCAATATTTTTCAGACATTGCTAAGAACTTTTTAGCAAGCTTTTTATTAAGCTGAATAATTTCTGCATCTTCTAATCACAACACAAAAAAATATGCAATGGCTCCTATAGCTTTGAAATACCTTACTTGTATAAGGCAAATAGATTTGCAGTCAATAGCAAGTAGAGACAGATGCTTCATTTCTGAAGAAATCTGAGAGCAAACTGGCTCATCTCTAGCTCACCATGCTCGTTTCAAAAGCAGATGGAGTATCTGATTACATTAACTTCTATTTAAGCTATGATACAAGCAAACTGTTTCAGATACACAGATAATGAGTCTAAATATCAGATGTTACACTGGCTGGCTGGCAAAGCAGTAAGTAGAAAAAGCTTCTTCAATCAACTAGATAATGCCTATAATTTAGAGATCTTTATTGGATTCTCAGCTGCTTATAGAGGTCCAGAGGGGCATGCTGGTCAAAGCTGCACCCATGCAGTCCACAATATATCAAGAAGTTACTTTTACACATTATTCTTGCTACAGAAATCTAACTGTTCAATCCTCTTCAGATGGAATTAATGAAGCACAGTAATTTCCAGACCATGTGGAAACTTCAAATAGTGAAGAACAAAGCTAAAAAGAGTTTGAGGGTTGAGTTACATCAGCACTGAATTCTATCTGCATCCATTATTTTTATTCTGGATATAATTTGACATACTGATTTTAATCTAAAATTCGTATGAGTTCAGATCCAGGTTACCAAAACCATTTTTGCTCTATCATATGCTATTTACAGTAATCTACAGTATTTGCAAAAGCACAAATCCACGTGTTTTATTCTAAATTTTACACACGCGCGCTTTTAGAGGTAACCTTGACTTCACAGTCTGTGCTACTCAGCTCCAGGGCTCTTATATGGGAAAAAAAGATGATTTTATCCATATATTGGTGTATGTATAGTGTCCATATATATATCTCTTAAAATACCTTCTTCTTCATAGTGGACAAAATTCCCATGACTCCATCAAGAATGTTCAAAAAAAGCACAGGAAAAATACGACGCATGAAGCAGAGGGCCTATTGTAAAAGGTCCCCTGGAGATGAATACTGATTTACTATTCCTGTAAAAATTACAGGAGACATTACAGTTCACTTGTTGTGAAAAACACCAAATTAATTCTTTGGGAGAAAATTTTCAACTTTACCAGTGTGTGTAAATATCAATGTGTGAAAATTGCCCTGATGGAAGGGGAAAGTTAACAGACATTGCTCAGTAATGCCCAACGAGAGGAAAAATGCCAATGGCCACATATTCAAGAATATAAATCCCTCTAAAAACAGGAGAGAAAAAAAATTGCAAGAACACAGAAGAAATTATTCATCTATATATGGCGATTAGGGCAATATCCAGTTAAAGATGCTGGTCCCTAAAGCCTACCTAAATTCAGAAGAAAGCTATCCTCAGAAATACCTACACTGAGCTAGCACCTCACCACTTCACCCAAAAATTCCAGAAGCAGCCCCTATTGTGCTCCCACCCAGCACATGTCACACTCCCTGGCGTATAAGCCATACTGTCAAGGTGCTGAGCACTAAAAAGTTGTTACGAAGGGAGAAGTTATTTTGTTTTTCCAACGGAGATGGCAGCAGTGCTTATTCAGGTTACCAGAGCTCAAGCCGACACACTTCAGGGGAATGCTCACCTCCAGCTCACTTTTTTTTGTAAAGATAAAAGGTATCTCCCCCACTTAGGACCTCTACAGAAAAGTATCCAACAATTACAGGCCCTGAACAGAATGTAACACGACCCAAGCACAAGGGTCTGGTTAAAACCCTCAGACACTGACAAGATTATCTAAAGTTCTGGTTCCTGCTCCTGACGTTAGTGAATAAACAGATGAAGAGAACACGAATTACAGCACAACCTTTTCCAAGTCTTAAGACATACTAATACTTTTCTTTTGTCTTCTGATTTAATAGCGCTTCCTACAGAAATACAGTAGTCTATCCTCTGGACTAGGAATGCACCTGTTCTCCTTTTAAAAAAGGCAGAACTGTCCATTTCTTTATATATTTCAGGCACTGGAAAGGATTTGAAATTTGCCTAAGACCTGCCTCATACCTGCCAGGCTTTTTGGAGTATAAATAACACTTAATAGGTGCTGCTTTTGTGGCTTGAAAGTGATAATGATGCTTTGCTTTTCTTTACAACCTCCACTAACATAATGTGAAAGTGCCAAAGAGGTTCTTCTTTGATAATTAGCAAAAAGTAGTAAATACTTGACAAAAGAATAATCTTTTGCCAGAAGTGTTTCCTAGATAAAGATTTAGAGGTCAACGATCTCTAAAGAGCCTTTTATGAAAGGTTTTTTGATATACTGCTGAATGTGAACTATTAATCTACTTTCTTACAATTCAATTACAGAAGAAAAGCTTATTTATCAGTTTGTTCATATTACATATCACTGGCTATGAAACCAACGGAAACTAAAAATATTTAAATAAAATCAAGCCCTTTGAAGAGTGAGAATTCCCAAACCTTACAATGTGATTTGTAGTACATCAATTTAAATACACCTCGAGTCAGACTTTCTTTAAAAAGACATCTTTTCTCCTTTAGCAATTCAAGACCGAGTTACATAAGACAACCTCAAACTATGTACTTATCTTCAGAAAATGCAGTAATTAAAATTGGACTTGGTGCAGCTGATTCAGGTTAGATTATTCCATTCAGAGAAAGATACTGAAAGTTACATTTTAAATTTAAATTAATGCTGATCATCACTCCTTATGTTCTGCACACCATAAAGTAGTTTCCATCCAATCAAAAAGTCAACCATGCATTTGTATCAACAAGTATTACCAAGCCCACTGGCTGCTCTAGGACATGGATCTTCCTCACGTCACTTCAGAGCGACTGGTCACTGCAGCAGACATTTTAGCACATTTTAGCACAGAGGCTTTTTTCAGAGACAACTTACAGTTCAAATTTAAAACTTCACACTCTTGCAGTACAAGTAATATTCTCCATGTATTCTTTGTTTTGGTAAGTGTTCTTCTGCATTGTCTTTACTTTCCTGATCCCTCTCCATACAGCTTTTCACCTACAAGACTCTTGTACACAAGGCTGCTTACCCCCTTTGTAGATACCCCATGTGAACAGAAAAACCTTCTGATCTCAGTTGCAGTTTTTCAGACACCTGAAAACCATACGCTCCATTCAATTATTTCGCGTCTGGTACAGTTTTGAAAGGAAGTATCTACTTTACTCCCATCCTCTTGGCATATAGTCAGTATGTTTCCAACAGTGATCATTTAGAGATTTACAGTTTTTCTTCTAAACACATGGCAAGCATATTAAGGGGATAGAGCACATTTCCTAACAAAAAACTTGTTCTAAAGTACCATGGTGCACAAGCTTCATAGAAAGCTGATGGACTTCTCAAGGGTTCAGAGCAATGCATATGTTCACACTAGAAAGATGCTTGTCCAGCTTCCCCAGGCTGGAAACAGAATTTTACCTTACTAGGTTAACCAGCACATTTATACATAACATTTATATGCTACTTCTATCTCCAAGTTCCCTATTAGTGGTACAAGAAAAAAAGAAAAAAGTAAAAAGAAAAACACCCCAGAAAAATAGACTATTCAAAGCATTTAATCATGTGTCATGAAAATCATCTTAGAGTTTACTGTTGTTGCCCTGGAATGGAGTGGAAAACTGCAAATAGAGGCTTTACTGCTTCAAGTTGCTCTATGGTCCACTAGCAACTCCCTGGGAATTTTCCATGTAGCTTGCATTGAGAACTGCCATCACACACTGCAGGGATGCATTCACTTCTTTTCTCAGCACACGTGTATCAAAAGCAGTAAGGAATGCATTGCAGTTCACTCTTAATCACACTGTGTAAATGTACCCATGCCTGTTTCATGTTAAGTTTACTCCAGACAAACAAGATGTCTGCTCAAAATCATTTCACTGATCATAATGAAAGGCTAAAGCTTTATTTTCCCATGTTTTACCACTTTTTCTTGATATTGGCTCATTTTCTTGTCCCAGTCCCCACACAGCATCACTGTTTCAGACATGAAAGAAAAAAAGAGAATTAGACACAGTGCAACCCTATGAAAAACAAAGATTCAGCCAACTAGACACAAGCACTGATATTCATGTGCTGGGGGGAAGAAAACAGGCACAAGAGCACTGATGTGCAATAAGTAAACAGGGTTGTAGAAAAATGTCAGATCTCTTCCTTAACGTAATGAACTACCTTCAGGAAAAGACCACTTGTATGCAGGGCATCTTCATAGGAAGCAAGTAACAGCATCTGACATTGAGAGGCTGAACACTGGTACCAGTGATGTTTTCCTTTCATTAATATACAAGATTTTGTTCTCTCTTATAGTGAAAGATCTGTTCAGTATCAGAACTAATCAGGAGTAAAAAGGTTTATTCTTCTCTGAAGTGGAGGGTTTGTGGTTTTTTTCAATAGACAATAACTTTACTTCCACAGTCAAATAAGGACCAGGAATTAGAATACACAGTATATTCTCACTGGCGATGCTAGTTGAGCCATCAACTCCAAAACCAAAGGGAAACTGGAATCTGCCCTTACTGGTAAAATATAAAAGTCAGGAGGTAACACTTCCCAAAGGTCTTAAGACCAAAGCTGCACCTTTGCTTCTGCAATTTCTGATCTACTCAAATGATACTCCTAACCCTAGTTCATACCTAAATCCTTCAGTTTCATGATGCTTCAAGCACAAGCCAGCTGACCATGCTGGAAGGATAAGGTGCAGCCAAGGCATCTGCTTTCACTCAGTTCTGAAGTGCTAAATAAGCACTTTTCAGCAAGGACACCAGTCCAATCACTCAATACTACAGCTGTCCCATTCGTTCTTAGTGAGAATAAGAACAGCATCCTGAATTACTTCAGTGATACTCATTCCACCAGGGCAGCACGTTTTACTGCAGTGTTAGGAGATGTCCTAGCTGTTCACACAGGAGAGCACAGCATCAGAGGCAGCAAGCTGCTGCTCACCTTTGCCACACACTGATGTGCCCTCTGGGCAGACAAATACTGTAGTCAGAATGTAGCTTGAGATTTAAGAGACTGTGTGTGCACACCAGTTTTCCTGACATGATTTTGGTCCTCTGTTACATAAGCAACAGCAGCACTGAGAAATACCTAGGACAGAGTGGGCTTGAGGCTGTGATATGTCAACACAGCACACCTTCATGAAATAAGGGATAACACTATGCTGAGGGGGCAGACTGTTATATTTTCATCAGCACAGTGCCCTGTTAGCACAGCTACCTTGCTGTTGCTACTGTTCCTAGACTGCTCCATACAGCACTCTGCACCTCAGAGATGTGCCCAGCAGTACCCCCGAAAGCCCTGGGCTGACTTGCAACACCTCATATCTCTTGTTCTGCTTGTTCTTAACACCAAGTTTTGCAAGTCAACAGTATGATGTAATTCTTTATTGAAAAGACCCAAATGTTTTTGTTATTGAAACAAAACTAAAATTCTGTATGCTGAGCAAGATGACCAGAGGTTTTACACGTACTATTGGGTAATAAGACACAGAAATTTCTTTGGCTGCTCTTCATTTATCTGATTTGGACTCTGTTTATTGGCAAACATCAATATTCCAGAAGAAAAATGTCACTCTCTTTAAAAAATACTGCCTGATAAGTGGCAAGAACAACAGATCAGAGCAATCACATATCTTCAATATCTAAGATTCCATTTCTCAGAGAGTCACTTTTCCTTGCACTCACTTTCATGAAAAGTGCTTTAAGAAGCCTTTAAGTGAATAAAGTATTCATGTAAATGGAACAAACACAATTAAATTTATGAAATTAATTTCCCAGCCTAGCTGCAATGTCAGCTGACAGTTTCATATGAAAATAAATAGACTGCAGACCACAATATATTAAAAATCTAGAACAATCATACTTACTCCAATTGGCTTTTAAGACAGAAAAATGTAGGAGGCTTTAAAAAAAAAAAGCCTTCTTGCTTTTGTGGCGAACATCAGCATTTATGCCTGCCTGAGCAACAATGAACTCAGTATTTTCAAAAAGAAACACCAGTTTTGGAGTCTACTTTAGTTAATGCTGAAGTAATGGAGAAAACACTATTAAATATTAATTCCATTCAAAAGCAGAATTGACCTGAGGAGGGTTACCAGCCACATAAATCCATATTACCACCACACAGCAGACATCTCAAGACGATTCATACTCCATAGATTGTTAGTTCTGTGTATTCATGAGCTAATGCTATAATACATTAGAAAGGACTGACAAAATGAAATATAGCTTAGCTTTTTTAAAACCTATACATTTCACTAAAATACCTCTCATATGTTGATAATAAAGCAATAGCAATGCCGTTAATTGAATTTTCATACTTGAGCAATGAGACAAAGGGAATATTTGAGCATGTTTATTGTTTTAAGTATGAGAATTGTACCTATGGAAATTTTACTGGTTACTCAGTTGTCTTGAGACAATGGTATTTCATTTTACAGTGATGTAGGGAAAGTATAAATAGTTACATGAAGAGTATTAGTTCAACTTGTGGAAACTGTCATGCGGACAGAATGGAGACACTGTATTAGAGCATGATCTCTCAAAAGATGCAAAAAGTGCACAGAAACTGCACTGATGATAAAAAAAAAAAAAATCTCCTAATGAATATGAAAACTGTCCACAAAAGGAAAAGCTAGAAACCACAAATGAAGAAGGAAAACAAAATTCATGTGTTTTTCCCACTGGCAGTTAACCAAGTGATACTCCACTGTAAGGCTCAAGCCATTTTACTGCCAATGTGTTGCTCTAAGAGAACTCATCATTATTAACAGATCAAGATAAGTTTAAAATGAAAATAATACATTTCATGTTCTGCACGGCAGCACCTAGGAGGTATATATGCAGAAATTAGGTGCACCAAGCAGCAGTCCCCCAACTACACTCCTCTCACCTCTCTAGTTTTCAGATATGGAAGTCACAAAACAGAGCCTTCTGAAAACATCTGAATTCCTCAAATTATTTATGTATTAAACATAACAAAGTGAAAGGAAGATACTGAAGTGCTTCATGAGCATCAACAAATGACATTTTGGAATATAAAATCACCATAAATTAGCTAGCTAATAAAAAATTCACAGTTAAATTACACAAATACTTACAGTGCCTTCATTTGCACAGTCAAGAATGGCCAAAACAAAACCAATTATACCAAAAATATAGGTTAACTATAATATTACAGAAAATTAGAGGTAGTGTTTAAATGACTAAATCTGAACCTCTATCTTTTAGCTAACACTGAAAAAGTAATAATTAATTTGTGCTTTAGAAATTAGAACTGTTACCATTTAACTGTGTAGAAACTCACTAGAATCTTGTTGGACTCCAACTTAAAAAGCTGAATTGTGTACCATTCAGTTCTCTAACAGATCTTTATTGGACAATGTTTTTTTCTTGTCCTAGTTACTTTATCGGAAGGCATAAGCTAAAACAGCTACTATGTTTTATTCCAGAACAAATGAAAAAAAATTACAAAATTACAGATCTCAAGGAAAGGAGTGTTAACTTTCAAAGTATACGTACTTGCAACAAAGCCAGTTCTACAAGAAAACTATAAAGAGAAAAACTTGCATACAATTCTACATGTTATTAGGCAGTTTCAAAAACTGAAGCAATTTGAATACTTGCAACACTTCAGTGATTATGGTAGAATACATCTAACTTTAATATATATTAATAAGTCTTCCCACTTCACAGATGGGAACCAAGAGGGAAACAAAAAGGTTTGTCCAAATGAAGAATATAAAAGGATTGAAAACAGACACCCAGTTACACAAGTGCTTGTCTAGCATCCTCATCATAACTAGTTTCTTTTCAGTTTAACCAAAACTGTTTCAGCTTTTGTATTGTTAGAAGAGCTTCAAGTGACTTCAAGTTATTTAATTCTTTGGCAGAGGGTACACAGCTCATTGGACTGAAGTTGCGACTTCCATCTTACTTCTGAGGAAACATGGCTAAGCCAAGGAAAAGTAAGATTAAACACATTAGCTTTCCCTTGAGGTCTAAAACACTTCCCTAAGATCCACCAAATTGCCACATGAAGGCTTATACAGCACAAGAGCCAGAAAGTCAGCTTGAAAGTTCTCTGGTGCCAGACCAAAGCTCTGTTGACCAGACAAGGATATGTTGGTTCAGTTCAGGTCCCTGAATGTTTCTAACTACGAGGCTTTAATTTTTCTGTAAAGAGAAGGTCTTTACAGACCAGAAAATATATGTAAAGTCTCTTTGCAATCTCCACTTTCCCTGACATCAACATCACCATGCCTTGTCCTCCAACTCCAAGACAGACACAAGAGCTTCACCTACTCCTACAGATGATGTTCTGGGGTTGTGCTCCTGTGGCTCCACTGGAAATTCCTGGATCCCCTTGGACCCCACTAGATGAGCAACTGGGTCTGGGCAGAATCGCACATGGTGACTGAGACACAAAAACAAGGCTCTACAGAACTGGGTGAGCTATCAATCCCAAAGTGGGCAGTGAAGAAGAAAAATGAGCAACTCTTCTGTCTTTTCCCACCAGTATTATGTCCAAAAACACACTCCTTCAAGCGTTTTGCAGCACTCTGGGACTCATCCTACCTAGCCTTTGACAAGCCCACTCAGCTCAGTAGCCCAACAAAAAGCTAACCCAGCAAGAGAATGGGTTCTGTCAGTTTTCTGAGCAGAGTTGATTTACCAATCAGGCAAGCACTGAGCCAGCAAAAGAGGAATTATAGTAGCATGCAGCCAGGAGTGGGACAGCCTCTTTCAGCAGCAAAGAGTTGGCAAAGCCCATCGTGCAGAACCTCATGTATAAAGCTCCAAAACAAAGAACCAATTCAGGAAAAGTAGTCACTATAGCACATGCATTTCCTTCTTTTCTTAAGGAAAACGCCTGCCTTCAGAGTACAAATCAGTGCGTTCAGACAGACCTGTACCACATAAACTAACAGCCCTAAGAGGGAAACCTTGATTTTAAATAGAGATCATGTGAAGGAGTGGATGAGAAGTTTTGTGTTTCTTCAGAGACCAAACAAAGACACATTCAAATCTACATGATATCAGAAAAAATCTGTTCTATGTGAACTTTGCTCAGATGTGACTTTGGGACTGAATTTTTCCTCCATGTGAGGAAAAAAGGCCTCAAGGCATCTGCAGTTTAAAGGATAATCTTCAAACAGTACACGAATCACCTTTCTTTTCAAATGATGTTATTAAACGTTTTTTAATAATGACAAAGCTGTAACATACATCAAACAATGAATCGAAAAATACCACCAATGAACTGCGGTAGGAAAGGGCAAAGTTAATTCTTTCAAGACTATACAAATTACAGAATTAATCCTGAGAGCAAGAGCTATCAATTTAAAAACAATTCTATATAAATTTAATCAATTTGACTTTGCTTTGCAACAGAAGCGTGTACATATGTACACTACATACAGTCCCTGTATTTCCCTGACTGCCCTCTAAGCTGCTCAAATTAAATATTTATTTCTGTAAACATAAAAAATTTTCTCCTTGAGGGGGAAGACACCAAAGCTGACACCATTATGAAATTTTCAGGTAAACTGCTAATTTTGAACAACAACAAAAAAGGATGCTTTCCCTTTATTATGCCCCATTGCTCTAACTATGAAGAATGAAACATTTCCTTTGTTAAATTAAAAGAAATCTTTTTTTAATGTAAAAAATACATTTTAAAGGTTGCAGGCATCTCAAAAGGCAGAGATCTGTAAATGACATGCACACATTTGATAATTTCTTAACCGATTCATCATTGACACATGTTAGAAGTTCACTGTATGTTTGTTGAGAAACAAAGCATCCCCAGAAAAGTGCAACACAGAAGACTTCATAGGGCCACCTGAGTTTTTAATTCTCAGTTTACCTGACTGACTTCTCCACACTCCTTTACAACTAGTACAGTACCAGTGCAGCTTTCCAAAGCCAACCTCCTCAAAAGGCCAATTCTACAGTACTTTACTCCTGAAATATCACAGACAACATTACACTGTGCAGAGAAAAACTGAATTATAGGCTTAAACTTCAGTTTGTTCTGACCTGAGATCTAGTCTACAGGAATAAGTCAAGTCTACACAAGGCATATGAATCTAGTTGAGTACATTTATCCTGGATAGAAAAAAGGACAAAAATTTCAGTAGGATTTCTGCAAGCTTCACAAACATATTTCAAGAACAGAGCTGACTGCAAGATCAGTTAAAAAAAAGATATGCAACTTATGCACATAATATATCACAGCAAAAAACAAACAAGAAAAGATGACAGCATGTTGTTAACCTAATAACTGAGGCAAAGCATCAAAAAATGAAGGTAGAGACAGCACAAGAAGTATCACAGAAGGATACACATCACTTGAAGATGAAACCAAGAAATTAAAGAGATTTCAAGATCTGTGGAGCTGATTCAAGAAAAAGTTAAACACAGAGCAGCATAAAGGACTTTTTATGTTACATTCTAGCCAGAGTATATTCTAGACAAGTCAGAAAGCAGGAATCAGCTTAATGTGACATTTTCATTTAAAGCAGGTAAAAAGATGGGAAAAACACAAAAATTGTCTAAAATATAAATGGATTTGCCCATCAAAGCTTTGACAGTTTGTCACATCTAAAGCTCTGTAGTCTCTGCACTCTTGCAAGCCATTCAGGAAGGCAACGAAGCCTCAAACAGCACGCAGGCACCCGCGTTACGCTCTTTTGTTCACAAGGGGTAATTACACCAGACTGTGGCTGGATGTTAGGCCCACTCAGAGAGTAACTGAAACCCACAATGCAGGTTCACAGCCTTGCCAGGCACAACAAAACATTCGCTTTAACACAAGTATTTGCCAAAAGTAATAAAATGCGTATTTCGTATTACTAATATACTGGTAACAGCAAACCAAAGTACAAATCATTTGAAGACAGAGAGTGCAAGAAGAACACACAGAAAAAAAATCACATAAAAATTTAAAGAGACTAAGTAACAATCTGTCAGAACAGACTTGGTACAGTCTCCGCTGTACTGTTCAGGCACACTCTTGACTATACACAGGAAGGCAGCAAAGAGCCCATAATCCAATAATATGCACTAGGTATCATGCTAGCACACCACAGCCTGGGTTTGTATGGCTTCTTAAGACGGAACACACATCAGTCCCATTTCACAGGCCAGGGAAAAAAAATAAAATCAAGAAAACATGAAACTAAGAAGTTCACCAAAATTTTCAAGATTTGAGAGTATGTGTTTTCTTTCACAAGCTATGTAACAGTCTTCAGACATTCTTAAAGCAAGGGGAAAGGCACTCCAAGAGCAAACCACAGCTGGCAGAGGGCAACATGTCTCCCAAAAACCTCCCCCTGAGTCATGAGACTGGGTGAGCATGCAACTAAATCCCAAAGCAGCATGGCTGTTGCCAGCTCTTGCTGGCCTGCTTGCTTATTTTCCACTCTTGGGGTTTCAGACTACCAAGGCAGTTCAATGTTAGCAGGCTTTTTCTACCCATTACATGACAGAGCTCAACCACAGAAACCTGTGTGGAGCTTTCTGCAGATCCAACATAGCTACCAAGTGGTCTGTCCCACCTTTGGATCAGGCAATGCTTTCCTTCTCATAACAATTTCAGAAATTTAGTCCACCCATACCCCAGCAACACTGACGCACAAGGCTGGCATTTAAGTTAAGCCTGGATGGAACCTGAGCAATTGCCAGGACATTCTGAAAGAGCAACTACACAAATGCAGAAAAAGACTTAGAAGAGAAAGAACCTGTGACTGTACAAACACTTCGGGCAATGCCTGCACCTTTACTGCAGGCAGTGACCGAGTTCCGACAAACTTCTATTAAGCTGCTGTAACCCAAAAGAGCTGCTGTGTCTCTCGCTCTAAACAACAGTACCAGCAAGAGTAGTAGCAGTCTAGTCAAAAACATTAATGAGATGTTGTTTTTAAGGTACAACAATCTTGCTCTGCTAGTTTTTATGGTTTTCAAAGCCCTTTTCACACTTTCTGTTATACTGCAGCTCGAGTCGGGAGAAGCCTATGTACAAAGAACGAATCACCTCGACCTACACACAAGTAAACATCTGAAATGCTGCGAGCCTTCCTTTCGTCCTAAAACGTGGCAAGAAAACACCAGTGCGTAACAATTACTGTTAAGTAACACCTAGATACGCAACCTACTTTTTGCGGCGTTTGTCTTTTGCCGTTTGAGGGGAAGACATAGTAAAATAAATAAAGGAAAACCAAACCCAAACAACTGCGACCCCGCGCACGGCCCCCGCCGCCGCGCTGCGAGCGCCGGGTCCGGCGGGCAGGGTCGGGGGCCGGCGGTGCGGGCCCTGGCCGGCAGGGGGCGCGGCGCGGCGGCCGGCGCTGTTGTTGTTGCCGCTCGGGGTATTTAAACGCCGGGCTGTCAATCACGGGCGCCGCGCGCTCCCCGGCGCTCCCCGCACGGCGGGGGCGGCACCGAGCGGCCCCGCAGCCCCGGCCCGGCCGAGCCGCCACCGCCACCGACGCGGGTCCCCAACTTGATCCTTTGTTTAACTGCCCGTGAATCCTCACCGCCGCCACTTCCTCCGGCTCGCAGCGGCTGTCGACGGGCCTTTTATTATTTACACGCTCAGCTCGCAAAACACACGCGCGGCGGCGGCGGCCGCTCGGGACCGGGCTGGAAACGTCAAAGAGGCGAGAGGCGCGGGGCGACCCTCTTTCTCCTCCTCCGCCGCCCCCCGAACAAAACGCACGGGCAACCCAGCGCTCGCACCCGGCCGGGGACAGCCGCGGCGCCCGCACTTCTCCGCCGGGAGACCGCCCTGTCCCGGGAGAGACACCCTGGGGGCGCGGGGGGACACGCGACGCCTCTGCACAGTCGGCACAACTTCGGGGTGGCCCCGGCCCCGCCGGCCCCGCATCTGTTGCTCTTTCGTAATCAGCCCTCCCCCGCTTGGCCCGGTCCGTCCGCCCCCTCACAGCCGCGGACCCATGTGCCCGGGGACGGCCGCCGGCGCCGGCACCGTCCCCGCGGCGGAGAGCGGGGGGGGGAGCCGGACGGGGCGAGCGCCCACCGCTCCCCCCGTGCTGCCGCCGCGCAGCCATTGTCCCCCCCGGGGGGAGGGGGGAAGGCGACTGCCACCGCCTGTGCCCGGTGCCGCCCGGCGGCTGCCCCGCCGCGCCGCCCGGCCCCGGCGCGGCTCCCGGCGCCTTACCTGCCGTGGAACCAGTCCTTGCAGATGTCGCACTCGATCATGAAGCGGCTCACGTCGTAGGGTTCGCGGCACACGCAGTACACGGGGGTCGCGGCGGCGGCCGTCGCTCCGGCCATCTTTAAAGAACTCCCTGACTGAGCCGCCCGCCCCGCTCTGCTCCTCCCCGTCCCGTCCCGTTTCCCCCCCGCCCCGCTCCCTCCGCCGCGGCCGCGGCGGCGCCGCCAATAACAACAGCGCGCGTGCCGGCCCCGCACGCCGCGCGCGCCCCCCGCCGCCGGCTGGCACGCGCACGGGGCGGGCGGCACGGGAGCGAGCGGACAACAGCGCGCGGGGGCGCGCGCACGTGCGTCACCCGGCCCCCGCGGAGGCGGGAGGAGGAGGAGGATGGGGATGGCGATGGGAGGGGGGCGGGGGGAAGCACCGCCCCGCCCGCCCCGCCCCGCGAGCGTCCCCGCCGCGCCTGCGCCCCGCGGAACGGCCCGCGCCCCGCCCCGCGCCGCCCGAAGCGGCGGGGACTGAGCGTGCGCGGGGGGGGCCGAGAGGGGAAAGAGCGGTTTCCCCGTTGAGCGCGCGGGGCGGGGCGGGGCGCGCACGTGCCGCCCCTCCCGGGAGGCGGGCCGCGGGGAGGCACGCGCTGGGCCCCGCCCCCCCGCGGAGTCACGAGGGGAGGGGGCGGGGCGGGGGGTGCCGCGAGGACACGGGAGGAGGCGGGCACGGGACGCTGCGCGCGCCTGGCCCCCCCCCAGTTATGTAACGAGCGCGGCGGCGCGTCCTGCTGTATTCTGCCGTGTCCTGGGTCTTCCTGTCCAGAGACCCCTCTGAGGAGCAGGCGGAGTTCCTTCGGAGAAAGGGTCGTGCTGCGCCTGTGCTGCCGCTCTCGCCCCCCCGGGCCTCAGCCCGGCAGCTGGCGAGGGCAGGCGGGCCCTGGTCGCCTCGGCTGCCCGTGCCGGTCTCCTTGGGTTCCTGCCGAACTCAACGGTTCAGCACCTGAAGATCCAGACACGGGGCACAATCAATGACGTAGCATTCGTTTGCTGCAGTTTCTGAAAAATGTTTTCACAAAGCGAATTCCGTACACGGAAGACTAGGGGACGTGCAGTTGTGCTTTCTCCCAGAGGGACCTCGGGGCACATCTGATTTTAGGAAGCTTGGACAGTGCTTCCATGCTGCCCAGCTGGAGGTTGCAATGGTTTATTTCTTGTCGAGCTCTCTGCCTACGCCTGCATCACTGTTCCATTCCATGCCATCACCCTTTCTTTCAGGACACAAAAGTAACACTGATGCTTTCATTATGTGTCATCGAGAACAAAAAAGTAGATTTTAAAACAGAGCTGTTTTTTTTTTTCCCTGCAGCCTATGGAGATTATATTGTATGAGGGAATGGAGAGCCATGCCCTCCACACGGTACCAATTTAAAAGCTAAACAATAAATAGGTTAAAATGCATGTTACAGTGATCCTAACTGGTACAGTGATCATAGCTGTAATAGACACTGCCTACAGCATTATAATTTTACAACCCATGGCCTTAACCACCAGTAGCCACAAAAAAGCAAATGCTGTAGGTTTGTTTGGCAGAGGGAAGCTCAGAAGTAAATGTTTCCTTTCCAGACTGTTATTGTGAAGCTTGCTAATGTTAACATTTATAGAAGACAAGCAACATGAGATGATGATTTGGCAGCAAAATGGACAGCAAAGAAATGTAAAACAAATAAATCCAGCGCGCAGGCTCTGTGACTGAATGGAGAACGAGACAGAGAAATAAAGGAAGTGTAAAGGATATCTTCAAGAAATACCAAATTCTCAAACCAACCCCTGACCTATTTAGAAAGTGCACAAGGTTCTGACCTGCAGGACATTGTTTGTGGATGTTTTAATACTCTTTAGTTTTCCAACATACCTCAGGATTTCAGCAACTCAAAAAGGGGCCATAGACACATCAGTCTTGTCAAAAGCTGATGTAATAATAATTAGGGGCGAGAAACACCAGTAAGGCAACAAATTATGATTTCAGAGTTTCAGGAAATAATACATACCAAGAGGCTCTGTCATTAAAAATATTGTTTCCCTTTATTAATATGATTCAAAGACACAAGCAGGAAGTTGCTTTCTAATGGTAAGGCCTGCAAACTTTTGCAGAATCAATTACAGATAACATAACAACTACCAAGAGAACTGTTCCATACAGTTGTTATTCGGTGTTTGTGCAACAAAGTGTTGGTAGATGTATCCACCCTGGAGCCTGAAAATGGACAAGTCCTTGCTTCTTAGTTGGGTGTTTCTTACATTGTGACGGGGTCAGTCTTATCTGGAAGCTGCAGTTACCAGCTGGAGTGATGTCTTCATCCAGATTGGCCATAAAAATGCATGTGTGTTGCGTATCAGGAAGTGTCTGCAAACGCAAACTCGCTGAACACCTTGGGAAGGCACATGGGAACAGGGTGGGTATTCCTGGGAGAGATGGGGTGAGGCTGCCTGACGTGTGCTGTGTGGAGAGGAGACCTGGCAGGGCTCAGGGCGAGTCCAGCGCTGCTGGGTTGGGTGAGGAAGTTTTCAGTTGACACAGAAGAAAGCAACCCATCAGTGAGAGTGCAAAGAATGAGGAAGCAGGCTGGTCTCAGCACCCTGTGGGGACCTGCCCTTCACTTGCCTTGATTATTAAAAAAAAAAGTTTTGGGTTGGTTTTTTTGTTGGTTTGGTTTTTTTTAGAGAGTAATTGTGATCTTAAGCATGCAAAGCAATGCTCACTGTTTAATAAGCACTTTGCCTACTGCCACAAGCAACGTCTTTTTGCCCCTGTGATTTATTTCAGAACAAGGTGTGTTAGTGATTCAGTCTGCTGCACCTTAACCAGGTGGGGAATACCAACTTAATCTGTTGCAAAAAAAGTGGCATAAACCAGCTCCACCTCCCTCAGTCTGACCTGCTGTCAGCTTTTCTCTTTACAAGCTTTCTTTCAAACAACAGTGGACTATACTTGAATGTAACAAAGCAAAAGTTCAGAAAAGCTGAGGACCACACACCATAGCAATTACAAAACCTCTTTTAATAAGTATTCTTTCCAGAAACATAAAAAGCTTTTCTATGACAATCTTACTAAACATAGTTTAGAAACAAAAAATGCTATACCTACCTTCAATGTAAATAATTAAGTGAAGCAAGTTTAAAGGTCAATCCCCAAAAAAACTTCAGAAGCAAGCTCATTATTCACAGCTACACAATGATATCTGAAGACACCTGAGGCCATAGCACTCTCCATTCTTGTCTCCCAACCGGCAAGACACACCAATGTGAAATATAGTGTGCAGACCACCTTCTAATAGGCAAGAAAGGGTTCATATGCTTGGCCTCTGGCTGAGCTCTGACTGCCAAAAACACACAAGGCAGCAGTGACAGAGGGCTGGGGAGAGCCAAAGAACCAGCTCTAGGGCAGGGTAGCTCTGGAAACCCGAAGGCTGGAGGGAAAAGGGTGGAGACAGTGATGAAGAACCAGTGATGAAGGGCAGTGAGAATTAAATAGGTGGGAACAGTGAAGCTTGTTTTAGGAAGAAGAGTGATCGCTGCCACAGACCATGACGCCCTGCTCACTCACTGATGTACAGACACTGTCACACTCCCCCCTGTCCATCTTGTATCCAGCCTACCATCCCCTCAGCAGCTGAGCAAGACAATTAGTCCTTCAAGCCATGCCCAAACATAATCTTTCCACCCTAAAATCCACCAAAACATGCTCTGCCCCATCAAGCCCAACCTCTGAAAAACTTATAGCTTGTACACCAAGCAAGTCCCAGTGGCTGCCTCCATCTCTGTGCCTGGATTCCAGCAAAGACATTCAAAACACAGTCATTGGGCTGAGGCTGGCAGGGGTGAGTGGCTCTGGCACTCAGAGATACAGGACTGTAAGTAACAAGCATTGGATCTTCAGACACTAAAATCTGAAGCTTGTGAAACTTCAGAGAGAGTTAGAGATTGGGGCACCAAGGACTAAAGAGCACCACTTCTTTGCTTGCTCTTCGGGGCAAGCCTGAGTGCTGGTACTCAGTAAGGCACAATGCTTCTGCTTGTGATTGGAGGAATGCTGCCTGATAGTTTATCCTTAAGGCTGGAATCAGGCTGTGGGATAAAAAAGGCTTAAAGTGTAGGATTTTTCCTGAATAATGTGAGGATTGTGGAGAAATTATAAGGCCTGCTACTTGCTTCTTGTCATTATGAGATAAACCTTCAAAGGCACTTGAGTCAACTACATCAGGTGGCTTCCAATGAGGTCTGTAGGGATGATGGACATGCTCAGCTTAAGTTTGGGGTGAAATATTGCCATGGGTGGACAGTGGAAGGTAGAAAAAATGCCAGGAATAGGAAGAAGCTTAGGACTGAGGAACTAGAATGATAAGAAAATGATACAGTTGCATAGTACTCTAATACATGTTTGTGCATATTTGGGTCAGGTACAGCTTACTATTGTATGGGCCAGTATGGAGTCAGGATCATAGTGGGGTTTGGGTCATGGTGCTAAGTACAGGTCACATTAGGCCATTGCAATGGACTGAGTGTGGGAATTCTTCTGTGGTTGTAATTAGCAATCAAATAAGCAGAGTGTATGGGATTAATTTCACTCTGCATGCTCTACAGAATAAATCTACAGGCACATCATCTTCACAGACAACCTTTGCTGTGCAACATCCTTCATCCACTAGGCTGTCATTCTCTAGCTCTTTACAGACCTTCAGCAAGGTCCACAGGGCTGAGGGCTGCTATCAGCAGGGAAAAGTGATTTATTGGTAGCTCTAGAATGCTCACTTATGACTACAGGTGAGGGTCTTAGCAAGAAACCTATTCTTATCAAAGACATAACCACCAGCACACTGCCCATTAATAGAGAAGAAGAACAATATGGTTTTCATTGCACAATACCAGCATTCAAAGCCCATGCTTGGTTTTGTATATCTCCCAGAGCACATGGCATACACTGTACCTGGCATAAAAGGAGGATAAAGAAGGGAGAGCAGGGCAGGGAGGTTGCCAGAAGGGAGAAAGAGGAGTTTTCTGGTACTTCTGGCTGAACCACATACAGGTACCCATAAATATGCCTACTTGTCTCTTGGGAGGAGGGGAGAGCTGACAACCATCAGTCACAGGATGGTGGCTGTCACCCAGCAGGACATGGATGGCCAAATAAACACCAGAGATGATGTCCAGCAGACAAAGATATGGCCCAGCAGCAGCTCAGACTAAGGACAATCAGAAAGAAAAATCAGGCATTGATAGCCATGAAACAGTCAGATAAACTGTTGGGAAAACATGGGGGTAGAGGGACTTTCCCCATGTTTGGTCATTTCTTCAGTGTATTTATGTGCATTTTGGCAAAACACTCATTTTTAAAATCACTTATTTTCACATCAATAGGCTTAAGGCTGCTGAAAAGCAAGGCTTTGGACTGAAAAAGTGTTCCAGTTCTCTGTAGGAAACTGAAATATACCCAGAATTGGCAGTATGATCTTTGCATCTGCAGAGAAAATACTGAGTCATGTTGTCAGCCCACACACATTTAACAAAAATAAAAGCAGACCAACGATTCAAAATTCTCCCACTCATCATTTAAAGAAAACAGAAGTCATTCAGTCATGCCTCATGCTTCAGAGACCTTTAGAAAACACCCAGTGCAGGGAACATTCGCCCACGTTGTGCCCACGCACCGTTTCAAACCGGCGATGTCATTCGCAACTTGTTCACTCACAGGTCTGGGCACTGTTTGCTTCAGCATCCTCAGAGGAAGTTGCCGAGACTTAAAAGGTTTCTGCTGAAAACGTGACACCATAGCTGGAGCCTCAGCCCTTCTGTGAGCAACGCTGAAATGATGTAACACAGCGTGCCTGGCTTGAATCTCTGGAGGAGGCAGGAAAGTGCTGTGTGCTTCATGGCAACAAGAACTTAATCTGCAGTGTTAAGAGGCTACTGTGCTCTTCCTTCAGGGGTTAATCTTGTACTGAAGCATTGGCTCTCCTGTGCTGAACTCCCCAGTCATTCATTCAAAAGGGAGGTATTTGCACAAACATCAAGACTGGGAGAATCACCTAGGCAGTCCTCCTCCTTTTCACGTTTCCCACATAGTCCTCTGGCAAGGAAAAGCTGGTTTCTGCATTTCACCCAGCTGCTGGCAACATCTCTTCCTCCTTCAGTTCTAAAAGCTGCTTGAAGTATTAGCAGCTGAACCTGGATGAGTGGCAGCCAGCCCAGCTCATGACGGAGGGGGAGACGTCACTACACAGAGCACTCACAGATGGAGTTACACAATCTCTGTGGTGTTGAAAGCAGCGCTGGAAACTTGTCAGGAGCCCAAAGGCCAGAGCTAATTTGTATTTCCTATTGCACAGCATGATTTTAATCAGAGCGAAAAGCACCCAGTTGTGTTTTATGTAGCGAGTGTTATAAGCAGAGACAAGTTAACAGAGCAACTAGGGGCAGGACATGCTCTGAGGACAGCATAGAGGAACATTACATGGGGAATATACCAAATTTATCAGCATTTCCTTTATTCTTCAGGATGGCCATGGGCTATGAAGCAAGAGAATAAGAGGCAACTTTCGTCAAAATTCTGTGATTGCCCAATTCTCTTTACAAGACCAAAAAAAAAAAAAAGACACCTGCAAAAACCTTAAAGACAAGCTTATTTAAAAAACCTCTTTCCAAAAGTTCTAGACGTGTCACCAAGTAAAAAACAGCATTCAGGAAACCCATCTCATTTGCAGCCAGTATGTGACAGCAGTCAAGTCTAGGTGATCTCTAACAGAAACTGCTTTGGCTTCAGCTGCAGATAAGTGTGTGTGAGTTCCTTGTTACAATTAAATTTCTGCCTCCTTGAGAGCAGACAGCACAAAGGACTGGCACAGCCCCCAAGCACCACTGTTCCCAGAACAGGCTCACCTCCAGCACCCCCTTTCCGTGCTGTGATGGCTGGAGAGCAGGAGTCAGGAGCCATTTGGTCACCTTGCCCCAGCTGGGCTCACAGCCATGCTCCTTCCCCAGCACACAGCACTGGGATGCACCTTTGTGTGCTGCCAGCTTGTGCCAGAGAGGGAATGGGGCACCAGGTTAATAGGACAGTAAATACACCTTGACATTTCTTGACTGGTTTGCTTTGTTCTCCCAATAGATTTACTGGAAACTCATAGGTGGGGTTTGCTGCTCAGGGAGTGCTATCATAGGAAAAAATCCTTCATTTCAGCCTTCCTCTCTTTACCCTCTGGGAATAAATGCTCCTTTCCCCCTCAGTTCAGCTTTATTCCTTGACAGCTGAGAAAAAGAAAGAAAGGGAAAAAAAAAAGAAATCAAACCTTGGACCTTTATTTTGCTCTGGAGAGCCAATGTCTATTTCAGAGTGGGATAAACGGCATGTCAGGGATATAAAAGAAAGCCTGTCAGACAAGCTTATCTGTAGCTTTCTATATTCAGTCTGATAAACCCTATCCCCAGAGCGTTTTCCCCACCAGCTAGGCCTTTTCTATTGTAGCCCCTGAAATCAGCACCCTCTCTGCTCTCATTCTTCCTCCACGTGCTCCTTTACTCCCCTCCCCCACACACATTTGTCCCCCCAACTCAAACAGCTCCCCAAGGAGCTCAGGCACCACCTATGTTCAGGGATGGGGAAAAGAGAAGAGCGAGTCAGCTGAATATGCAAACAATCCTATTTGCACCCCAGCATGTACAATTCAGGTCTTTGTCAGCATGATGGAGTGCACTCTGTCCAGTTTGTTTTCTTCTCTGGGATTATCATCCACGCCCTTCCCACATGAGCATTATCAAAAGTTGTACCTGAATCAGCCTTTTCAAGACAGGCTGACTGCTGCCTGGTTAATACCTGTCCACCAGCGGCCTATTTGCTTTGTTTAAAAATTATACCAAATCATAAAATGTAATGTGACATCTACAGCAGCCATAAAAAAAAAAAAAAAAANNAAAAAAAAAAAAAAAAGGCAGCAGATTTTTCTGGTGTCACTAAGGCACTGGATGGAAGTGGCTTTAGTTGCACAAGCCCTCCTTGGATGCAGCCCTGCCTGGAGACAGCCCACCTTGCACTCTGAGGTGTTTGGGGAGCTGCCTGCTGCCCACCTGCCCTCTCCCCAGCTCAGCTCCACACCGCAGGGACACGCGTGGGGTGCGGGTGCCAGACAGACGGACACCTCGGGTGGGAAGGACGGCGGGGCAAAGGTGCGAAGCACTTTTGGGGCTGTGGCAGCCGCCGGAGCAGCACCGGCAGGGCCCCAGGCCTGGCAGACAATAGCTGTCTCCCTGCTCGCTCTCCCTGCCGGCCGCATCCGACGGAGAAGCCTCATGAATCAAGCCGAACATCCAGCGACAGGCTGGAGAAATCCATTAATATGCGCCCGCCGCCGCACGCCGCCAGCCCCCTGCCTGGCGCGGCGCTCACCTGCCTGTCTCACCCCTGGCAGGCAGCGAGGGAACAAAGGAGCGGCGCAGGGCGGACGGCAGCGCCTGCCCCCGCCACGGAGGGAGGCAGCGGCTGGAGACAAAGCCCGTTTCCCTGCCGCCATGGGTGTGAGGAATTCTCCCGCTCGCCCTATTGTCTGGGCTCCTTTGTGCTCCTCCAGACCTCGGTCCCCAACCGCACAGGCAGGAATGGTGGGAGCAGGACAGACACGGCTTTGTTGAAGGGAGCCCTCGAATGCGGAAAGCTCCCTGCCCTGGCTCTGCCGTACGTGCCCGTCTGGCACACGCCGCTCCTGCCCCACAGGGCAGGTAGGGAACAGGGGGTGCAGAGCGGTGCAGACAGATGGACAGGGCAGGGATCGTTCTCCACGCACACGGGGCACTCGGCGGCCCCTTCCTGAGCACCTTTTCCTCTTCCCAGAGACTGACCCTGTGATGCCTTTGGGAGATGGGGAATGGTCACCTGGTCCTGCAGAAGGGAGTGTGAGAACTGCCCTAACCCCGCATCGCTGATCAAGGGTTGGTGCAGCTGGCTAGAGGGGACAGTGAGGGAGCAGATCTGGGAGCATGGACTTTGGGATGCACTGAGCACCCATCATGCCACCTGTATCTCTCCTAGCCTTAGGAGCAGCGCAGACACCTCTGCCAAACTTCCATTGCTTTGTCAAGCAGTAGCTGCGGCATCCCCGTCTGTGGCTGCAGCATTGCAACCCCCCAAGTCCTGCAGGGCTGGTGGCAGGATCCAGATTGTTTTGTCTCGGGGCAGAACTGTAATTGCCTAGTGCTCCCGCGGGGTCAGTACCCAGCTGCAGTACACTGGTAGCTCTCCTCCCACTGCTGCTGCACACTAGCATTGGAATGACCAGGGCAGAGAGAAGGGGAAAGCCAGGTCTCTCCAGTGCAGGGAGCAGGGTGTCCCGGCGGTGCCCACGCCACTGCCCAAAGGACAAAGCGCTCCCTGGTCCCACGGCAGCTGTAGCACGTGGATCATCCCCAGCAAGAGAGCCCCATAGAGGTATGGCTCACCTGGACTCAGCACTCTGGCTTGTACAGTCCCTGCCCTGGCAACCTCAGCTCCTCTCCACTGGCACTAGTCATACAACCAATCTTAGCCACACACAGAAATACCTGCAATGACCTGGGTGTCGTTCGAACAATATGGCCAGTGGAATATAAGGAAAGAAAGAGAGAAAAGGTTCAAACCTGAGGGAAAAGCTTGTTCCTGAGGGACAGCACATAGGGCCACAAAGGAGCCCTAGCACACTCCTGCCCCACTGTTGGGACAGCAGTGCTGAGAGCTGTGGCACAGAGAACAACAGGCTCCAGGATCAAGAGCCAAGACACTTACTGTAGGGGTGCTGCTAGTAGAGCCTGAAGGTGTCCACAAGGGACAGGGATGGCGAGGAGGCAACATACAACTAAAAAGCCCATTTCTCAGTCTTGTTCTGGGAAAACAGTTTCTGATGACATTTCTCTTTCAAAGTGCAGTTTCTCTTCCTATTTTTTCATTATATTTGGTATATTTTAAATAAATTCTTGCCAAAAAACCCACAAACTTCTATGGCCACCAGCAGGGAGGTCTCCAGACAAGCTTTATCCAGGAATACATTTTTCCTAAAGAAAACTCTAAAATTCTATTTTTTTTAAAGGGTAGAAACCTTGAATCTAAACAGCATCGCTTCCTTCTTTGAGTTTTCCTGCTTCACAGTGAAGTCTCAACAGATCTTGTAAAGTATATTTGTGCTTTATAAGCAAGAATCCTACTGGGGTTCGATGGACAAGAGATTCTCAACAACATCTAATATGCAGGAGCAAGACAGATGTTCCCAAAGCCACCAAATAAGAGAAGACTGTAAGAGCAGATAAAGCAAAAAGCCAGATAGAAGCAAAAGGCCTTCATCATCTTCAAAAAGTCAGAGAAAGGGGAAAGACTGGGGGAAAGGGGAAGTACCTGGGAAAGAAAGGGGAAAGACCTGCTGGGCAGCAGATTGGTGGCAGAGCTCCTGGCCTCTCCATCCCTCCTCCATGACCCCTCGCTGTTTCCCCAGGCAAAAAGGGATACAGCATCTCTCTTCCCCCAAGACAGCACCAATCTGGTGTTCCTGCAGAGTGGCATTTCAGCAGCTGGAGAACTGGCTGCATCAGCCCAGAGCTGAACTAATACAAGAGTCATTTTGAAATACAAGCTTGGAGGGGCTGCCTGAGTTAATGAAGCTGATGGGATTGGGATGAGGTATAACAAGGTGCCTCTTACTGAAGAGCAGAGAACTTCCCCCAGGCTGCCTTTGGCTCCTGCAAAGCATTCAGGTCAGTTTGTAACTTATTAACACCAACACTCACAGGATCAAAGTTCACCACATGATCAGTTGCTCTTCTGGAACACCAGACTTGAAAAGCATATTGTGCAGGTTTCCTAGGAATAGAAGAGACATGCAGAGAAAGCATCCACTGCCCATCTGCTCAGAGACATCCACTGCACCACTTTGGGTCACAAGACAGGCTTCCTTCACCACCTTGTGCCTGAGGAGCTACCTCTGCTCAACTACTGCACCCCTCTCCATCGAGGTCCTTCCTCCTCTTGTGACAAAACAGTTTTGCTCCCAAGGGACGCCCAAAAGCGTCCCCAGGTTTAGGAGGAAATTTTCTGTCAAGAAGGCAGATTACACTGCACGTTTTAAGTGTCTTCCCTGCAGCTGGAATTCTACCTTAATCTAATTATATCTCCAGTGCTCTGACTTAAAGTGTTCAATAGATGATGTCACTTGAAAAATCAATCACGTTGCCGCTGGACAGGCAGAGATGGGTGGTGGAGTCAGTGTGGCAGCACAGAGTTGGATGAGAGCAGTGGGGCTCTATCTCCCAGCACTGGGAGCTGTGTGCAGGGGGACTGCCGTGGTTCTCACCACCAGCCCCTTTCAGGCCATTAAGCTCACACAAGCCAGCTCACCTCCAAAAAAATCCAGAGTTCCCAGGGCTGGTTTTCTATCTGCTGCTCCTGAGAGTCCTTTCCTTTGGAGGGAAAGATGTGGAGCTGTGGAGCATGGTCACCCCACTGGATGCAGTGAGGGTACACACAGAGGACCTGCAAGAAGGACACAATGTAAAGGGAGGTGAGAACTCATTGCTGATCAAACCTAACAGAGAAGTGCTGATGAATGGAGCTGAGTGCAGTCTTTCAAGGTATCACTGGGCAGGATGGCACCAGAAACAAAATCAGATCAGGAGTTTCTGAGCAGGTGGCATGCTTTGCATCCTGCCTGGCCTGAGATCACCACTACTTACCCTGGTGTGCGTCTGTTGCAGTGATCAAGTTACCCAGCGAGCTTACACAGCAATTATAGGTCCCTCCCCACCAGCAGAGCAGCCAAAGATCCTCTGCTACCCTCTGCTTTCCTGCAGACTCACAAGTAAAAGAGCCAAACAGGTTTCATTTGCTGTGCAGCTACTGCCCAAACCAGTGTGGGTAACAGCATGGAGCCTGACTGTCAACAGACAAGACTGCATGGAATTGCAGGATGATGCACAGGTGCGCTTATCCAAACCTGCAGATGTCCAGAAAGCATATAGTTCTGTTGTTTAAAGGGGGTTTATGTCCATGCTTTATAATGAGCAGTATCTGTGGATTATTCTTTGTAAATATCTGTGCTCTGTGAAGGTCAGAGTTAAAAACACCCAAGTAAAGTTCCTGGAAGCATTCTTGATTTTTAAGCATTTTGTCGGAGCAATCAGTGATTTATCAACCACTTCTGGCATCAGTTGAGAACACTCTGCTATTGCTTATTGTGACCCATAAAGGGCCACTATTTCAGCCCTATTAGAAGCGAGATGTTCATTGCTGTTCGCATGGTACCAGCCCCTAGTGCAAACCTGCACAGACACATCACCTGTCATCTCCAATCAAAGGCAGGGTCTGGTGAGAAGGAAGTTCAGAGATGATTCCTTTCTGTGTGCTATTACAAGGCATCAGTAAACACTCACCACACTTATAAATGGACTTTTTGTCTGGTGGGAGAAATCATCCCTTCTCCCTCATTTTTGCAGAAGCAAATACAATTGGAGAAAGGAATGAAGTTCCACTTCTGCAGCCAGTTACCACAAGAAATAATGTGTTTTGGCCATCAGGATCATCTGCTTTCCCTGCAAAGACGTATGAACAAGGTCCTTGCTTCTCAGTGACTAAGGAGGAGGGAAGAGAAACCTTGACCACAAAGAGGAACTCAGTCTCTGGGAAACAGGCAAAGAGGATGCTGTTAAACATTTCAGGAAACATTAGGGGAAAGATGGGGGTAGCCAGAAGTTTTGAAAGTTTTGATTTCCCAAAGAAAATAAACTGCCTATTCTAACTGGAGGAGAAATGGCTTGTGAGCCCTCTCTCCTGGAGAAGTTTCTCCTACAGTACTCAGTACTATAAAGGGCTGCAGAGGAGGCAACACTCTTGACAGGATTAATTTACAAGGTAGAAGTCACTTTTTTTCCCCAGGGAAAGTTAAACTAGACTCATGCCCTTGATGCAGAGTGTTTGAAACCCTCCTGCTTGCACAAGGAGCAGAGAAACTCCTGCCACTGGAGCACAGGCATTGCTTAGCCCAGGACCACCCCAGAACTGCCTGAGCGGCATCTTTGTGGGGGAAGTTAAATACTTCTTGATTCCCTTTTCAACTAGGCTACTTATGCTTTGGATCTGTTTTTGTTAAAGCCTTCTTATTTTAATTAAGAAAGTACTTGTTGAAAAGCAGTACCCTGCCCCTTTGGTTACCAGTAACATGTGTCTGCTGAGACTGCCAGCAAGCCTTTGAGATGCAGCAAGGCTGAACTCAGTGGTTCTCAAGGAGTTATAAAAACTTTTAAATGTAGCCTGGGAGAATGATCATACACTCAGCAAACTGAGGCTACAAAATAACCCTGAGAAATTTGGCTTTTGGGTCAACAGCAGCCTCATGATGCACAGGAACAGGAGTGCAAATCTCTGCCCCGGGGAGGAGTAACAACAGGCATCCACATGGGCTGGGAACAGACTGGCCAAGTAATTGCCCAGTGAAAAAGGAGCTGGGAGTTAGAGGCTTGCCAAGCAGTTTATGAGTTAGCTGTGTGCTCTCACTGCAAACCCAAACTGCACAGCAGGCAGTGTCAGGGGCAGTGTGGCCACCAGGCCTTGGGGAGAGCATAATTCAACACTGCTAAGGCTGCATCTGGAATAGAGGTGGAATAGCAGGCTTTATGAACGTTATGAATCCTAGAAAAGAGTTCATAGAATTCCTAGAATATCTGTTCATTTTTACTATTAGAGAAAATAAAACTAAGGAAAAACCTGTAAGTTACTATTTCCTCCCAGTTCCCATGTCTTTATAAGTGGCCATCACCAAGTTTAGCATGTGTGTCTAAGATATGTTTCTTTTCAAAGGAGAGTTTCTTTTAGGAAGAAGAGTTGAGAAAGGCTACTAAGCTCTGTGTTGTCCAGGACAAAAGACAATGTTGCCAGCAGCCTGTCTGCCAGCAGAACATAAGGAAAGGACAGAAGGAAAAAAAGAAAAATAGAAACCATGGTTGACAACCTCCCTGCTCTCCTGCAACCCTACCAGCATCATAGCAAGATTCTTTTGAGATGGCAGTGTACCAATAGGTGGTTTTGACAGGGTAAGGTGGAGAAGATCAGATAGGAGAAAATAGGTCTGCACTGAAATGGCCGTGCAATCCTTGATCTCCTTTGAAGAAATGCATTGCTTTTAACCGCCAGGTGCCTGTCCCCAGTGCAAGCCCAGTAGGTAAACAGACACAGACAGTGTTTGTAGCAGGAAGCCAGACCGGAAAGGAATTTTATCCACCCAGAACAGGCCCCTGCCTGGGGCAGCTGTGAGACCTCTCTAGCAGTCAAACACTGACACCAGTGAACGTCTCACCTGCTCACATACCTACTGCTTCTCTGCTCTTACTGGCACAGGGCTGGTTTTCACCTCCTGGAACTGAGACATCCATCTGCATTGACCAAAAAATCAGTGTTCAACGACAATTATTGAAGGCAACTGCTGCCCAAGCAGCACCAAAAAACATTTGGCTGGCCATGCTGATACAATACAACAGATAATGTAGATGACCTCCACTGCTCAGTCCAAGGGAAACAGCCCTCAACTCACCACTTGGGCACTTGCACACAGCCTGTAAATCTCAGATGTTTGACTGCTGCTCATAGATTATTATTCTCCCTCCCTTCTTGCCTCTCATCCCTCCATGAGCCCACTGTCCTTCCAACACAGGAGAGATTTTTTTTCTGGAGAACATCAGCACTTCTCCACAAGACCTCCCAGGCACCGGAGGTGATGGACAGCAAGACAGCAGAGCCTAATCCCCACATGTTATGCGGTTTTTTTCATCCCATTGCCTTCCTTTTACAGCCTAAGTGTGAGAGACTCAGGCCAGACCTCACCCTCCATCTGCAGCCTGGGATTATGATCTGAAGCATAATATTTCTTTATGAGCAAATTATCACCAAGACTTCAATGCGCTCTTGGCCTTTTAAAAAACTAAGTGTTTAGTATTTTTATTTCTTTCTGCTCTGCAGTTTATGGCTCCCATAAATCAGATGACAGGCTGTGCCACAGAGGGCTGATCTGATCTGTGGGAACAGGGAAAGAGACAGGAGCACTGACAGAGTCATTAACCAGGGGGGACCTCTGCACCCTGCTGTAAGCATTCCATGGGGAAGGCAGGATGCTGCCCACCTGAGGCAATGCTCACAACCATGCCAAGTCCTTCTTCTCTGACACCGAGTTTAAAAGCCTAATTTCTTCTATGCCACACCACCTCCTTGTGAAAATTGAAAGCCCAGTTCTCTCTCTCACAGGAGCAGTGATAGATCTGCTAGGATTCACAAACTGTTCCCTCACTACAGACATTAGAGCTACGGGGTGTCAGGGCACACACAAGGAAAGTGCTGACCCACAACACTGGTAAACCAACCCACACATCTGAAACAATCAAATCTGACCCAGTGTATTGCTGATCTAGAAGCCTTACCTTGTAGCAAATTAAGGATGCTGCCATGGTTAAAAGTCCATTTCAGAGTTGGAAAGTTGGTGCTGAAGTCCCGGGTCTCACTAGTAAAAGACCAAATCCCTAAAGACATTTATTCACTCAGAGATGCACCCAAGGTCATGCTGTGAAGCATTCCAGCAAACAGCATTCAGGGAATCCTCCTCCCCACATCTCTGTGCTTCCAAATACTGTTAAAATCTGAACTGTAGTCAGCCTATGCCCTCTCAGGGAAATGGGATCCACAGCCCTTCCTTTCTCCTGCCCCTGCCACCTGCCTCAATGACTTGGACTCTACTTCAGGACTGACACTTTTCTACATGCACATATCTGCATGTCTAACACTACTGAGCAGGCCATCATCTTTTCAAAGACCTCACAAGACAAATAATATGTAATATTGCAAGGACTTTGTTGGATTGGGGCTTGCAGGGTTCTTCAGTGAGCTTGGGTTTATTGCTAGCTGGGTTTATTACTGCTTGGCTCATTGATAAGAAGTGGTCTTTCTTCCTCCATGCTCAATGCTGCTTTGCTAGGGCAGACTTTGGTACAGGTACTTTATCCACTTGGCAGTGCTAGGTTTATGGTTGTGCTTGATGATCTTAAAGGTCTTTTCCAACCTAAACAATTCTGTGATTCCAAGAGAAAGGGAACACAGGCAGCTTCATGGTCTTTTAAGTGGAGGTCTGTGGCAGGTGAGAGGACTTCTGCAAGGACAGAAGTCTGCTCACATAAGGCCAGAGGGTGATGTAACTTCTTGTGGCAATATTCCCTTGAATACTCCCAAAATGCCAATGCTTCCTTTGGTATTTCCAAAGCAGTAGAAACCTCCACCAGGAATTTGAAGTCCCATGGATGTTTTGCCTACTGAAGCAAAAAAATGGTGCTCATCATTGCCCTGCCTGCAATCCAGTCTCTACCACTGTTGTGTCCTTGACCAGTAAGATTTTACCTGCTATAAGAGGCTGGATAAGAGGCAGGTATTTCTGCCATCCTCAGCAGGGACCCACCCTCTCAATGAGTGCTGGCAGCTCTGGGATGTGCACCACCCCATCCATCCATGCATCCATCCATCCCACTCTCTGGGTGCCCACCGTCATCCATACAGCATCCAGTGTGACAACTGGAGCCAGGCTGTGACAGTACAGACTCCCAGTTGGAGAGCACTGGTGAACCAGGACCCTGCCAGTGGCTCACCCCCATGGCTGGGGCTGTCACTGGAAATAACAGGATTAGCAGAGAGAAGAGAGAGCTTCCAGGATAGGAAGAGATAGACAAAGTGAATAAGGAGTTCAGGCCATGCTTTTAAGCAAGTTTTGAGCATTAGAGAATCTTTTAGATAATAATGAGACTTGAGTATTTTTAAAAAAGGAAGAGAAAAGAGTAGCAAGAACCTGCTCTCTCCCAGAAAACCATGTTGCTGCACAGAGCAATTCCCAAACACAGACACCAGTCTGGTCCTCCCAAAACCTGGTTGTAAAGCTAACAACTGCTGTGCTATTAAAGCACCAGATAAGCCAGGCGACCGCACCAGCCAGATTCCTGGAGCTTCAATACGTTCTGGGATCACTGGGACACATCAGCTTTTATCCTGAAAGTATTGGCATCTAGGAGTGTTAAAACCAGGGTAAACACTATCAGTTGTTGTTCTGCCCTCCCACAGGGACTACAGCTGATCTGTTCGGACAGAAGGGCCAGCAGGAAGAAACAGCACCAGTTCCAGAAAGCCACCTATTCTCTCCCCGAAAGAACTTTGGGGAAATGCAAAATTCACTGTGTGCCTCTGCAAGTCATGCAACTGCTTTCAGTGCTGAAAATGTGCTTCTTGTTTCCAGTGCAGTGTTTTCTCTGTTTCACTCTCCAGTCATCATGTTGTGTCATGGCTGCTCCTCCATGGTGCTGGACAACTTGGCTCCAGGTAGGTGCTGGCAGCCTGGAACCCCTCAGTACCCCAGACCACCTTCCCTTGCCACAGAGTGGAGAGGCACATTAGGACAGGGGAAGAAAAAAAAAGTGAACTAAAGCCAATTAAAAGCACAGGAAAAATGCAGGGAGGCAAGTTGTCCTTGCCAGAGCTGGAATTTGGCCTGGGTGCCATGGAGATGAAACCTGGCAGATGGTTAAGGTGTACACGAGAAGCATGCATGCAGCACCTGACTATAGATTTAAGATCAATTAATACAACAAAAAAGAAATCTTGACAAGGAAGCCAGAGACCTTCAAAATGAGTAAGTGAACCATGAAAAGGGGAGGCTCTCCCATCCAAAAAAAAAAAAAAAAAANAAAAAAAAGCAGCTGAATGTACAATACCTACAGAGCCGTGAATAAACTGAAGTTGGAACAGATGGAGACAGAAACAAACCGCCGTGTGTAGTAGTTGGCTCCTGAGTACAAGAGCCAGCATGGGGAAAGAGCTTCCTCACAATTCAAGAAGAGAACAATAGGCTCCAGTTCTGCAGCAGCCCCTTCCCCAGGTGCTCAGTGTTCTTCCTACAGCTTAATTTAAGGCTCACAAGCTGCAGCACTGTCAGATACAAGATCCTAACAAACAACCAGCAAAGCATATTCTTTTAAATAATGAACCATGTGTGTCTAATTAAAATAGCCCAGGCACAAGGCAACAGAGACTGGAGCCTTCTCTGGCTGGCAAGCTATCACACAGACACAGATCTCCAACTACATGGCCTTGCCTGACACTGCATCTGAAACAGGATCAGGGATAATAAACAAGGGCTTTCCCATGGATGGCAACTGCCCTGAAGTGGCCACAGTCGCAGTCTGATGGGCAAAGGCTCGGTAAACCCCAGCAATATTTGGAGGCACAGAAGTGACCTTTGCCTTTGCAGGCGAGAGTGGCTTCGCACACAAACGTTTTCGTTGAATTTTGTCCGTCACCTGTAAACTAAAGCCCTGGCCAGGTCAGAGATGAGAAAACAAGCAAGGAGATGAGCCAGCCCACTCTGGGAATGGGAGTAGGGAGAGGTTAGTGTGGTGCAATTAAGCACAAGGAGAGAAGCCCCTTGCTACAAGGCTATTAAAAAATCCCAACCGTGAAGAAAAGAAGGCATGCATCCTGTGGTTCTGTGGAGCAGCAGGCACTGCTGCCCCACAGAGACCCTCGGCCTGACCTGAGGGCAGTAGCAGGCACTGCGGGAAGGCTGAGCCCAGGCAGCAGCCCCTTCCCTTCCTTGGGATGAGTGCTCAGCTTTCCCTCCAGGTCTGCAAACACAGGGCTGTCCAGCCACCGTATCTGGGATGTAAATGCCAAAGATAACAAGCCCAGCTCAGAAACAAGTTTTAAGTCCTGCCTTGGAGGTGATGGGCTGAAACTTAACTGACTTCACAGTGAGAGGGCTTTTGCAGAGCCATGTGCTCCCTCTAATCCCTGTCAACAAAAGCTCCTCCTTTTGCCCATGCTTCTCACAGACCCTGGATGCTCTGGCATCAGCTGGTTCACTTCTTGTAGTGCTAAGGGACACCAGCATGTTTCCCCCCCACTACAGCTGAGCTTATAAAAGAACACTGTCTGAGAGGTGGCACCTATAATGAGCCCAAGCACATGCACAAGCTATTAAAACCTCCCCCCATCTCTACCCCCACCTGATTCCCTCTGTGGCTTTCAGCAAATCGCATAACTTTTCCTCTTTAGTTTCTGCACCTGGGAGAGAGTAATATTTACCTATCCCAGAAGGGTGTTGAGAGGATTAGTTAATGTTTGCCCAGCATTTTAAAGGATAAAATATTCTGTATTAATTCCCGGCTGCTGAAAAGAATTGACATGTGCGACTCTCATTAGCTCCAATGGAAGATTTTTACTTGAGTTGGGCTTTACCGTCTCAGAAAAGTAGAAGCAAGATGATGTGACATGAACATTTCAGAAAGCGCCTGCAGCACGGGCTGTAAAACCCCCTTCTGACTGCCACCAGCCTGTTCTGCACAGGTGCACCCGTGCCTGTTAAACATTAAAGCACTCCCCACACGGGGCTGTGCCAGCAGCACTGGGTCCCCTCCAGGCGGGGGTCCCTTTGCAGGCTCCCACAGCAGGGAGCTGCCCTCACCTTCGAGGTGGCCTCTCATGCATTAAACACAGCCACTGCACCCAGACTGCCCTTCTGCTCGCATTTGTCAGTGTTGCTCAGCTCTTATTTGGAAGCCAGGTTTGCTTGCTGTGACAGCTGCGAGCTGCAGGTGGGATTGTGCAGCACCACATCTGTTGGCGGGTGTGCCAAGGGAACACGCCAGGTGGGTGGGCATCCCCTCTGCTGCTGTGCCACCGCTCTGGTTGTGTCCCCTGCCACCTTTCTGGGGCAGAAAGAAAAAGCATCAGGTAAGAACTGGGCTCTAGCAGCACCCAGCTGTCTCAGCCAGCTTTACAACCCAGGACACCCATAGTGCATGGGAAAATTCAGCACTGCACATCCCTCAAATCAGACCACCTGCTGCTCAGGCCCTTTACATTCCCCATGTGGCACCAGCACCAGCAGTACCAGAACATTGTTGTTCTGTCCCTGAGCCCTGATCACCACGTTTTGCAGGGTGAGGACAATGAGGTGCCACCCTGGGTTCATTCTCCTCATCTGTTTCTCACTGCACTTTGCCTCAGTGCTGGCATCCCATATGTGATGGGTCCACATGGGGTCTCCACTCACATGGACAACAAGTGGAAATGCCGGCAGCCTTCATGTGCTCCTGGGACAGAACAAGGGGAGAAAAGGGATTGGCTTTGTCCCTGGGTGTCTGCAGTGCTCTGGGGTAAACAGGGCTCTGGGCAGCAGCCAGCAAGAGCCCACCTCCAGCAAGCCCTGAGGCCATGGTGCATGCACCTCTGTAGGGCTGTCTTCAAAAGCAGCACAGCAGGGCTGAGCCCCAGGCAGTGGGGAGGGGGACAGGGGGCTCACCCGCCCTCCGGAAAGGGATTTGGGTTTAACTGCTGGTTTACTGCCTGCCAGCAGAAGTATATGGCTGTACAATAAGGAAAGGCTGGAGAAAGGTGTTTGAAAGCCAAGCTAACCCACTTCAGACTCATGAAAGAAAAATGCCACCAAAGCAGCCCCCCACTGGCCCCACCATTTCAGAGAGGGGAAGCTGGTTTGGAGACTGAGAACAATGGAGCAACCTTCGCTTCCCTTCTTCTGGCAAAAGTAAAGGACCTTGTGGAGGTGTCCACACTGGGGAAGGCTCTGAACGAGAAGCCCCGTGCCAATAAAGCATCCCCTTGTGCCTTCAAACTCCACATCCACACACTTCCCAGCCTCCAGCATTGCTGTCTGCTGGCAGCACCAGGAATTCTTACCCCTTGCTGTGCAAATCCCTGGCCCCACTGGGAGGGCTGTTTGCCAGTGCTGGTCTGTGTGCTCCCCACGCTTGGTGGGGCAGATCAGAGGGCTTGGTTTTCCTCTCCAGAGGCCTCCCTTTGTCCCCATCACTCCCCACCTCTCCTGTCTTGCCCAATGTCCAGGACAGCAGGCAGAGACCAAGGCACTGCAGACAACTGCTGAGCAAAATCAGAAACACAGACTGAAACATGACTGATTTCTAACACATCACAGCCTACGAGTCATTCTGTTTGTGAGCATAAACTGCTCTCTGCTGCTTTCATACCAGCTCGTTTCAAGGGTGAGTAAGCAGACAGTGGCAGACATGACTTTTATTATTCCCAGAGCTTTGAAGTTGTACCATTTCCCTGTGGTTAGCTGGCTGCATCAGCTGTCTGTAGTGGCACATTTTGAAGAACTCAGCAATGAGACATAGGTAGCCAGACCAAGCTGAGCTGGAGCTCAGCAAGCTCCATTGGCAGTATTTCATGGTGACTCAGTAGTTGCCCACTCTCTATTATTCATTGTTTTTATCCCGTCATTTTATTTCAGTATTCTTGACTACTTCCAAGAAAACCCTTTCACAAGCAGAGGTCAAAGGCAACAAAAACAGCTTCAAGTTGTAAGTGAAGCCTATTTCTGTTAAAGTGAATTTTGGAATGAATATCCTCAGAGAATAAGCAACACCATTTGAAGACAGGAAAATATAGAAAAACTGAGCTACAACAAATGTGAGCATTTATACATGTTTATATACTCATACATATGCAAAAGTATAAATACAGAAACATGCATCTCTTAGACTAGAAAGTGAAACTTCCTGCACTTTTGAACTACTCCCTTAAGCCACCTTCTTACACAGGTATTTTTTAGCACATATTTTTAAAAACATTGCACTTGCACACTCTTCGGTGAAAAATGTAAGTTTCCCTTTCATCCCAGGTTAAACTCCTATGGTATTTTCCTGCTGCTCTAGAACTTCCACAGTTCTAATCTATATTTCTACATATAACCACTTCTAGTTTGAATGGTTTAAAAAACCATTTAAAAGTATCTTTACATAGCATGAAGCAGCACAAACATCAATGTCTAAGCAAAAGCACCGAATTGTGATTGTGAGGGGTTTTTTGCACAGACTAGTTCAAATTCTACTTTTAATTCCACTGCCAAAAGTTTAGAGCTTGAGATAAATCACTCCTTCCCCTCAAAAGGGGTTGATTGTAATTATGGCTCGTTTCAGAGTCCAAGAGCCCAGGCTGAGATGAAAGGCTGGGGGCAGAGCAGGGCGATGCTCCACATCCAGTGCCACATAAGAAAAGGGTGGCAACAGTGAGAGGAACTTCCAGATGTAGTTCCCAGCAGCGCTCAGCCGCTTTGGGTAACCTCAGATGTGTCATTTAACCTTCCTCTGACTCAGTTCCTCAGTACTGGGGAAATAACACCACCACTGTATTACGTAGGAGTTTTGGGTAAATAGACACCTTTTAAGTGAGTGTTGGAATCCACACTAGAAGTGTAACTAAAATAAAGATAAGTTGCAATTCTAAAGAAATGACACAAGCGTGGGCTAGGAAGAAGGGATGAGATGTATGGTACAAACACAGGGAGCTCCCTACCACACTCAAAAGGGCTTGATCATGAACTGTAGCACAGGAGAGATGCAGATCCTGGGTCAGGAACCCAGCTGGGGTCCTGCTTTGTGGCAAATCCTTGGGTCCCCTCAGTGGCTCTGCAGTGCTTTCACCTCCTGGTTGTGAAAAAAACACCAGCTGCACAGCTGCCACGTCCCTGCTGGGGCTACTCAGTCACCCAGGAAAGGGAAACAAAACATAGTAGCTTTCCTACAAATCTGGCAGACCTCTGTCCATGCCCTACAACTCCCACAAAGGCAGACGACTGCAGCTGAGTTCCCATATTTGAATCTCTGAGCCATGCCAGGCTTTTGAACCAATGTCATCTTTTGGCACGTCACACACGACCCAGATTCTCCTACCTAACCATGGAGCAGATGCAAGGGCAGGTCCCAACCCTGTTAGTCTGTCAAGGTCTGATAGGATCTGACACCCAGAGCTGGTGGGGCAGGGCCACCTCGCTTTGTGCTCTGCATCAGCGTCCCACAGTGCAGGTGTGGCAGCTGCTGTAGAGGGACATGCAGGCTGGGTGAGAGTTTAAACAAAGTGACCTTGCAGCCTGTCCCCAGCACTGAGGTTTTCTCCTGGCACTCTGTGGCTGACCACAAACCCCCTCTCTTCCTCAGCACATTTTGGTGGGCAAGCCAGGGGAGGGAACAATACTCTTTTTTTTTTTTCCACAGAAGACAAAGCTGTGGAAGACACCGATTCCCATGGCAACAAAGACAAAGAAGTGTCCCAAGATGTGATTTGCTGTCACCATACCCACCTTGTGGCAGATAAGGACAAGTGATAGCTCTGAAAGGAACTGTTTCCATGGGACCCTTCCCAGCATTGTCTCTCCAATGACGACCATCCATCAGCCACAGCTTTCAAACAGGTCCGACTGGAAGGGAGCAATGCTGCTTCCCGCTGCAAGTGCTGCCTGCATCCTGTCCTCTTGTGAGGGACAGGGCTCTGCTGGCTCCCTCCGAGCTGCCTAACCCCGAACAAGCCAGGCTGCTGCTCGCTAATCCACTTACCCAGGCAATTACACTGGGAGAGCAGCCTGCAGGGAGCCATGCTCAACTTCTCAGCTTAACATCCTCCTGGGTTTTTTAATCCACTGAGCGGCAGTACCTTAAGCAATGGTGAGAGCTCCTCACAGAGCACAGATTTGTTCTTAGGTAGCAAATGTAAGTGCATTTCCTTTGCACACTTCCATTTATCATAGTTCTCCCCTCCCAGTCCTGCCCCTTCAGTTCCCTGGGGAAAGTCAGTGAATTTATGAAGGAACAAAGTCACCTTGAGCCTTAATCCACACCCCAGCAGAAGGAATACATCTGTCGGCAATCACATCCACTCACTCTACAGCAGCATTGCAACAATGCTCACTTTGTTAGCACAGAAAATACTGTCTCCTCTGGTCCTGGAGACAAGCTACCACAAAGGCTGGAGCAAAGAAAAGACTGGGGACAGAAAAAAAGGCCCTGTACATCCAAGGTCAATCAGGTAAACTGAGGTGAAATAGTGGAATTAGCAAGAGAAGAACAAAGAAAAGAGTCAGCAAACCCAGTCCTTGTCTTACAATAAACCCTCCAAAACACCTCCCTTCTCCCTTTCTGTGAAAGAAATGAAGTTAAGGAAACTGTCCTCAATAAAGTTGGAGAAGACAGGCAGAGATCCTCATCCAGCTGAGAGCAAAACAGCAACCAAAGCAGGTGACTAAGTACTGTGGAACCAGGTGCATAAGGCAGTTGGGATTTTGCCATCTGGGAGCAAAGGCCAGATTCCCTCATAACTAGGCTGGCACCCAGCTTGGAGCCATGGCTCCATGTTCCCCTTTCTCCTTCCCTCAGGGAAACCAGCCCTGATGCCACCTGACCACATAGGACCAAAACAGGGTTTTAAAATGGGCCCGGAAGCTTAAGAGATACACAAAGCTCTCTCCAGCAGAGGCTGTCCCAGCCCTGCACAGGCACTGCCTGGACGTTTTGGGGGTGTGGGCTGATTCCCAAGTCCCTGATGCTGACACAGGACTGCTCTGACAGGCAGGGCTCCCGTCTTTGTGTCCATCCCCATGGAACAGCTCCTTTGCATTCAACAGGAACAAGCACAGCTGCTTGTTGCTGTCTGCCCTACTTGTTGCCACGACTTGATTATCAGTCCTGGATAAACTTGCTACTGACTGGGAGAACTGAAACCTTACTACTCCCAGAAGGATGCAGGAGTTAGATCAGAGAGCAAGGAGGCTGAAGAAGAGGTAAATGGGTAGTTGAGCCAGTCCCAATGAAACTGCCACTCTCAAACACTCCCATCCTGCCGGCTGGATAGTGCAGTGGGCTGAAACCAAATTGCTTTGTCATCTTTGGCACTTGCTGCAGGCAAGCACCAGCCTTTGTCAGCCCAACATCCTTTTCTCTGCCATGTCCCCCAGAGCAGATGAGTGAGTTTCTAGAAATGGTCCCACCTGGCAAACAGGAAAAAGAGTGAGGACACAGGTGTCCTGGTGTAGGAGTTCTCTGAGCTAGTGTTGGAATCCAGGAGCCCAGAGAAATCAACCCACCCTAAACCCCCAATACTTTGCTAACTGCATTATAAAGAAAGAAGATTTAGTTAGCACATGTAAATAATCTCCTCCTTAGCAATGTCATTCCACTGGTACACTCTGAATTCTATTGCTACTTACATGGCTCTCAAGGACAAGAGGTGGTGTTGTATGGATTTCCTTTGCTTCACAACAGGGGAAGAAGACCAAAATGACAGAGGCTTCACCAACTCACCTAGAAATCCACCAACTGCCACCTGCCACTTCAAAATCTATTCCCAAACAAAACAGATTGTCCCCAAATAACTTACCTGGACTTCTCTATTCTCAGCAGCAGTCTTTCTTCTCGTGGCAGTACTCTTAAACTTTACGAGAAAGTATCAAAGCTTGTCCTCTGCTCCAGGAGTAGATTCCAGCTCGCCTCTTGCACCTGGAATGCTCTCGCAGCCCTGGTCAAAGGAGACATTCCAAGAGAAACTCCCAGGACCCAAATGTACAGAAATATCATCACCAGTGCAGGAGAACCAAAAGAAATATCCCCAGTAATTACCTAAATTTATCTTTGTACTAAATACTCTTCTAAGCAACTCCCATTTAGCGAGGCTTTAATAGAATCACAAAATGGTTTGAGTTAGAAAGGACCTTGATGCTTACCTAGTTCCAACCCCCCTTTCTGTAAGCAGGGACACTTTCCACTAGACCGGGTTGCTCAGAGCCTATCCAACCTGGGCTTAAACACTTCTAGGGATGAGAGATGTTTTCATAAGCATGTATATAGCACAGGGAGCCCCAGTCCAGCCTCACACAGCATCCTAAGAGCTTGTATTTACAGGCTCCTGCGAGTGGGAAGCTGTTTACTAAAAGGATTAGATAAGGCTTGACAAAGATGCAGGGAGGTGGGCATGCTGTGCCTTAGAAAACTTTTGCAATACAGAACCCAAAACATCCCTGTAGGCAATTCCAGTTAGAAAAGAACCTAGAAAAGAAGAAGGGAGGAGAAATTTCAAACAGGTTTGGCAGAGCACTTTGGCCACAGCTGGATAGAGGGTTAAATGACAGGAGGGTAGCCAAAGAGCAGTGTGTCCAAAACATCCCCGGGCAGCCACTGCTTGTACTGGTCTGTGGGACTATCTCAAAATACTTTCTCCTTCTATCTCTGAGGCAAAACAACCCCTAAAGCATGCTGCTGCTTCTCCTCCCACTCTCCTGCAGAAGGGAAGGCTGCTCTCCTGTGTTTGGTGAGGACAAGCAGCTCACATGCTCTGTAAGGCTGCCCAGCACTTGGAGCAGAAGCTCAATTCTCCCTGCTTTGGAGAGCATGGTGTTACCTACTAGGCAGACATCCATACCTTTTGGGGTCCAGACTTTCAAGAAAACCAGGACACAGCAGCATTGCTTGCAGGGCATCTGTTGCAAGGCCCTTCCTTGATACAGGCAAGTGTCATGGGGCTGAAGCACACCTTTTCTTTCAGTATGACTTTGGTCAGTCTGTCACATCCTGGCATTCAGACTGAAACAGAGATCAGTTCCTTATGCATTTCCTTTGCCCTTCTGAAGTTAAGCAATTCCTCCTCTTTTGCTTGCCCACACATTCTGCTCTGGAGATCACAGTCACAGTGGTGGTGATGGGGTTTGCTACTGTCAGCATTTTCAGATACTCAAGCAAAGCTCTACTCCTCAGAGTACTTCCAGAGTAGGCTGGGAAGTTCCTGATGAGTAGGTGGGAAAAAAAGTGACAGAAAAGGGGCAAAAACATGAACTGTTAGTTTCCTTGAGGAATAGCATGATAGCACCACCAAACTACTTGGGGTTGAGAGACCAGAACATGCAGGCACAGGAGTTTCTCCAGTGGTCTGGTATTGTGCTTGAGTCAGAATTTATTATAAATTATAAAACACAAACACAATTACTATGTTCCCCACTGTGTCCATTTAAATACAGCTAAGCAAAGATGAGGGTTCATGTTTAATGGAACGAGCCACAGAAGAGAAGGCACAGCAGGGCCCAGAGCCACATGGCACATTTCATTCCAGTGGAAGAACACCTGACTTCTACATGCAGATCAACAAAGAAATAAATTAATAAAACCAAGTATATGGTCTGAGTCCTTTATTGAAGGCATTAATTACACCATTATGGGCACCTCTGTTAGGGAACTCTCACAAAACTTCCTGTGAGCCTGATCAGGAAGAGCGCCAAACTGCAGCCCTTTTAGCTTGGGATGAGGGTTTGGTTTCAGCACTTGTCAGGGCTCAGGTCCTCGCAGCAGCTGAGTGAAAATCAGCCACTAGAGCCAGACCTGTGAGGAGGAGGAAGAGGACAATGCTCAGCAGAACCGCACCGGGCGGGGTGGAATAAAGCACACGGAAGAACTAGCCCAGATCAAGTCAAAGTATGTTTTATTCATGTGAGGTCAGTTCAGACATGACCAGATTGAACACCTTTCTCCCTCGGAGCACCCTGGAGAAATACACAGAACTGAAAACCCAGGACAACAATGACGGCAGCAATCCGGAGGCCTTAGGCACGCCTCACTAATTGGGGGTGGCCCCAAAGTGCCGTGCACTCGGATGCAGCTGCCGGGCTCGGCGCTCCATCACTCCTGACACTTCTCAAGAAGGGACAGAACTGTTTACAGGAAGCCATTTGTTACAGGGGCTGGCCTCTCCTCCCCCCGACCCCAGCAACGTCCCTTTCCCACCCCACCTTTCATCAGCTTATCTGCTGCCCAGAGAGGCAGCCAAGAAGTTCAGCCAGGTTGGAATTTGAAACCAGGGATTCTCAGATGCTGTGGCTGGGGCAAACGGTGCCACCATCAATTTTAGAACTAAATTTCACGGAGTTTTCATTCTATTTGTACAGGGGCTAATGAGTAGCTTGGGATGTGAACACTAACCCCAGGGCATAATTCGGAGAACAGGATGAAAGATTCTTAGTCTCCTGCTCTAATTATACAGGCGAAAATTGGACTGGGAATGAGAGGAGTCAAGAGCAGGGCTCAGATTCCATATCAGCTTAATGGCATAATTTTCCCAAGCACTGAAATATTTCGAGGGTTAACAAAAATATGCAACAATCACCTCCACCCAGAGAAAAAGATTCAAAAAAAGTATAAAATGGGGCAACTGAGTTCCACATTAAGCAAAGCTATGCATGGAGACATAACTACAGAAGCAGCAATCACCAAGCACCCGTTCAAAACTGTAAAACCGTAAGGCACTAATGATGTTCCACTCGTTACAATCAACATATGACTAAAAAATTGACATTCATCAATTAAAAAATAAAATAAAATCAATGTACATTTTGAAAAGGCAACTGTTCCCATTTAAAAAATTTCAAATTCTCAGCTCCAACATTTTTGCTCCTCCCCACCTCCATCCAAGCAAGCACACTAGTAAGACAGAGTGTTTGCTCACAAGTTCTGCAGGTTAACACAGACCTATTACAATGAAACATGTCAAGGCATAAACACAAAATAATTTTTTGCGACGTTACTCAGTGATCCCATTAAGATCACTAACAAATGTTAGGGGTGTCAGTCGGTCACCCCACTAACCACAGTACTGCAAAGCACTCAAACACCATCACACCAAGCACACCCACTTGTTTTTAGTGCTTGCAGGTAGACTTGCATCTGCCTTTCCCTTCAAGGTACAACTCAAGCTTCCAAGCCCTGGAGCTTGAGGTCCCCTATGCAGCCACAACCACAGGAGCATGAGGGGAGACAGCAGCAGTTGCTCATTAATGCTATCCCACAAGTACGCTGCAGTCCCTGTCTGGAAGCCCCTGCCTGAGAGCAGCCAGGTCCCTTAAATTCCTTTAATTCCATTCTGATCCTTCTTTGCTACAGATGAGCAATTGCCTAAGGAGTATGAAGTCAGTGACACCAGTTTCCTTCAGAAGGTCACCACATACCCATTTTGGTCAGTATTGGTCAGGTTCAATAAACAAAGTAGTGAAAGTATTTGTATCCCATTACTGATCCCTGAAGCCATTCAAAGATCCTTTAGACACAAAGGACCTATTAAGGCTTATTTCAGAGATTACAATAAAGTATTGCACACTATTTGCCTGCTTCAATAGTTAAAAAAAATGAAATCTCATTTCTCAGAGATTAGTAACATTATTAAAAAATGTTAAAAATAAGTACAGAGGTAACTTCTTGGTGTGACTCTACTGGAATATGTAACAATTAATAGATAGGGAATAACAGAGGTCCATCTGTGCAGAGATTTAGCAACAGCAGTTTTTAAACAACTGGACAGCGTAAATGCCAAATAATTATTTCCGTCCTTTCTAAAAGCTAAGGTGATTTGAAATTTAGGACTATCCTTGAGCTGCACTGTATGATTTCACCAGCACAAAAGAGCATCAAGATACATTGCAAGATAGCCTCCCAAAAACCGTCAGTTTCAAACAGCTGACTTTGGTCAGCACATCCAGAAATAAATAAGAAAAGGTATAGGAATGAGACACCCAACAGAAGACCCTGGTGTGACTGATGGAAGAGTCTGGGAGGCTGGGACAATCCATCAGTCCCATGGATTATGTGGCTTAGGTCAGCAGCTCCGTGACACAGGTGGTCTCAGGACAAGTGTTTAGTGCTCCACGACTGAGCTCGCCCAAGGCGAGTCAATCAAGTCTTGTGGAGTCGTTTTGAATCAGTCCAGACCTGGAGGATGTAACAAACAAGTCTCCCAGAGTTTTGATGAGTGTCCCAGCTGTCAGTTCCATGGAACAGTCCTTGCAGAGGGGAGCAGAAGTCACTCTGCCAGCATTCGCAGGCGCCGCTCATGCAGCAGCAACTTGATCTCCCTCACTACCAATGGGGAAATGAACAGGATTGTTGAACTCGTCTGTGGAAAGAAGCAGATCCAGGACAATTAGCACAGAGCAACCAGAGCTGCAGCCATCCCCTGCTCCAATGTGCATCCAAGGCCATCTTAGGAAGACACAGGCTAAGAGAAGCAATGACAGAGTGGCACAGCAGAGGAAGAACTGAGCTTGCAGGAAAGCTCACACAATTTCAGCTCTCACGATCACCTTTTCATAAAGATGAGCTCTCCACCTCCTCAGTGACCTTCCTCCTCGCCACCTCTGCTGGCTACCAAAGTGGCCTTCTCCCTTGTCAGCACAGATGCAGAGACATCTCCTGGCACTTCCAGCAGCAAAGACCAAGTAAATTGTGCAGTGGTCACCACTGTGGTGATGCTCTCTGCCCCAGCAGCAAAACAAGGCCCAGGCATTTTCAGTTTAGTTTCAATACCCTCATCACTCTTTCCACTAATCTTCAAGCCCTAACAAACAAGCAGCTTAACTTCAGCTCTCTCAAAACATTAGGAACTATGTAACATAGAGACAAAGGTGGGAGAAGTTCTGCCTTGGAAGTCAGATGGTATGAGCTTTAGGAAATGCATACAGTATTTTTTGGGCAAGTATTTTTGTGTCTTTGCTACAATCTAAGTTCCTGTTGGTTTACATGACTTTAAAGCATCCAAAATTAACCTATTTGACTTAGATAACCTGAGGCAAAGCCACATCACAGGCCACTTTCAGAATGGTGTCAGAAGTCAAAATTCTCAGGTTCCCACAAAAACATCCTATGGCAAATTGAGCTTTGACAAAGCATTTTTAAAAAAGGTGATTTCTTACCATTAGAATGAAGAAATAGAAAACCCACATCCATTTCAGGTTCTCCTGGATCAAAGACACTAGATACTAAACAGAAATGAAAAAAATATTATTCAAACTGGAAAGATAAGCACAACTTTCAGGCATGACGCTTTCATTTTCTAGACTTTGTGGGCTGTTGGCACTCCACACAGAGCTGATCACAAAATCTTCCAACTGATCTTTTCCTGTCAGAAGAGATGATTCAGGACAGCAGCCTTTTTCTGTATGAAACCCACAGTTTCAGCAAAGCAGAGACATCATCCTGAAGCTTTACAGTAACTCAGAACAGCACAAAGACAGAACTGGAGTTTCAAAGGGTGACAAATTGACTCTGCTGAATACGAGGTTTTTGCACGGAACACTGGGACATAAGTGGATGTAAGTACTCTCAGAAGAACTAAAAGCTCTAGAATGGCTTATAAATTACACAGGACACATTTTCAAGAGCTGTGCAACCACTGACTACTTAACCCTTCATCTGGGCAAGACACTTGAGACTGCACTCTGTTCTGAGCTGCACCCTGGTCCAATTGGGCAGCCCAGGCCACACAAGAAAATGTATCCCTTATTAGCAGATTTATATTCAGATGCTGCACAAGGGCCTCCCTTCTTCACTCGTGGGTATATCAAAACAGGATCTGAATTTCTAACACGCTCATTGTGCATTTGCTGTTATTCACACACCCCCGGAATGACGTCGTGGCTGTCTCTGCTAGAATAAATGCAGTGTTGGAAGGGGAGGCAGGTGGAATCTCTCAGAACCAAAGACCCACTTTTTATGATGACGTGAGTTTGGATGGTATGTGTGTGGGAAGACAAAAACACTGAGATAAAGCCAGAAGAACACTGAGTGTAACACTGATATCTGTCCTCAAAGCACTTGTAATTTTCCATGTTCAGAGGAGATAAGGAGCATCTATCCTACAAAACAGTAACTGAATGATTGTATTTATCAGGCAATCAATGGCAAGCACAAGCCCAAATCTCTTTCTAGAAAAGGAACTCGCACGCCTCGCCTGCATCCTTGGTATTCTGCCACCACTGGAGGATGCCTGGAGGAGAACTGGCTCCGATCTCTCCACTGAATCCTCCCCAAAGCACCACTGTGTTCTTTCACGTAGCTAACACTTGTATTTGAGAAGAAAACATCCCCAGTGGGCACACTGTCAGCCTGCTCCTCGGCAACACTCTACTCCTCAGACCTCTGGCAGCATACTGTAAGGACTATTGAAGCAAGTGGGGCTGGATTTACAAGGTGTAGAAGACATCCACAGATAAAAAGTGAAAGCACAAATAAGAGCAAATTTTAAATCACTTCATAAACACTGTAACATTCACAATAGGTATTCCAATTTTACTCAGTTATAGAGATACACTTTTCTGTAAGAGACAGTTTTCCTATCACCTCAAAACAAAAAAATCTCAAAACTTCAAAATATTTTTTCACTCTTGCAAAGGTTTTTGAAATTCAGGACATGAAAGTCTGTAAAATTCTGTTGAATTACCAAAGTGCCTTAACATTAGCACTATGAATACTTGGTTTAGTTCTTAATTACATTGTTTCTACTGGAAATTTTATTAAAACAGACAGGTTCTGTTGGTTGGTTCTTAAGTAATTATTTTTTTAAAAAACCCCAACCCTCTCTTTCTCTCCCCACACAACTTCGGATTGAGGAATGCACTAACATCTGTAACCACAACAGACACTTTTCTTCCTTCCCCAGACCTCTCTTTCCCTTTGGCAGCCTCACCTGGCCCACGGCAGCACCAATACTGCCTGTTCCATCCACAATTCCTGTGACTGTCGCCAGAGCCTCGCTGTTGCCTTTCACCACATCCTGACGCCCCAGGTCAGCAGAAATTGCAGAACTTATCATGTTAGAAGGGCCTCCAATGAAAAATCCTGCAAGTGACAAGAAAACAGCCTTGGTGCAAAACAAATACTCAGACAGATTCTCAAAAAAACATCTGCAAAACACAGATTTCCTACCATGAAAGCTCAGGACAAGAATTAAATCTAGGGACAGTGCTCACAGACTAACTGCAGGTAGAGGGGTACTTGAAACACACAGTCATGGAACACCCTGAATATCTGGAGGAGTCATACAGAAATAGCCAACAAGAACATTTTAATTAGTTTGGAGTAGCATATGCCCATGCTACGGCCTCAGTCTCCAAGGGTTCACAGAGGAGATAGCAGGCAAAAAAAAAAAAAAAAAANNAAAAAAAAAAAAAAAAAAAAGACCCACAATAACAGGACAGAGAGTTCTGAAATAAGAGTGTTTGGAAAGAAAGGCTCTATTCATGCAGGCTTAATTCCATAACACAGCACAGTATGTGTGGTAGCACAAAAAGCTTGTGACCTCTCACAGCACACAGGGTATTTTGAATTCTGACAAACACCCTCAAGTTTGAGCTGCAGTTCATGACTCTGCCATATACCCACTCCCTCAGATACCAGACCACTGCATAAATCCACAATCATACTGAGCCAAGGCAGATCCCCTCAGCTCCAGGCTGTTGTTCTATACAGTCTGTATTCTATACCTCCCTCTGTAAGGCAGTTTTCCTACAGCTGTTTTCCAAAGGTAACAGAAACTGGGGCCCAGTTTTCAACCCTTTTGCAAAACCAGCAGAGATGGCAGCGGACACACAAATATCTTACCACCACCTGGCTGGTGTTACTGATTGTTTTGCAATGGATTTAGATGTCTACCAGCATAACAGTGGATTTTGAGAAGTTACCTGTAATTGCCATGATCACAGCATTGATAGGTTTGCTGTTTGGGGAACCTGCAAAAGAAAGACCAGGAGAGTGTAAATAAAATTTTAACAGTAAGAGAATCCTTCATCTATCCCTGTGGGGAAGTCAGACTCAGCTCAAAACTCTCTCATCATAAAGTACTCAGCACTTGTATCAACCCCTTCACTCCTCCATTTTCCAAAACATTTTCTAAAGTAGAGAGATTGGACCTGGAGGCAGTAACCCAGCAGCTTCCCAAACAATGCTGCACAATAAAGCAAAACATGCAAACCCCCATATCCTAATTCCTTCTTACAAAGCCATGTCTGAACATCCACAGGTTCCCCTTGCCTTTCCAGCAGCACACGTTCATGCAGCTAGTTTTCCATTACAGTCCCTCAGTGCCTTTCAGACAGTTTTCCCTGGTATCTCACTTCCAGGCATCACCTGAATTCCTCACTCCCTTCCACTCAGGGCCCACACATGGCAAGTTACTACACAAGGCCATGTGCACTCTCTTCCCATATTCTCAGGCCACTATTGTTCTTATGTGCAACACACTATGGGCATAATAAGGTTTCCTGCTTTGGCTGATGGAAGCTGAATTATCCCACCGCAGGAACTCTGAATCACCTGAGACTTCTGTGTCTGCCTGGACAGTTGCATATTTTGAGTTAAGCACAAGGCACCTGGGGCTCTGCCTGTTCTGCTACCTACTGACAAACTTCAAACCTCACCAGCAATAATTTCATGTTTACTTCCAATTCACTTTTTACAATTAATTAGCACAAGAGCTTACAAAAACTCCACCAAACCCAAACCTTGCTATTCAATGATAATAACTTACTAATCTTACTTTGAGACCATCAGAGTAAGTGTGCGTGCTTCCAAAAGCCACAATTTTCATGTCCAGATCCAGCAGAGATTTCTACCCACAGATCTCAAACTGCTCTATAAAAGTCTGTCTGCACCACCACCCCATTTTAGAGGAACACACAGAGAAGTGAAATGGCATCCCAGTGAGTTAAATCACTGTGTACCACAGGACATTGTCTGAAGAGACAAATCTGTCACCCCTAAAAGTGCTTCACAGATGTTTCACAGAAATTACATCTTCCCATCTTCTCACACTCCGTTTTCCTGAGATTCCTTTCAAAAGCCAGACACCAAGAAATGTATCTATCCTAAAAGAGGCAGACACTATCTAATTTCACCATTTTCAGAAGTGTAAGTACTGAAGTCTAAGAGCTTCTCCTGCCTCTAAGTATATATGTGCATATACTCCAGCACCTATCTGTCCACAGATTCTCTCTTTCCTCATAGTATAGGGAAGCACCCGAAATTTCTTTCTCTCCCAATTATAGTGTTGACACAATGACAATGCCAAAAATCTCACCGACACTGGAGAAGGATCAGTACCAGAAGGATCAGTAAATAACTCACCACTATAGAGAAATCCAGCCACTTAGAGTATTCATTTCCACCCCATTAACCAGAGAACAGATTTCTTTCTGTGCAGTGCCACATTTGAGCAAAATAGACCAAAAGCCACCATTCTGATCCAGAAGCAGTTTCAAGACCAGAAAAGGTAATGAGAACAGGCTGTGCTCTGGTTCTCTCTAGGAGGTACTGAATGAACCTCTTATCCCTGTGCAGCACAGGCATACTCACGGCTGTATCCAAAGAGAGAGCCCACAGCAAAGAGCAGGCTCACTGCTAGCACAGGGGCTCTCTTCTGCAGCACATCAGAAATCAAGCCCTGGATAGTCCCACCTGTTTAAAAAAATAAAAAGAATCACCGTCAGGCTCAGGATGCTGATAGCTTGAACAAAGCTCGTTTCACTGAGTGCAGTGGCCTCTGGCCTCCTCATCAATACACATTCCCTCTAAAATCCTGAGAGCTAAGCCCCCTGCCCTTACTGCCCCAGACACAGAGACAGCAGTAAATTAAAGTGTCTCAGATAAAGCAGAGAAAAGTACTCATACTGCTTACTGGGGATTTATTACTTTTTTTTTTCCTGGCATGCCACTAACCAATGCTCCTACTTTCCTTTCTCTTCCCCCACAGGACCATCACAGCTCTACAACCAGCACGACTCTGGATTAGGCAAGCTGAACACTGTGCCTGGTTCCTTTAACTGAAAGTGAAAGAAAAGGCAGCTCTTTCTCACAGGGAAAACATTATCACACAGAGGCCTCACATTCCCTGATGTCTCACCTACTTAGGACAGGTGCAACTGAATGCAACAAATGCCAAAGGCCAATAAAAATCACCTTATGTACCATTGGTACCTCTGCAGGAACTGCTCTGCTGGTAAAAGCCAGAATGCTGAGAAAGCCTAATGCAGAGAAGGCCACAGAGGCAAAACCAGACCCTGAATGGACCCAAACAAGGATGTCTCTTATAGGAAAGCTAACTGGACAGGGGAATAAAGCTAGAACCTGAGCACAGGAGAGTGGAAGTCTAAACACATATACAATATATTCTTTATTCTGGAGGAACCGGGTCAGGTTTTGCATCCAGCAGAAATAAGAGCAGGGACATTTAATTTCTGAATATAATACAGTTGGTGCCTGCTTTGCTGAGATCTGTAATGAGTCTGTCCTTAGAAACACAGGACAGATGGGACAGTATAGAACCCAGGAAGCCCAGATCTAAATCTTCCCCAAGAGTACCTGTCAGAAAAAAAGTAGCAAGCAGGGGCCCCATTTTGTACACAGCACTTTTCAAGAAGTCCTAGTCAGTGAAGAAAAATGCCAACTGAGGTTAATTTTCAAAAGTATGACAGTGCCCTTCAGTTACAGGTTAACTCTTTAGAGGGTCATATACTTTGTGTTTAAGGAAAAAAAGATAAGCCAAGCAGCCACATACAAACCTAGACTTTTCCCACATTCAGTGAACAGCTAGATCCCACTGAACTCAACTGCTCTGGCTGCATTCACTGTCTTTCATTCTCAAACACTATGGAGGCAGCTGCCAGATGTCACTCCCCTGCTCACTCACCTATGATTCCTCCCACATCATACCAGATGGAGAGCTGGTCAGCTTCTGCTTCTTTCCATCCAAAGTTCTTGCTGAGGTAGAAGGGCAGCCAGAAGAAGAATGAGTAATTCACCAGCTTCAAGCAGGCATAGGCCAAGGAGTACTGGAACAAAGAGAGGGCCAGCAAGCAGTTAGCACTCGAGAAATGCAAACAGCATTTCTGCTTATTCCCATAAAGCTCTGGATCCACCTAAAGCTTTCAGGGCAAAGCACTTCTGAATTTCATGTAAGAAGGCAGCATCATGAAAGTTTAATGCTGAACATCAAAGGGAACCCAGGAATACAAAAATCACTGTCAAGAAGGTTATTTTTTTACCACTGAATGCAATGGGTTAAAACACTTTCAGTGTAATCTTGAGAGGAAATGACACCAGGCTTCAAAAAAGGAAGAAAATTTAATTCAACTTCTGAAGAGAAGGGAGCCAGCCACGTGACAAAAAACAAGCTTGAGATTTAGTCATCTATGCATCATGCTGAGAAAGGTTATGTGAAGTGGTTCCTCTGTGCTATCTTGTGCTGCTCAGAAGGCTCATCTGCTTACAGCACCAGAAGAGAAAGTTTCACTCATAATCCCCAGGCAGGTATTCCAGGACACAGGATGAAAGGTTGGGCCAAAGCTGAGCACAGGTTTTCCAACCCAACAGCTGAAACAACCTTCTTTTGGCTGCTGGGCTCAATTTGTCCTTAGCTAGCAGATCTCCTTCAAAGCCTTCATGTGTGTGGCAAAGATTAGGTCTCAGGGATTGCTGGCCCTGAGCATGCAGAGGGACAGCTCACCCTATTTCAGTAAAGACAGCAGTTCAAGGAACTCACTGGAAGAGGCAAACAAGGATGGAGATGTTAAAGCACTGCCTTTGAGGCTCTGTGCATACGGGCACTAAACTTTGAATTTCAAAAAGCAGATCTTTTTATACATTAAACTCCACAAAAATCATCTCTTCTGCATTTATATTATTTTAATAGGTAGAGACTTCTTAGTTGTCTTATTAATGCTTTTTCACTCTTGCAGGATAGAAACTAATTTCCACCATACAGGGAAGACATGGAGATGTTTGGTAGGGTTCTCCTGCCTCTGGGTGTGAAAAGTACACTGTACAAAGTGATATTTATTACAACCCACTAAGAAACTGTCTACCAGATTGTCTGAATGATTAAACATTGAATTCTTAGAGGCTCAGGGGAAAGCTGTCTGTACTAAAACTCTTCCACTGTATCACTCAGCAGGAGATGAGAGGAGCTATAGAAAAAAAATATGTCAAACAAATTCTTTGTAGAATCTTGACAAGGCTTTGGATATTCCCTCAGTATTTGGTCTCTCACCAATCTGGCATGGTATCCCTGTTTGGCTGGGCACTAGGCTGACATCAGATAAAACTCAGAGGTGTTCAGGCTGATGGATTAGGGTGTGGAACGTGTCCCCAAAATCCAAAGTTCAAAGCCAGCAACCTCATTTGCTGCCATCTCTTTTTGCTCAGGCCAGTGGAAAAAGTCACACATCAACTGAGGCAGACACCGTTGCTAACGTTCTGTGTTAGGCATTTAGCCAGAGTAGGAAAGAACTCAAGATGGGTTTGCTTTCTTTTGCCATCCCTCAACTAATGCCCTAACAGCAGGGCTGTGGTTGTCCTGCACTCGACACACTGACAATGCACCCCTCCCTTCTAGATTTCCTGTTGCCTTAATCACAACAGCCAACTGCTTTGCTCACTAAAGGTACCTGACAACAATGCCCATTCAGTAGTTCTGCTCCATGACAAAGCCAGGCAGCTCCCACTGTTCTGCTGAGCAGCCACTCTGCCTCCTTTCTTGTACTGGTTCCAGTATTCAGAGGACACACAGCCCACTGATGCAAAAGGTTAACATTGTTTTTTTATGACAAGTTAACTTTTCAGCTGAACATGAATTGGGCAATACTGCTGATACAGAAGCAAAAGTTTTCAAGGGACAGGAGAAGGATATGTGGAAACTGCATCACCAGGCCTTGTTTCTTGTTGTTCATAAAAAACCCTGCACACTTTTCCAGATGTTACATCATGCTGATTCAGGCTTTTCAGGCCAGCTTTCTGCTTTAAGGTAACTAAAAAACTCTAAATCTCAGTATCAGTGCTACAGAGCTCTGTGTGATGCTCAGTTAGGAGTGGGAACACCACTCCTCAGGGCAGGCACCTATCTTACCAAGGAAGCATCCTACAGCCACCTTTGCTCATAGCTTCCCTTGGAAATTCACAGCAGGAAGGGCAGGATCTCTGCTGCCCTTCAACTGGCTCATTAAATGCACTCCATGAAGCAGGATGGGAAGAGCAACACACACCACACACTCAGACAGCATCATCCAAGGATAACAGGCCTAACCTCAACATTTTAACAGCATGAAATGACAGATGTCAACCACTACAACATATGGTCAACATATTAACAACGATGTGAACAAATCCTGACAACACAAAAAGCCAGCTTGATGTTCAACAGATAAGTCAGCTCTTACTTAATAATCTGTGTCCTTACCAGTACGACACCAGGAAGGCAACAAGCCTGGAAAAAGCCAATGGCCTTGGGCTGGCTGTCATTGTCAGTTGCTTGAACGGAGTAATTCCGGTCATCATCATCCACATCATCACTGCCCATTAGGGGTCTGTTGGCATCTTCTTCCACACTGACATCATTTTCATCTGCTCCAAGCTCAGGGAGGCCTACGTTTTACAAGGAATAAGCAACAGAAAAAACAGACCATAGCCTGTTCACCCTCTCCCCACTCTAAAGCTATGCTCCCTTCTTCTAAGCAATTCTACCTTCTAGCAATTCCCTTGCTCTCCCATACCTCCATGCTCCTTTGGCTTAGAAACTCTTCTAGATGGTGTTCTGCAGTGCCGCCAGTTTCTACCCTTTGTCTTCTAGGGCTCTTGAAAGTATTGTGTGATCCTGGCGTCGGCTTTGTCTGTTCTGAGTGTCTGGCCATTAGTTGGAAGACACAACAAATTAGTGCATTTCCCCCCTTATTGAGGGGTTGGGATCCTCAGCCCTGGCTCCTGGGTGCCACCTCCCTTGAGCGTGGAGGCTGAGAGTAGCAGCAGGGACTCAGACACCTGCTGCCTGTTAATGCCTCTGCTGGAATGGAAGGCCTGGGAACTGCATTGTGCTTCCTGGGATGCAGAGCACTCTTACAAGCACACTTTATGGCAGCTTTAGAGCTCCCAACTTTACAGCCTTTGCAGGCACCTGGGAAACCTCCTCCACAGCCCTGTCAAAGCCCCAAAGTTCTTTTGTTTTCCTGTTGCACTCTGACTTGCCTGCCACCTTCTCAGAGAAGAAACATGTCCAACCCAAGTTATTTATCTGTGGGAGACCTGCGGACCAAAACTACTTTCCCTTCCCACTGCACACTTAAGGCTTGCCACAGTTGTCTCCTACAATAGCCAGTTATCAGTTTGCCCATTGTTTCTTTAACAAATACCGATGTTTCAGGTGAAGAAAAACTGATAATTAGGTATATCCTAGTGGAGATGTTAGAGCCAGGCTGTTTTATTTTGCTTTAAAAAATATCCAGACCCTATTCACATGACGCATGGTAGCATTTAGTGTGATCTTGGCAAGTAAAGCATTTGCTCCACTAAATGCACTCAGGTGCAGCACCAGGGCTCATGGTAAGAGCCCTGAGGATAAATGCTGTCAGAATGAGTAGTACTACATGGAAAGCTGCAGATCTGCTTTCCATGAAGGGACTGAAATAGCACAGCTCTTCCACTCACCCACTTCCTTCGGCGACGTCAGGAGCCCGAAGAACACAATGACTCCTCCAGCAAACTGAACTGAGGCAGTCACCAAGAAAGCATACTGAGGAGAAATAAATAAGGCATTCTTTTTTAAAGCACTTTCAGTCATATACACCTCCCCCTCTAATCAGGGTTTCTTTAGATTCCAGCCTCATGAGAGAGCAAACACAGATACAACAACCCAGACTGCATCCACAAGTGATCTCTGCATCGCCTGAGCAGACTTGGTCCCATCTAGGCCTATCTGTACTGAGGTGACAGCAGTGAGGAAGGAGATGAGCCAACACAAACAGAGATCCAGCTCTATTGGAAGGGACTGCTCAAAGAAGAGTCAAGCACCAAATTCAGACAAGGTGGCTCAGAGCTTTGGTCAATCAGATTCTTGAAATCCTTCAAAGACAGATCCTCCAGGCTCTGTCCCCTTGTTCCATTGCTTAACATACATCATAGGAAAATGGTTTTCCAAACATCCAAAAATCAAATCATCCCTCCTTCGCTTTATACCCACAGCTTTCTTGCCCTCTCATAGTACAGTCCTGGAAAAACTCTGGCTCTGATTTCGCAGCAATCTTCTCCCAGGCTTTGGAAGGTTGCTCTTGGTACTCTAAGTTCTTGGTTCTCATGTCCAGAGTGACCAGTTCAGCTCTGCCAGCCTGTCCTCAGAGGCCCCATGCTATGGGATGTGCTGGGTCACTCCCATTCCCTGTGCTCAGTTGTCCACTGCCACACGACAGCCTGGCCTCTTCCCAGTCACAGCAGCTATGCCTCCATGCCCTTCCTGCTCCAGGGACTCCTGTCAACTCAGAACCTGTGATGGATGACTCTGAAGAGCACTTGAAGCCACCCAAATCAGAAGAAGGTATAATGTGACATTAGAGCTCCTCAATAACATCAATCCCATTTACAGAGGAGTCTTGGGCTCGTTTAAGAGTCAGGACAGGAATAGCCTTTCTATTCTGCCTACTGCTTACCTCCATGGAATTCAGGAAGATGGAATTGGACACATGAGGCTGTTATCTCTCAAAGATAGGATAAGAAACCCTAAGTGTCTCTCAGTCCCTTCAGACATGCAGGTGTAGCTAGAAACCAGGCAGCAATACCTACCTCATAGCCATATTTGAGAACACAGGAGGCCAGGAATGCCCCAAGGATATTTCCCACAGATGCACAGGCACTCCAGAGTCCAAATACAAAACCTCTCCTGCAAAAGGGGAAAAAGATTTGAAGCAGCAGGCAATGTGAGGACAGATGACATTAACAACAAGACACAAACAAAACATTCAAGTAAACTTCAACTTATGAATTAAGCTACACCATTTCCCCTGACCACTTCAAAGAGACTCAAAGTTCATTTTAAACAAAACACATAATAACTTGGAGATGCCAAATAGATAAGCCAGGAACCCTGAAACATCTGTGTTAAAGCAGAGTGAGCTGGCAACAAGGTCACAAACTATGACTAGAGCTCATCTGCAATACCCCAAAGTGAGAGTAGAATTTAGGATGACTCAGTTACCATTTGCTCTCTTTATTGCTAAGGAGACAGAAACAGGTTTTTCAGTGGTATGAAAATTAAAATTCAGTCACTCTACACTATGGGATTTTTGAAGTTTGAACCTGTGCTTTTAACACACAGTTGTGTTCACACCAGGCTGTTCTGTGGCTCCAGAAAAAAGTGAGAGAGAATGTAAGGCACATTTCATTCTACCTAATTTTAATTATGATTTAACAGTTGGCCTTTCTGGTTTGAGAATTTCAGCTCAATCTGTTACTCATCAGGTCAGATAAGTGAGTCACTGAAGAAAACTCAACTTACCCAGCTTTTCCAAACCAATTTCCCATGACAGCAACCACACAGGGCCAGCCAGTGGACTGCAGCAAGCCATTCACAACCCAGAGACAGCAGTAGAACCACTTGTTGTAGAAATGCAACCATTCTGTGAGCGTGCCAAAGGAGAATACCTAGAGGAGAGCAGAGGGAAAACAGAGAAGACACCCTGAGGCTACTGCTGAAAGACAGGCAGGAGTGGGGTCCTAAAAAAGGGAACAAGCTTTCAGGGAGCTATGCAGGGGCCGGGGCAAAGGCCAGGCTGACATTGTTTGAGACACAGCACAGGGCTCACAGCACCCTCTGCTGAGCCAGCACAGCTCTGACTCCCGAGACAAACGTGTGTCATGGCACTTCCTCTCCAAAAGACTTCTGTCTCCCCAAACAGCACAGTTATAACAGGGGAGGAGAAGGAAGACACAAATAGTTCCAGTGACAACACTAAAAACACAGTAGCCTCTTGATCTGCTGTTGTACTGACATCCTAATCCGTGACACTCTCTATAAACACAGAACCCTCACGGTCATGTATCTTCACCAAATTTAACACAAATACTACAGCCAGGTCTCAAATTACTAAGTGCTCTAACCCAAAATAAACACACATTGCGGCACAGGGTGCTTGATTCACACTTGTAGTCATGTGTCTGCAGAGCACAATAGGCCACAGTGGGGTTTGTAGCCACTGGGTAAATACAACACATTTTACACCTACTTTAATAACCAGAAAACCACGAGATAAAACTGATTTACACTTATCTGAAAGAGCTTGAACTTGAATACAAAACACCCTTTGTTTTAAGCAGACATTCTTTTTCGACACATACCCTCCTAGCAACTATATAAAATAAGTAAATGAGTGCCTGGTATTGTTTAGATGTCCTTTAAAGAACAGAACAAAGACTGTGTTTGGAAGCAAAAGCCTCGATAACAACATATATGGTCTAAGAGATTAAAGTTATACTACAAAACAGTCCCCAAAAGCCCAAATACACCAATCTTGAACAAAAGCTGTTCATCAAGTCTGTAGACAGTGTCTCAAACTTAGGAATTTCCTTCTGACAAGCCAGACATTTTAGGAAGGGGAGAATCCCCTATGCTCAATGCTTTAGTGCAGAACGCGCATCTAGCGCCAAGTTAGACCTGCAGGCTTTGAGACCACTGAGGTACAGCTACAGCCCATGGGCAGATTCACACAGAAACAAGAGCCTCTCCTCCCCTGCAGCAAAACCCTACCCAGAAACCCTCAGGCAGATTTTTAAATCCCACTACTATGTTCCAACTTACCACCAGAGCAGAGGAACACATGCCAAAAGACAAAACCCAGCGTAAATTCAGGCGGTCCCCAACTATGCCGCTGACAAAGAGACCCTGAGAACAAACACAGCATTACATAATGCCAGAAGATTTGCACCTGTAAGAATTAAAATTACATAGAAAGGACAAACACTTACAAGTTGGTAAGTTATACCAACTTACAGTTTGATTCTAACCACTTCTCCAGCCACCAAAGAAACCCTGCTTGTAGCGGCTCATTACATTTCTGGTTTAAAAGAGCTCAGGTGAGAACTCTTGGAGAGACAGAACTAGTCCTCCTCAGTGACAGGGGTGTAAGAAATTCTGAAGTATTTCCCTTGTCTTTGTTAACAAGCATCTTCACATGGGTGACAGGCATAGGCAGAATTAACAGAAACTGAAAGAGAGAAGGTTTGCCTCTGAACTAAGCTTTTTAATCGTGGGTGTGATCTTCCCAATAACAGTCAACCACAGCTGAGCAGCTTGGGATTAGTTTTACTCACCACAGCATAGGAAAACAAAAAGATGGTGTCCAATGTCCCCAGGAAGAGAGTTGCTTCTCCTGCATTTGGAAATAAATGGCTGCTGTTCCAGAGCTACAGAGGGAAAATTTTGACAGGTAAACAGGGAGAGGCATAGCTCATTCTACTCTTTTTCAATGGAAACCCCAGCTCCAAAGCAGAACAACATCTGGCCCAAGCAAGCTCCCATTTCTCCAACGCTTTAGTTATCAAATCAAGAACAACTCTGGCATTATCTTCTGTCCACTGACACTGACACTTTGCTTCACTTCCAAAATGCAAGCTAGCAAACCAGAAGTGAGAAATGCTCCTTTCACCTGTATCAAGACAAATGAGTGGGAAAACAAACCCTACTTCTAACAAGCATGCAACTGTTAGACAGCTTCTTACTCTGAAACACTGATGAGCATTTTAATGAATAATACAATAAAGGCATATTCTGTTTTATGTGCAGCATCTCTTCTGCATTTCTCTTGCTGTCTTCGCTAAATGAATAATTCCCTTAAAGTATTTGTGGCAGCAGCCAAAATAAGAAATGACAGAAAACAAACAGAAAAGAAAGAGCACAAAAGGAACAAGGGGAAGAAATAGACTGGTTGAAAACTATTTACAACAAACTCCAGTCACTAATGTTGTTGGTTTTGTGCTTACCCTGAGTTTCACTTTAGTTTCAATATGATCAAAAAAAAGGAAAATATCTCACTTGTCCCCAAAGAAAGATTAGTGACATGAGGTGAAAAAAATAGTAAGCTTTGAGGTAAACTTGAAGAATTAATAAAGTTAATCAAAACAAATTTTTCTTCCCTTCCCACCATGCCTCCATTAGAAAACAAACAAACCCAACCCAAGCCCGACCTAGAGATGTGCCTAACTCAAATATCATCAGTTTCAGCTTGATTCCACCTCTCCAGGAGAACATCTGGTACAGACAACACTAATCATACATCCACTTAGTTTAACAGCAGTAACACAAATTGATATCTAAAGGACTGGTTCGATAATTTTTCTTGATCAGACACATGCATCTCAACATCCAGCAAACACCAAATCATGTATATATTAAAAAAAAAATAAAAACAGCTTCCAAAATATACGAGTAGTTTGAATGTTAGTTAAAGAACTAAATATTAACACTTGGCATTTCATTTTAGTGTCCCTGAGATGCTCACTCCTTTCGGCCATACTATGAAATCCTGAACATATTACAAGCCAAATTAACTGTTTTCACTGCTCACAAGAAGTCAGCATTTATAATTCTTCTGTTCCTTCTGTCAAACATTCAAATAACCAATGATTTCTAATGCAGGCAACACTCCAGCAGCTGACTTGGAACTCCCAGCTCTAATAGATCTCATGGCCTGTGACCAAGCTTTTAATGTAAGATCCTTCCACCTCTCAAAAGCATCAGGACAAAGCATTACTAAAAACAAGCATGCCCCTAAAAAACACATGGGAAGGAACGAGGAGGTAGTTCTTGCATTCCCATTTGTGAGAACCAAGCAGTTTAAAACTTCCTTTCCTGCAAGCAAGCACTGCCAAAACACCCACTGCTTTAACTGAAACCAGGATTTTGCAGACAAGGGGTACTGGATGTTCAGCATGGAAATCAGGCCTTTTAGATGCAAGACAAAATGTCATTCTTCACTATCAATTTAGGATAAACGGCTAGCACTGTCAGACAGCTCTCTTCTCTCCTAGTTTGGCTATCCTTTTAAGAGGGATAGCCCCACTGCCACAGAGAAAGCACAGCCAGGATTTCACAGAACTCTCTGTAAGCTCATTAACTGCTTTGGTTTATTGCCTCCAACACTTCAAAGGAAGAGTCTCTCTTCCCCCTCCTCCATGCTACCGGCTATTGCAGACTCTTCTGGGGCCCCCATTTCCATTGGAACATTGCAGCTTCTTGAGAAGTTTCTCTTTGGGCACCACTAGGGAAGATTTCAGCATCACCTGGTGATCCATAAAACTACAGTGCCAACACCTAAAGTTTCTACTCGCATTCTGAGAAGAACACCTAAAGGAGCCTCTTCAGCCCCACAAGCTCAGCCCACTGGCAGCTGCCCACCTCTCCCAGCACTTCCTTCTCCCTTGTGTCCTTACCTTGTATGGCCGGAGCTCGGGGGCAGTGCTGTTTAGGCAGGAAGGAGTCCATTGGCTGGAAATGCTGACTTTGACATTACTGAATGTCTTTCTGGAGGCATGGAGCAGGGAATAACTGCCAGAAAACACACAGACATGGGTTGGCCCAATCTCCTCTGCAGGTCAAGGGGGAAAGGGTGGAAATACAAATCTCTGAGAAGAGGTACACTCAAACTACCTGAAGAAAGTCAGCAGGAACACAACAATATGGTGGTGGGTGCAGTGGGACACAAGGCCTCTGTTGGCAGGCTGCCTCCGTAAGCTTCCAGGCATAGCCATGTTCCTGGCAGCCCCACCCCTGCTCCTGCCTTGGCCACGAGGGCTGGATGGTGATTAAGTCATTCTGCTGCTCACTGAAATAGAAGAAGGTGGGAAGGGAGGAGAAGACATACTTGAATTAAAACATGTGTATGAAGTACAGCTCTGTTCCCCAAACAGCTCGAATTCAGACGGAACAACTCTATGCCATGCCTTTCTAACTTGTTTCACACCACCACCCATCCCATCAGTTGTACATTCCTCAGTAACTTCTAGGGCTTATGGTGTCTTGTTATTCCCATCCTCCCAGTACCCTCATGGCACTTTTTTTTTGTTTCTCTCCTAGCAGATGCTTCTTCAGTGCCCAGGACCAAAGGAGTACCCCCTGGATCTACCAGTTTCCAGCACTGTCCCATTAAAGACCATTGTGCACCATTTACACACATAGTGCACTACAGAGTGGCCATAAATTAGAGCTTTCTGCTGCCACCTGGCTGGACACAGGCAGGTGATGAAGCCATAAGAGCAGCATTTGGCTGTGGGTGGAGAAGGGTTCGGGATCCGACTGCCTCATTAAGATGTTATTGGAGGAACATATCCAAGAGTGGACTTGCATAGATGGAAAAAGGGAAGTAACTGTGACCATAGTGCTGAAATCCAACAGCTGGAATTCTTGTTTATTCTCAAGGCTGACATTACAGCTCCATCTGTACCTAACTCACTAGTACAGCACACAACAAGTAACACCTTCCTGTCCTTACCTGTAGGGCATGGGTGACACCTGCCTCAACCTTGAGACAACCAGAAAATATCAGTACTGAGGGAAGGCCATGATAGACACACAGTTTCCTCATGCTGCTCCACATCACACCACTCTAATCCCCCAGCTGTGCTGGCACGGCCAAGGGACAGAGCCTGCTAACAGATTTTGGGAAACAGCCCCACTGGGCAGCGAGGGGGTGAATCTCTCTCCACATATTTCAGAAGGCATGCCAACACCACAAACATTCTGAATGCTGAGGAGAGGTAAAATAAAGCACCATCCCTGTTCCCCCAAAGGATCAGCACTGAAATAAGACAGAATATAATGCCTTTGTGTCCTTTTGTATCCATAGGAACTGTAATTATTTGCACATCTGACAGAAGACTTTTCAAGTTCAGCTTCATAACCTCGCTTGGAGAAAGCAGAAGTCATTGCCCAGTCTCTCATCCAAATTTCTCCTGTTGAAAAGCCTTTATTTCACACAGACTTTCTATTTCTCCTTGTAAAGGTTTCATCAAGACACCTTTCACTGCAGGCTGTCTCCCTTCCCTGTTCTCTCAGTGATGACACATGCCTGACCAACAGCAATATTCAGCTACTCCTGGATAGATGAACCATTGTGGAAACTGACATCACATCTGACCTCCAAAACAGAGTGTGGCACAGAGAATCTCTGAGTAACACGGACCCAGCTATGACAGCTTTGAGACACTGGAGTCACATTTATCCTACACCACACCTGAACACCTCCATTCCCATCCAGCACAAATGCAGCGAGTCTGTACAAGACCTGACACCATCTGTCTCCACGCAGCCCAGAAGCTCTTGAGCCACACTGTCACTGCTCCAGCTGGCACACTGCACCTCGGTGTGCCAAGCACCTCCTTGTAGGGACATGTGTCTAGGCTGCTTGGATTCACACAGGGTGAAAAGAAGTGCCTACAACTCGAGCTATGAGAAGGAAAGACTAGCCCTGGAAGAGGCAACTTTGCAAGCAGTCTTGACAGTACCACACCTGAGGTCCCCAGACCGTTTCTCAGCATCAGTGAATGAAGATTCAGCACCCACACAAGTACCACACAGTGCTACTCCCGGTCAGGCAGCAGTAACCCTACAGCTCAGGGCTATCCCCCACACAAGCTGCATGGAGAAGGGAAGCCAAGGCACTCCAGTTTCCCAGCTCCATGGTCCTTACAGGCCTGTGGGCCACACGGTCTGCTGGTCAAACACAACGGCTTCCTTGACTCTCCCTCCCCTCCCACCAGGCAGATAACAGAGCTGTCGCCAGGAAAGCAAAACACTGCCAGTTGTGCAACGTTGTGGGGAAAAGTTCCTTCCTCGGGTAATCAGATTGCAGCCCAAAGCACAAGATTTACTACTTGCTTCATGTCAATATTATGCAAATATAGATCTTATTTGTCCAAGATACTGAGTCCTTTTAAAGCTAAGACCTGGTTTGAACTTAAAGTCACCTATTTTTTTTAACAGCATTTACTATTGAAACAATCTGTTCCTCAGAGCTTCCCAATCTCAATTAGCTTTCTAGAAGAACTTCTGGTGCAGGACATTTCCACAGTGTAGAGATAACCACGAAAGATTTTGTTTTCCCTCTTTCTTTATTCTGCTCTTTCTATATTCAAAGCTGGCATTCTTCCTAGGGTGGAAAAGTCGGCAAGCAGTTTCTTCTTTAAAATTAGTCTTCTAATTATTGTGAGAACACCACAGTAACTTTGTGGTGGAGGAGGAGCAAAACCTCAGCAGCAGAATGACCCACAGAACTGAAGACAGTCAAGCATATGCCTTTAAAGAAAGGAAGAGGTGTGCTTTTAGCGTTAGACTGCCTTGTCTAACTATTTAGCACTATTTACCTTCAGCCAGCCGTTATTTTGAGTAAGCTTTTGATAGGCTTTCATCCTTATTTGTTAAGCTCTCCTCCGTGTTCTAGCTTATCCTTTCACCTAAAGTCAAAATAAGACACCTTAAGTTCAAAATAAACACCCTTAATGCTACCCTACTGCCCTCCAAAGCCGGCAGGAAAGTGCAGCCTTAACATTCCAAAGTGCAAAACAAACGAAGGGATTTTTTCCTTCAAAATAATAATTTAAAAAACCAAACAAAGAAAACCCCATCAAAACCCAAACCTACAAACCCCAACACTCCTATGCAATTTTCCAAGCAGACAGAACAACAGTGGGACAACCACAAACCCACCCGAGGCCCACGGCAGCCAGCACAGGCAGACCGTCTGTCACCGCGGATGCCCAGCCGGAATGCTGTCCGGGAAGGAGGACAAGGGGCTGTCCCGAGCACCCGAATGCTCCGAGAACGATCCGGGCTGCCGGGGAGCCCCGGGCACAGCCGCCCGGCCCGNGCCGGCCCGGCCCAGCCCAGCCCAGCTCCGCGCCCGGCCCGAGGAGACGGCGAGGAGAGGACGCGGCTCCCTCCCGGCGCCGGGGCCACGTCCTTGGCGGGGCGGGGAGCGGAGCCGAGCGGGCAGCGCAGGGCAGGGCAGGGCAGGGCAGAGCCCGGCTCCGCCGCCGGCGCGCCCCGGCTCCGCACCTCAGCGGCCGCCCCACGCCCCGGGAGCCGCCCGGCCCCGCGTACCGTGCGCGGCGCCCAGCGCGGCCGGAGGAAGTCGGCGGGAGGAGGCGGCTCTTCCGGGCGGTCCCGCGGAGCGGCGGGAGCTGTAGTCCGGCCGCGGCCGCCGCCGGGGCCCTGCCCGCCCCCTGCGCGGGGCGGGAGCGAGCGGCGCCGGCCCCAAGCCCGGCCGAGCCCGGGGCGGGGAAGGGAAGCGAGGGGGCGGACTACAGCTCCCGCCGGCCCCGCGACAGGGCGGTGCAGAGCGGCGCTACCTGTCCCGGCAGGGCAGCGCCGGCAGGTGCGCGCCTGGGACGGGGCTCCTTCCTCGGGCCTGCGGCTCCTCCTCCTCCCTCGCCTCGCCGCAGGCCCGCCTGGCAGCCGCGATGCCGTTCCCCAGCTCTGGCGCCGACGATGCCTTCGACTACCTCTTCAAGATCATCCTGATCGGCGACTCCAACGTGGGGAAGACGTGCGTGGTGCACCGCTTCAAGACAGGCCAGTACAACGAGAAGCAGCAGAACACCATCGGCGTCGACTTCACCGTGCGCTCGATGGACATCGACGGCAAGAAAGTCAAGGTCGGTGGCGGGGGCGAGCCCGAGCCTCCTTGGCCGTGCCATGCAGGTGCCAAGAAGCGGCGGGACAGCACCTCCTGCTCGGTCCTGCTGAAGGCAGCGGGCAAAAGCTGACTGCCTCCCTAACCAGGGGTGCTTCTCGGTGGAGCTTTCTCTCAGGAAGATGCCCCGGGGGAAGCAGTGACCCTAATTTGGGTTACATAGTTGCTCTCGTGACTTCTCTGCGTGTACTTGAGGAGACGGCTTGTGCTTTACCTGCAGGGAGCTCTTTGGAAGATGCCTGTAGTTTGGAGGGGATGTCTCTTTCCTCCAGAGATGTGGGGGTTTGAGCTGGGACACCAAGGAGGGAAAACCCCCAAGGTTTGCAAAGGCTTCACTTTGATGTGTGCTTAATTTGAGGGAAGAAGGCTTCCAAGACAAGCACCAGAAGAAATTGTCAGCTAGAACTTCCGTCTGTGTGGAGATGAAAGTTGGGACGCCCAGCCATTATATATAGATTTGCTCTGCCCAGTCCTGTTATTAGGGTTCTTTGCTCTTCTTTTCCTATTAAAAGGCTGCAATGTTCTATATCTTTTACTACAGTTGTTGCAAATTGGTTTCTTGGCCTCTTTGGAAAGCTGAGTTTACCCTTGGAGCTTTCTTTTTGGTCTGTGTAGATTGACTCTACAGGCTTGTAAATGGCTTTTCAGATCTAGAGAGGGCAAAGCCACGCTGGTGTAGTAGAGTGTGCTGGGACAGGTCTGGCTGCCTTCTAGACAAAAGGCTTCAAATGCTGAGAGCAAGCTCCTGGGAAAGTGGTATCCACTGGTCTTTACAACTTCTGTCCTTTCTCTTACAGATCCAAGTGTGGGACACAGCCGGTCAAGAGCGCTTCCGGACAATAACCCAGTCTTATTACAGGAGTGCCCACGGGGCCATCCTTGCCTATGACCTTACTAGGAGGTCCACATTTGAATCCATTCCTCATTGGATTCATGAAATTGAAAAGTATGGTGCTGCAAACTTGGTCATGATGTTAATTGGTAGGATTTTAGTTTTAAATATCATGTTATGTAGATTTTTAATATGAATATAAAATCTCCCTCGTTTCCTACCACCACTTGAAGCATCTATACACTATGCATTAAGGAAGAATTCAATTCTAATTAAAATAGATCATAAAGTGTTCAGCCTAAGCTTTAAAAAATGAGCAAAGTCATAGCCTGGCCCTGACAGGACCGAACCCATTGGAGACAGCAAAACCTTTTTTCCGTTGTTCCTTTCCTGTTGGAATAACACGCAAGCTTTGCTGCCAGCCTGGAGGCAGGGACCACCTTGTCGAGGTTAGAATTGCAGTGAGCCTGACCCTGTACTCCTGATGCACAGGAATGTAGCAGCTCAGTAATTCAAGACGAAGGGCAATGCACAGACTCCTGATTCTCATCTTTCCTCTCTGTTCTCTTGATATGCATGCGCATTGCTCTGTAATGGGATTCCGAGCAGGTAAGACAATAGATGGGGAGATGGCTTTTGCAGAGCGTGGAGTAGTCTGCTTGCATTCCACTAGCACTCAGGAAACGGCCTCTTTGAGGAAAGCAATGGCTGGGAATTGCCGGGAATGGAGCTGGTAGGAAGCCGCGGTTCCTCTCCGGGTTTCATGTTTATTATTGCTCTTCCTTCCCCCAAGGAAGAAGCTGCAAATGAGAGCAGTGGTGTGGTGAAATGCCAGAGCCTTTGTTGCCTTTATTTCTATTACCGTGGCTGAGGCTGCTGCAGTTGCTGAGAGCAGCTCAGCAGCCGGGGCTGGGGCAGCGCTGAGCCCCCGGCAGGGCCCCCGAGCTGCTGCCTCTGCTCCCAGCACCCGCCGTGCTTGTGCTCCGGGGGTTCCTCCTGTCCTTCCTCTGAAAGAAGCAAGCGATAAATTCTGACCTGCGTCTAACGCCGTGCTTGGAATTGGGGGCAGGGGAGATGTAAATCACTGCACTTAGGCCGGGTTTTTCTAACTTCTGTCATGAATCCAAAGAGAGAGACTTATCTGTGTGTGGTGGGGGATGGTGGTGGTTGTTGGGGTTTTCTTTAGAGAGATAAGTTCTGAAATTAGTAAAAATAAAGCTTTTGTTAAGGATCCAGCTTGGTGCTTTCTTCCAAGTGCTGTTGCTTGGTGCTGTTGACTTTACTTACGTTGGCGTAAGTCGTTGTACATTTAATTACCCTTAGTCACGTTATACACTTCTAGCAGGAGGTTAAGAAACCTAACTTTGCTATCTGTAACTGAAGGAGGAAAAGGTGGGTGGGTTCCTTTTAAGAAGGCAAATAACTCTCAAGCTGGGGTTTTTTTGACTGGGTTTCTTTTTGGATTTTGAGTTGTTGAGGTTTGGGGGATGTTTTTGGTTTATTGGGTTTTTTTGGTTGGTTAGTTTTTTTGGGGGGATGGTTTTTTTGGGGTTTTGTGTTGTTTTTGTTTTTCTTCTGTGGGGTAGGTTGGTTTTGTTTGGTTTGGGAATTTTTTCTTTTAGAAGTATTGAAAAGAACTTTATGGGAGGGTAGTTAGTTTATATATTCAAGATATTAATTTGATGAAGGGTTGTCTTGAAACTACGAATGCAGACTTCAGCCAGCTACTAGAGCTGATAAATCCATATGTGCTGCAACTGCTTAAATATACAAAGGTATTTTATCTGAGGTGTTTCATGATAGATTTTTACTAAAGTGCTGCAAGTAAAAGTTTAATCTATATGTGCAGAAACAACTTAAGTATATATTTTAGGCATTAAGATAGTTGATTTGAATTCTTGTCTTCCTTCTTACAAAAGATTTTTGTAAAAAAACCCCTTCAATGCTACTTAACATTTAAAACCACTAGGGAACAGGACCAGCAGTTGCTTCCAAATAATCCTTTACTTCCACTTACCTACCTTAGTAGGTACACTAAGTAATTAGGTGAACACAGGTTTTTAGTTTTTTCTTGGATTTCATCTCATTTTCTATCATATGATTTGCTGCAGTTTTAAACCACAAGTCTATATTTGTGGCTCTGACGTACTCACATCTTGTTCTATCCTGTAACTCTTGCTCCTAACATAAATCTATTGTTTAACAAAGTTGAATTCATGCATCACATTTAAAATTAAATTTTTGAAAGACTAAGTGATTGAAGTTTACCTTCTTTTAAGGGAACAAATCGGATTCGCTGGACAAGCGCCAAGTGCTGTTTGAAGACGCCTGCACCCTGGCAGAGAAGCACGGGCTCTTAGCTGTGCTGGAAACATCAGCAAAAGAAGCTCAAAACATAGAAGAGGTGTTCACATTAATGGCTAAGGAGCTGATAGCCAGAAATACCTTACAGCTTCATGGGGAGAACCTTCCAAACAGCTTCAGTCTTGACTCCAGGCCAGTGATTGCCAGTCCAAGTGTGGAGAAGACCCAGTGCTCCTGTTGAAGAGAGACTTCAGGAAGAACTTGGAAACTGCCATTCTTCTGAGGCTATTTGATTCAATTTTTTTCAGTTGATGAACGTGCTCTATGTGGCCTCAAGCCATCTCTCTTGATATTTCTACCTTGCAGTTTGGCTTGTGAGTATTTTCAGAGATCATTGTTGCTGTTGGTAGCACAGGTTGCTTTGAACATAGCAATGTGAAGTTCTGAGATGAGAGGACTTGGGAAGCTGCCAGCCCTTGCCTTAACCAAAGAGAACTATAAAAATTATTGCCTTTAATTATTTTCTTACGTGTCTTTCTGGCTGTGTCAGAAGATAAATTTGCACCAGAGTTCTGCACTGACCCTTCTAAGCTGTGGTGCTGGTTTTAAGTACAAGCACTTTCCTCTCTGCCAGTAGCTGTAAAAAGTCTGACACATGCTTGGACAGCACTAACCAACTCCTGCCTAAACTTTCATTTAGGAGCTCTCCTGACGTCAGGCAGGTAGCCACCCCTCCCAAGGAGCTTAATAACATTTGTGAAAGTATACAGGACTTCACCTCTGCCCTGAGTTCCTCACCAGACAAACCTGGAGACATCTCTGGGGTGCCATAGCAGGCAGAATATGATACACTTCTTCCTGGGGTGAGAAAAGTTGCCTTTCATTTTGCTTTGTAATAGTCAGGATGGTTTCCAGTACTGATCTCCATCTTCTACATGGACTTGCTGGGAGCAGCAGTGCTTCCAGTGAAAGGACCCTTTTTTCATTTCTCCCTGCTAACCTCATCTTGCTTTTGATGTGTTGATTTTAACCAAAAGCCTTCTGTAGCTTGTGTGATGGGCCAGTGGCAGCTTGAGAGTATCCCTGTAGATTTTCAAGGGAGTGTGAAGGATGGATGCAAGCTCCTGTAGAAGTCAGCAAGGGGTGAGATGGTTTAAATTAGGTAAAAAATTAAAAATTTAAGTTGTGTTAGAGCGGTAAGGCAATGGTATGGGGTGCACCAGAGAGCTGCCCTAGGTGAGTATATCTGCTACTGCTGTGGAGACTGAACATGGTGGTAGCAATGGAAGGTTTTGGATTGCTCCTCCCAATTACAAGCTCTGCTACTTGGGGCTCACTTTCCTGTATACCTGAACTAAATGAAGGGTTTGGGCTGGGGTTTTTTTGTGGGGGTTTTGAGGTTTGGGGTTTGTTTTTTTTTCTGTTATTTGCAAGTTTTTTTTTCCTAGTAGACAGAAACAGGGAAGGAGGAGGGGGAGAGAAATATTAGAGGAAGTTTTTTGACTGCAGTCCACTTGTACCAAAGTGTATCCCTTAGTTACTGTTAAGCTATGAACTGCAACTCAAGCTCTGTAATGATAAAACACAGTTTGTGTTACATGCAGAGTAGCCTTGGGAAGGCTGGGGTGTTGCCAGCTTACCCAATGGCTTGCTGCCCCTGTTTCCCAAGTCCTTGAAAAATAGGGAAAAACATTGGGAAAAAGCAAGTATTGCTGGAAAATCTTGTCTTAGAAGCACAAAAAATAAAGGAGAATGAATCATTGAACAATAGTCCTGGAAATATTTCTAATATTCTTAATGCCTTCTCTGGCCAGGTTCTTTGCTATTACATGCAAAGAGCAAAGGTTAATTCAGCTCTGTGTAAGCTGAGGGAGGAATCTTGCATGCTACCCTCTTGCTCTTGCTATAGCCTGCTGTGGAGGAAGCTTCATTTTCAGGCATCCTCCTTCTCATATTTACTTTTTAAATCTTTATTCCTTCTTCATTTTTACTAGTCTAGTAGTTGCATTTTGGTTTGCACATTTAAGCAACAGTAAATACCACAGCCTTTCAAAGTGGCAAGCCACCTTCCAAACAACTAGTTTCTACAGCTCTTGACACTACAAGATCAGTCAAATGTAAACTTAGTATTTCTATTCCTGGTAGTAGTTCGTAATCCATCATTTTTACTTCTTTTTGGAAGTATCTTCCAGAAGACTGCAATAGAAAAACTTGGTTTCATCTCCAGTTACAGTCTTTCATTGGTCAAGAATTAGAGGAAGGATGGTACCAGCAGTGTTAACTTTGCACGGTTCGTTAGGTTTACCATCTTAATTAGCCAGTACTGTATGAAGTTATTTTGTTTACCCTCAGTGTGGAGATTCTGCAGGCTGATGTGATCCTGCGTGCCCAGCGCTGCCAGGTCACAGGGCTCTTGCTGTTCTCTTCCCACACACATGGAGCTACTGGCAAAGCAAAACCTTCTTGGCAGAAAGCTGTGCAACACAGGATCAGGGAGAACAGGCTTGTGACTGTTCCCTTTCCTTTAACAGGTCTAACAGGCTTCCTACTTCTCCAAGAAACTTAAGTCTTAGACACCTACCCATTGTGCAGCTAAACCGGGAGCGTGACCTCTTTTGGTTGGTTCTGTTTGGCATTTTCCACGAGGCCTTTGGGCAGTTACACTGAATGGTTTCTACAGAGTTGCTTTTCCAGCTGTCCTCGCATGAGTGAAGAGCAGCACTTGCTAACAAGGTTCTTCAGAGTATATTGGTAACGCTGGTACTCGTGAGGTAATACATGAAGCTCTATGAACTTTTAAAAAATCCCCTTAGTACAGCCTGTTATTCTAGACTGTGAGAACCACTAGATTAAAATACAAGCTCAGCATAAGCTCTGTGGTTCTGCCTTTCCCCATCAGAGAGCAGATGGAAATACCCAGCTAAGACAAGGCAAAGCAGAATTAACTGCTATGCAGCCTTCTGTTAATGGTTTGTTCCCCAGCATTTTATGCAAATTCCAAGTGCTTCTTGACAGCATCATTAATGCATTTGTACAAAGGGTTATAAGGTTGTCTACAACACTATCTTAAAAACTACTAGTGCCCCACAGGTTTCAGTTTCAAGAGCTGCACATTCAGCTTGAAGATGAGCTCATTTGTTCTTATCTACTGGGAAGTATTTGAATCTTTGCTGTGGCACATTACTCACACTGGTGTCACAGCCAGGCCAGATGAGAAGCATTATCTATTGGTGAAACAGGGTAATAAAAATAATTAGGAATATTTTAAAATGTACCAAACTGACACCTCCCAGAAGCTGAATAGTTAAAAGCCAACACAACAGCAGCCCAGTGGTGTGGAAGGCACACAGCACTGCCTCTGTGCTCCAGCTTTGCTTTATATGCAGGAGACAGGCTCTCAGTTACAAAAGCTGAGGTTCTTATCTAATCATTCCAGTTAATGTTTAAGTATAGTTGGAAGGGAGACAATTTTCTGATGCTGAACAGAGGTGGAACATGCTATCCTGGAGCCTTCTTTGAGGAAGAAGATGCATGCCTGTGGTTTTGGACAAGGAACTGGAAGTGAAGCTTCCCCCAGCCAGGTGAGTGCTCCAACGGCAGCGCTGTTACAGGTGCCCCTTCCCCATGCACGTGCCAACAAGCACTTTCCTGGCTCCCAGCTCCCAGAACCCATGTTTGCCTGCAAGTATGTGTGAGAAGCTCAGCAAACTGGCTCCTGAAATAATTTTCAAGCACCACTCTTAAGCAACTGTGTTATGAACTGGACCTATACCAACAGGCAATGCTGGGATATGACACTCCTTTGAGAATAGTTCTGGACAGGCCAAGAGCCCGTTTGTCCTAGAGTACTTCACCTTGAAACAGGAATTCAGTTTCAGATGGGCAGGGCTTTCAAAAACCTTTTAAAGCACTTTTTCTAAATGCTGCTGTTTAGATGCTGCACAACTTCTGTCTGCAGTCACATCAAGCTGTTGCCAAGCAGGGACTGACTGACTTGACAGTGAGTAACATACAGCACATCCATGGATAACCAGAGTTCAGCGTATTTGCAATCCTGCACTTCCTTGCTACTGCTATGTCCATGAACATCACTGCCTAAGTTTAGTTTTGCTAACCTGAAGTGAGGCTTACCACAAGTAGTTTAATGCCTTTCTAATGCTAGCAATTAAACTGACTTTGTAGCTACTTGATTCCTGCAGCACAGTCCTGTATTGTATCTCAATCCTAAAGGATTACATGTGGATTCCCTCATTTTAATTGCTGCAGCATTAACAATTTCATCTACACCAGTTTCTAAACACGAGACACTCCATAGCTCATGGTACCTCCAAACACAAATCTACCGGCAGTAGCAGGAAATTTACTTTGTATTTCATTAAACAAACCAGGTATTTCCTCAATGATTACAATCCACCTTGGGCCACAAAGGCCAGTTGTGCTACCACCACTTGAACTAAAGCAGCAGAAGTCATAACAAGTGCTCTTACCTTGCATGATCACGTTCAGAGCAGAGAGAACAGGTAGCACACTTACTCTGCACTTCCCACAAGAGGCAAAGGTGTGTATCAAGCTAAATGATATATCCTGGCCTAGGGAGTAAAGTCAAGGCACCTCAAATGACAGTGTCAATCTTTTTCTAGAGATTTTTGATTTGAAATTAGGATTCTGCTGGTGAAGTTTATGGAGACTTTATACCTTTTTCCATCTTGACACTACTCTCATTGGCCTCTTCAGCTTCTGTACCTTAAGTATTTCCTTGAAGAGAATGTAGCACAGCCTAAGTTGTCACGCTCCATCTTCTTATAAGCTTAATTCTACTGAATTTTTTCCTGTTCTCACAGAGGAAAAACACAGCAGCCTACTAACACACTTATTTCAGAGGCCCTACTGTTTCCAGCTGTCCCAGTCTGATGTTGGTGGGGGTGGGAACCACAGTGTTCCAGAGCCAGCTTAGAAAGCACCTCACCCAGCACGGTTCAGATGGGAAGTGGCACCCAGCAGCGTGGGCTTGGGGACAAACACAGGCAGTTCCTCAACCTGCACAACAGGAACCACAGCACAGTTGAAAGCAGCAGGAGCTACTTGTCATGCTGCACGTGAACACATCAGTGCAGCTCCACCCACCAGCCTCCACCAAAGCACATCACTCATCTGGGTGTTCTCAGCCTCCTCTGTAACATGTACAGGAAGAAGCTTTAGCACACCCAGGCAGGGAGCAGAGCACACCACTCAGCCCCTAAGGAAAGCAATCTCACCTGTGTGTGCTCTGGCTGCTAAGTTAATTACCTTTTTCCATCTTATTAGAACACAGCTTTGTTACAAACTCACATTTGAATGAAGCTTTCCAATAGGATGCTAACAACTTATGATCACCATGTAGGACAGGGAGGCTTGAATTTTTTCTGTTTATCAGTTTAAAGTATCATTTGCTCAAATTACATTCCTTTCCTCCCTCTGCTACTTAGCCCCTGGGAAAAAAAACAAACAAACAACAAAACCTGAACAAACCAAAAATGGCTTTACACTGTTCACTTAAACTTTTTTAAATCATATCCACCAGCATCTGAATATGCTTCTAGCAGTTGACTTCCAACTTTGTGTATTTCTGCAGAAAAATGCTTCTATCTGAACACACACAGGCTGCAAGCACGTGAGTCTTAGGAAGTAGCCTGTAGCAGTGCTTGGACTTTCTGTCCAAACAGCATTACGATAGGAAACTATGGATAAGAGTATGTCCTGCAGCTGGCTTTGTCCAATGCAAATAAAATGAACACAATAGCGGAGGACTGACTTCTGAGAAAGCAAGCCACATCAGTTCTTACTAATGGCCCCAGATATTCCTTCGGTATATCAGCTGTCTGTTTGGAAAGTGTCCCTTGCTTTGCTCTAACAATTCTGGAATTCTGTATTAAGCATAACACAGCTCAGCAGGATGAAGAACAAGTGACACAAATGCCTTTACATTTACAGAAACACACACAAAAATAATCAAGTCAAAACCCAGAAGCTTCGAACTTGAAAAAACAGACTGACTTCTTGTTTAATTTTTTTTTACTTTTTTTATTTGGGAAAAGTGCTTCTTACAAAAGGCAGCTGCAAAACAATACGTTATAGACCTCAGAACAATTTCTCATTCCATTTAAAAGTGAAAGGAGAGGCAGTCTAGGGGACAAGAGCAGCAGGAGAACAGATCACGGGGCATCCACAAGTCAATAAAAAACAGCAATAATGTAATGCAAGGTTAAAATTCCTGTGCTGGGGCTTTGGTGGCAAAGTAATTTCTCAATGCAAATTACAGCCAGAAACTGCACGACTGCCTTTGTAAGCAGTAACTCACATAAACTGAACAGCTTTACCAGGCAACCTGCCCAACTCAGCTGCAGAGAGGCACAAGTACCTCAAAGCAGCTGGGAGGCACAGCCAGTTTCTAGCAAAGCTCACGGCTTAAGTGTTTACATGAAGTTCTAAAACTTACAGAGCGATAAAGCTAAAGGGTCCTCTCTGGTGTTCCTCTGACCCCACCTTGGCTAACCGGATTTCTGCTCCTGGACAACCCTAATCATACACATGAAAGAGAGCTGGTGTATTAGGGAGTGCCATCTATCAAGTTAAGTGGTAGTGAGGATCGTTTCCCAATCTGGGCTGAGACCACTAGACCAGTTTCATGTCCAATTGGAGACAAGACTTCATGCACCAAGAGGGGGTGAAAGATGGTTTTGTTATTTTTAACTTACACAGAGTCTCCCCATCCTTGAGGTCCAACTCTACATTTATCTGTATATACACATAGAGAGTTCTCCTTTCACAAAGACATTTTCCTTTCATGCTAAACACAGTAAAAATCCAGAACGTTCACACCTGGTTCTGGTTACACAGTAGTAATAGTAATGTGCAAGTAAACAGAGACCAAAAGTCACAAATGAAGACGTGTACATGAGGGGGCTGGAACGGAGCTGATTCCAGAAAGAATATTTGTATCTGGCCTGAAATCAGAAATATTGGTACAAAGACAGAATAAAGGCCATCAGCCAATTTACATCCCCACTGCATGGCCACTGCTCATTTTTGTATCTGGGCTCTTCAAAATGAGTGTGGAAGTCATGTAAACACTTTAACCCTGGAACTGGGTGAACTCTGTTGGGTACACAGATGAAGCAACAAACCTAAGCTAACTGTTTGACAGTTAAATTCATTTTTACAAAAACTAACATTTTAAAGATTTATTTCTTGTTATTTGTTGAAACAGAGGAAAAACAACACTCCTGGGGTGGGAGAGGAGGGGAAGGGAAGAGACAGACCCTGGGTAAAAGTTATTACAACAGCACCTGGAATTGATCGGCCTGCCTAGGAGAAACACAGGCACTGCCACAACACCACAGGTAATAGCTACTGCCTGAAGCCAAGACAACAGTCCACACTCCACTGACAGGTGCTATAGATCCAAATCATAATAATCTTCCAGCTCATCATGAAATAAGTCCCACTCATCCTCGGAATCCGTTAGCTCATCATCACCTCCAGCTGCCAACAGCATAAGCAACATCTCACCAAGCTCAAAGGTCACCACCTCATCCTCGTCGGTTTCAAAGGGATCACCGTTCTCCCGCTCCTCGATGAACTCCCAGAACCGATTCCTCCGCTGGGCCTGCAAATGGAACACAAGGATTTCCCCAGGTGACCCACCAGTAGGAGCCTTTCCAGAGGCTGACACACCCCTGGTGTGCTTTCTGACATGCAAAAAAATCACATTTCTCTTTCAGGGGGATACTGACCTCCAGCAGAATTTACCCTTACACACCCCTATTAATGCTACCCAACATTTCTACTTCAGTATGTTGTAGCAAAGTTTTTTAAATTTAGTCTTTCCATCTTGGCCTCCAGCATTCACAAACTTTAGAGCACCGCTTCCTTCAAATTCACCATTACAGAGGTCTATCAGAAGTGGAAAAAAGAAAAGTCAATATTTCCCTATTCTCAAGGCAGAAGACAAAATGCACTCCCCTCCTGTGCTCTCTGTCTATTGAAAGGGCAATTAATCAGCAGCACTAACCCGGTATCTACTTGAGGTTCCTACTTTGGGTCTTTGTGGCTCCTCTTGGCGGCCATCAGGATATTCATGCTTGTAAAAACAGTTCCCTCCAAATGGACAGCTCCCACGGCCTTCATCAAAATACCTGCACGGCTTGTTGCTGGAAAGGAAAATATTGCAACCCTTACTGACAGCACACCCCAATCAGACTTCAGAACTGCATTTACCTGCAGTCCACAAAGATCTCAGGTAGCAGGTGCAGAAGGCATTTTGCAAGTAAAAGATCTACAGGCAGAAACGATTTATTACACTATATGTGGACTGATGCATGCAGAGGGACACCAATGGTGTGCAGAGCACGAGCTTGGACTGCCCTGTGACTACACCACCAGTGTTTGGTGTAGAGAAGAGAAAGACTGAGGTGAAAGAACACACGAATAGCTTTGGGACTGTGTGCATGCATCTGTGGGCAGATAGGCAAAGACCATTTCACACTTGGTGGTGGAAAGGAGGTGTGAGAAGGGGCGTTACATCAACACCCTTCTCCATTGTGTGCCTTTATCTCTGCAGGCTCAATTTGATAAAAGGCTGCATTGCTCATACCTCATTGCCTCCTTGTATTTCTGAATGAGTTTCTGCTTCTCTTCCTTCTCCTCCACCCAGTACTCACTTGGAATGACAAAGTTAGATGTGATCCGACATTCTGGGCAGGACCTGGGAAACGAACAGACTGTGCTGCAAAATTCCACATTACAGGGTGCTCTCTCTCCTACATAACAAGTCATGGCATATATCCATTTTTAAAGAGGTACTGTACTCATATAATTGCTGTACAACCTTTTCAATCTAGACTCTCTTACACCTGAAGATAACCTAAACTCTCTTCTTCAAGAACTCACTGGCAATGGCATCTGGTCAGCTTGTCTCAGAAAAGCTTGAAAAATCACTTCACACAGACTCCTTTTTCTTTAGAATTAAATAAATTTATTTTGGTATTTTTCCTATATTTATTCGATTGGAACTTTGTATTTTCTAGAACAGCCTTAAATGGAGAAATATTTTGCCAACTAAGTAATGCTCTAAGGCAGTAATGAATCAAGCAGCATACATTCTTAACTGGTTAATCTGTTTCCAGATTCCTGCCTGGGTGTCCAAGACATAAACAGTAACTACTGGACAACACGCTACTAAATAAACAACAGTTATTTACTACCATTGCATTTTGCAAACTTAACCCATATTAACCAAATCAGAGTGTAAATGTTATCCCTAACAATTATTTCACTCCTAAACTAAAAGTTAGTATGCACTAAATGCAGTCTCCATGCAGTCTGCATCTGGAAGTCTGTTTCAAGTTGTCACAAGTTACTAAGTTCTTCCACAGTAACAAAGCACAATGGAAATGGGAAAGCGCCTCACTTTATAATCTTGCTCTCAAATTGTTTAGCACTCCTCCACTTGCGGATGCACTTGAGACAGTAAGTGTGGCTGCAGTTGGAGAGGATCCCGAAGCGGCGCTCGCTGGGATTGGCTTTCTCATACACCACCTCCATGCAGATCCCGCACACCATGTCTTTACTACGCTGGACGGCAAAGGACAGCTCCATGTCCTTCTCGTGAGCTTCAATGCAAGACTGAAAAGGAGACACAAAGGAAACAACTACAGAGACGACTGGTGAGGTCTAAGAAGGTTTTTAAACTCAGTTTGCTGTTTTGCACAATGCATGAAGTGTGATTAAGTTAAAAAAATCTTGGTCCTCAAAAGAAATTTGCTCAAGTGCTGGGGAACAATCAATTTAGAGTTCAAATTCCTTTCTTCAGACACTACTTTTAAACATGAAAAGGCAATCTAAAAGACCATCCACTTTGACTAGGCAAAGAACAAAGCTTCAGTATCTTTAAGCAGACTGCTCTCCCAACACAGATAAGGAAATCCAGCTGCTTTTGAGTATGGCCCTGGCAGGAAACAGTCTAGTTTACAACCGGAATTTCATTCACTGCCTGACCTGCACACACCTTCAAATGAAAGGGAATTAGTAACAAGTGATTGAGGGGAGCTAGGAAGCAATAACTTACAGCTGTTAAACACCAGGCAGTTATTGGCTTACCTTTATGTGCTGAGATCTCTGTGCAGCATCAATGGGATGCAAGACCTGCAGGCCACACATATCACACACATCGCCATGGATATACACGCAGTTTTCTCCGTAACGACATTCTCCTAATGCAGCGTAGGGGCACAGCTCCTTCTTCATCTCCACATCTGCCTGCTGCTTCTCATATTCTTCTTCAATCACCATTTCCTGCAAGGGTGCTTCAGCACAGAAAGGAGCAGCTGGGAACAGAATTAAGAACAGCAAGCAGCACATTCAGATTTTGAGCATCGGGAGCAAGAACACCCAGGGTTACCAAAACACAGTAACAGAAACAACAGTTCATTTCAGTCCAAGTTCACACACCCTCAACCTGAACTAAACCATTTTCCTACTCAAATAATTTCAAGACCGATTTCTTCATCCTTCAACCCAGACAAGATTAAAGCTATCATAGTTTCAGTGGCCAGATCCACTTACAGGCTAAGTCCACCTAGAAAAATTACACTAGTCCTCAGCAGCTTAAATACACTATTACACAGACTCTGGTTCAGCAACTATTAAATAAGGCTACAAATCTCTCAGTGCTTTTAGAATCAATTTCACTTCAGCTAAAGTTAACAATTTTCCCCCAGAAATTACAGACCTGAAGTAATAAAGGTGTATCCAGCATAACAAAATGTTAGTATGGCAATACCACATCAGCAATTCCTAATGTGCAGGCTAATTAGTACATTGTTCTTTAGCCTGAACAAACGTCCATTTCTGGATTCCCATGCATCTCTAGGACTGATAGAAAAGTGGTGTCCATGTCTCTCAAACTAACTCCATTTGACATATTTGCCAAAAAAACCCCCGTCCTAAACAGATACCTGGTCAATGAGCCAGACACATGAACCTAAGAAGCTGAAATTCAGGCTATTTTCACTGCATTCTAAGCTAGCCATCAGTTTTGCAAAATCCTAAGTAAATTCCCTTACCTAACTGTAAACTGAACTGAAATCTGTATCCTTTCTCTTCCCCCTTTAGACTACTGAACACTTTTCTCCCTGTACCTCAAACACATGCTTCCCTGCCTCACCTCAAGTCAGCCTTTTGAGATTGTTACGTAAGTAGGATGATGACTGAATTAGAAGACAAAAGCAGTCAGTGAGAAACTGAAGATGTAATAAACATAAAGCATTACTATATTCAGAGTAAACACCAGGAAGAACAGCAGCTGGAGTTTATTTACATAACCAGAAGCTGTTACAAGAGTAACAAGTCATGCTATAAGTAACTTTCAGAAGCTGTTCAAGCACTAGATTTGGAAAAGCAAGCAAAAACTACCAAAGGCATACTTGAATCAGTTAAAGCGAAGGAAAGGCTCCTCAAAATTAATCAGCAGCTGCCTACTTGCAGTTTTCATGCCCATGGAGCAAAGACATAACAATAGGCATGTATCAGTCTGTTAGTTTTAGGCCAAAGAAAAAGAAAATGCAGGTCTCTGTGACTTAAGTTTTGAGGAATAAGCAAATACCGAAGATTAGTGTAGAAAAATATTAGCACTCAAGATAAGACCAATCTGCTTCCTGAACCATCTCTGACTGCAGTGGTCACTCACAGTGATCTTAGAGCAGCCTGTTTGTTAGAAACACAGTTTTCAAATCAAGTGTGTAACTGAGAAACAAGTCACCTGGCAACCTGCTCATTTTCAGTCAGAGATTCCCAAACAAAGTATGTTCATTACTTCTTCTTCCCCATGAGTTTTAGTGAACCAGCACCAAGAAAAGTCACAAGAAATCATGTACTCTACTAGGCTCTACATTCTCTCCTGTGTAGCTCAGCATAACATGAAAATATGTACTTACTTATGAAAATCCCACTTGCCCTCCCATTTGAAATCCATGGTCTCCACTTCCATAAGAAATAACAAAAGTCACAACTACCATTCAGTTTTTAGTCCCTCAATGTTTCATTGGCCAGTGTTTGCTCAAGTTCATGTTGTCACAGATTTTTTTACCTAGTTGAGGGCCATGAAGATGGTCAGAGGGATGGAACACCTCCCCTATGAGGAAAGGCTCAGAGAGTTGGGGTTGCTCGGCCTGGAGAAGAGAAGGCTCCGGTGTGACCTTACTGCAGCCTTCCAGGACCTGAAGAGGGCCTACAAGAAAGATGAAGAGGGACTTTTTACAAAGGCATGTAGTAATAAGACAAGGGGTAATGGTTTCAAACTAAAATTCAACCTGAAAGAGAGTGGATTTAGATTAGACAGTCAGAAGAAACTCTTTACTGTGAGGCTGGAACAGCATGCATATCTTCTGTATCTACTGCACTGCAGCAGCTACAGTTTTACTTCCTCTTTGAAACCACAATTAGAAAAATTCAGAAGATTCACTGCCTCAGCAGTTACAAACCCAACATTCCTCAGAGTAACACTTGTTCTCTATGATTCTGTTTGCTGTTTTCCCAATCTCTGCTCACCAGCAGGTGGACTCAATCCCCACCTTCTCATTGCCCATTTCCCAGTCAACAGGGTTATACTCATACTAGTGGAAAAACCAGTCTGGTTTTGATCCACACACCACCTGCTTGCACTTCGTAGCATTAAACACATTAATCTTTCAGTAACAGGAAACAGACACCCGATTTAGTGTTTCTTTTATTTCTGCCTTTCTGCTCTTCCTCAATTACTGCAGAACGTTGAGCAGCAATAGCTGCAGAACAAATATGGAACTGTGGCACATCTGTACAATTAACAAGTGAATACCTGAAGAATCATCACTCTTTTCTATATGCTAAGCCCAGAAGTCATCTTCAAGATACCAGGTTTAGTCCCAAATCAGAGAATCGTGGTAAAAGGTGAGCATTATAGTCCCAGCTATGCATGGTTAAACTACCAACCTTGAATCTTCATCATTTTAAAGACAATTTTAAACACTGAGGCTTCTAGGTAACCTTGAGAAATAGGTTTCATTTTGAAGTTTCCAAGTATCTGTACATTTCTCCAGCGATTTGAGAAGAATAATCTGCTTTAAGGCATACACTACAGAACACACTGCACACATTTTTATTTCTGTAGTTTAATTAAGACAGTTGCTTCAGAAAAGTAAAGTTTTCTTTAAGTCACCATAGGAATTAGCATCATGTAGCACTGTTCAAAATAGAAACAGATGAGTATGTTTGTACATTAAAATACATTAAGTTTCAAAGGCTATAAAACAGATTTGCAACAAGATTCACAGAAGAGAAAGCTATTTAACTTAATCTGGCACAAGTTTGCATGAAAAGTAAGCCTAACTCCTAGAAAAAAAATTGCTTTAGTAAAACTAAGTTAACAGTGTAATGACCTAAGAATTCAGGAACCAGCAACAGCTCTTCTATAAGGCCTGTGTGTATTTAAAAGATCTCTGGCTGTTCAAACCAGCAATGAATTGATTCCAGTGCAGGGCCAGGCAGTCATTACTGGGGCTGACACCCAAGACAAGAGACTGACTCTTCTCAGATGTGCAAATGACAGGAGACAGAAGGCAAGCTGAGGCAGGGACAAATCCAATTACATATCAGGAAAGAGGCTTTTGTTATGAAAGAAGTCAAACACTGCAAAGGATACCCAGAGGTTATGGACCTTTGAACATCTCTGAGGATAGGGATTCAACTAAACAAGGCCCCTGGCAACCTTAAGTAGGGAATGAACTAGATGAAATTCAGAGGTTCCTTCCTACCTAAATATTATATTCTGATTAAAATATTAAAAAGAAATCCTTTGTCTCAACAAGCACAGAAGCTGTATCTTTCATGACAGTAAGGTGGCACATTAACAGGTAGTGGTCAAGTTTTCACTCCTTTGGAATATACTCAAGTCACAGATCTACTACACAATTCAATAATCAAACTACTCAACAACACTAGCAAACTGTTTGTGTCACTTGAACATTCCTCTTCACCCTCCTCAAACTGGATGGCAGGAGGCTCCAAGCAGCACTTTGTAACACTGAGAAGGTCATTCTCTTTCCAAATCTGAGAATCTGAGCAGTGCAAAGTATTATAATCTGAGCACTCTTCCAACTCTTCTGGATGCAAGGTGTCCATTTTGAATTCAAATATTTATTTAAGTACTCATAGCCTCCTCATGCCTTAGAGAGACAAATATTAGAAATTACGTTAAAGTGAACACCTTCAGCCTACTTTTCACTTAAATTTGAAGACTGCTTTATTTTGACAGGAAAAATGGATGACAAGTATGTCACTCAAATAGTCTGGTCTCATATGATGAGCTTCTTTAGTCTCTTTCTCATCGTGAGCTGTCACAGTATTAGAAAGCTGAGTTCCAGAAAGCTAAATAGAATAAATTATTTTCAGCCTCTGGCCATGGGATTCACAAAAGTAAGCACTAAGCTTCAATTCCTTCTACAGGAATTCATATCGCCACTGAAAAACCTTTGAAAAACTGAAAATCACCCAAACCAAATCAACCAATGCAAAACACAAAGGCAGCAGATTATCTCTCCAGAGCAGCAATATCAATTTTATCACCAGTAACTTCCTCTCCCATCCCATATGCAAACTAAATTTCAAAGGAAATTCTCAAATCATTCAGAAACATAGCAAGAGAAAGCCAGTCATGCAGAGACTGACTTGAAATATACCTGGTTTCAGAATGAAACAGTCTGACCACTCACGTTGGAAAACCCAGGCTCACTTGAACCGATCAGTAAGAATGAATAGCTGTGCTCAAAAGCATTAAAACAAATGCACTACATAGAAACTGTTGAGCTATGATGGAAATCCACTGTTAGCCCATGATCAGCTTACCACGTCCACAGTATGGCTGCCCAGGGACAAACTCCACTGCATTCACCCAGTCCTCAGCCCCAACTCCTGCTGCTGCCAGATCTGTATTCTCATCTTCTATCTCAGCAATAAATTCTTCAACTGTTTCAGGGAGCGATGCGAACTCTGAGGACACTGATGGATAGATTTCTGCCTCTGGATTCACATCAGTCACTTCTTCCTGTATTAGTGGCTTGGTATGTTCATACCTAAAAAGTTAAAAACACATCATGTCAACTTTCCACAAAAAAATACCTCCAGACAGCAGCCCCGCGTATTGAAAATAAACTAATGAAGATGTGAACACACTATTTGGAAGGAGGACCCAGAAATGGGTAGGAAGAGAAAGTCACTGATGACCCTTTATAGAGAAATGCTTCCCCTTGTGCAATCTGTCACACAAGGTACTCTGAGATTTTGAAAAAAGAGCACAGTTCTTACTTAACTCACACAGAACAATCTTCAAATATGTCCCAAAGTGGTCAGTTACCCATTACATGTGCTATTCCTGAATGGGAAAAATTAGTCCATTCAGCTTTATAAAGAGAAAACTAAGGACAGACAGTGCTGTCTCCAACTCCCTCACGGGAAGCCAACCAGCCCAAGTCTTGTAAGAGGTGCAGGGATAGGAGGACAGTCAGTAGGCACCAGTCCAAAATTGGAAGTTACAGTTATGAATATTAGGAAAAAAAAATTGCTGTAAGAGTAGTTAAACACTAGAATGGGTGCACAGTCTTCGTGCTTGCAGATACTCAAAACTTGACTGGACAACACCTTGGGCAACCTGGCCTCAGCTGGCAGAGATTCAGAGATCCCCACCAACATAAATGATTCTTTTCCTGCATCTAAGCATCTTGCCTCATGCAGATTTTACACTGAATTTGAGTACTTATTTCAAATGCCTCTTTCTGCTCATTGTAGAAAATGATAATCAGAAGACTTTGAGCTCTACCACCTACAATAAACAGGAAGGCACCATTTCCCTCAAAAATCTGTCTTCCAGCAACTAGGAGACTACACGGGGAAAATAAATGACAAATATACTGTTGTAATCTTAGATATTTGCTGACTAATTTCAAAGGCAACAGCAGGGAATTTTTTGAGATCAACAGAAGTTTGAAGTGACTGTGATTCATTTAACTTGTGTCAGATTAAAAACAATGAAGTGCTACAATTCTTGCATATTAAAGAGGTGTTCCTAACCAAATGTCAGCTAGGAAATCATAGCCCTGTGAGGCACAAATTTAAAATTCAAGCTTTCAGATCTCTACATCTGGCCTCCAAGGAGTGTGCACCAAATGAGGTGCCCAAGGCAACCCAATGGGGTGCAGGAAGAAAATACTAGAACTGTTTTTTTTCCATTGAAAAATACAATAAATTACTACCATTATTACAATTTACAACTATTACAATTTACTACCATTATTACAAATTACAAGATACATGTTGATGGCAGGTCCTCACAGTCCATACATCAGAGGGCCCATGTGTGGTACGTGTGAGGTGCCCTGAAGGAGGAGGTGCTCCACAACCCAGTGGGTTAACAGTGGCACCTCCCCTTGTCTGCTCACTTGCAGCATATTGAGACATACTGCACTCTCCTAGTGCCCACTCAATGAATCAACAGATTATCTGATCTTGTTTTACCTAAACTAACCCTGACAAAGTGAACAAGTGGCTTGAAAAGATGCCTGCAACTGTGGGCTGACGACAACACTGATAATGTGAGCAAAAGCCAACAAGAAAATGTCACAGCTAACACTTGTACTCCTACTATGAGCTCCTCATCAGACATAAAACAATGCCAACCTAATCAGCTCTTGAACTCAGGGGGAGGAGAATCACAGAAGAGATCATAATTACCAAGAAGGCAATCTGAAATACGGATTTACATTCACTACTATTAATGAAGAATCGTGCTCTTGGTGAATACTGCACCTTGAGATATTAGCTACTAAAAGGATGAAGCCATCTCAATTAGCAAGGCATTGAAAATTGAAATATCCAGAACACAAAGACAAACCTCCACAATTTTTTCCAAGATGTGTTAAGTCATGTGCTATTCAATCCAGTACTTTGCAGAACTTCACAATAAGGGTTTAGAAACCTCTTTTGAGGCTCATTACATAACAGTGAAAGACAAAAAAGCCACATGCCACTGGACTGCTTTTTCTTTTTCTGTGGTAAAAATGACTGAAATAACTCATGAAAAACAAGTAAAATGCATTGCTTTGTCAGCAGATATTGCTGGGGGAAGGCATAGAAAACACTGCTAGAGATTTGAAAAAACAAGCAGTAGAACAAATTTTGCAGTGTGCGAAGTTTGCTGTATGGCAGAAGGAAAAGTACAGATGTTTTTCACATGCCTTAGCCTATGATACTTGCTAGATTCTGTTTCAATAATGAACTACTTTTTGTGTGACACCAAAGAAAAGATGTACCAGTAGAGAAACATTCTCAACAAATTGCTTCTTTAACAAAGACAAAAAGACTCACTGGAGGAGACATCTTCTCAATAGTAGACAATTACTTTAATAAAAACAATGCTTTACAAAAAAACTGTAGAAGTAAAACCACTGAAGCAGCAGCTGCTCTGACCACAATAAGAGATTCCAGAGTCAGAAATTCATCACTGCATCATTCAAAGGCAGGATACTGTAGCAAAGATGGATCCAGAAGCACCCAAGTGACACTAGAGAATGTCATCAATATACAGACTTTTAAATAGTCAAATATTTATCTCAGTTATTTGGTGGAGAGCTACCATGAAAATCTTCCGTACCACACGGATGGTTTGCTGATTATCTCATGGTAAAGCACTTAAAAACTGTCATGGGCAAATTATGCATGTTTATTTCACAAAGACAAGTGCTGCAAATTTGCTGCCCTTTTCTGTGATGACAAGTCAGTGCCAGCAGTATGCTGCTGAGCAGATATTAAAAAAAAAAACAAACCAAACCCAAACCAACCAAACTCAACCACATTCAAACTGTCCCTCCAAGACAGTCATTCCATGAACAGATAACTGCTTTTTGATGGAAATTCGTGGTATGGAGACAACACTTTGAAAATTAAGTATTTCCACCATTATGTGATTTTATTGCCAAAAACTACCCAAGTGTGTCAACTACAAAAAACCTTTCGTATCTTGTACACTTAAAAAACTTGGAAAGTGATTTCTCTAACATGTTTAAAAATCTTTCAAATTCAGAATTCCAGTGTATTTTGGACCCATTTGCTAAAAATATAAAAATGCAACACCTTTCAGCTGATCTGCACTAACAGCTGATTGACATTAGGGAAGGTGGAAACCTGCTGGCTATATTTATCACACATTAGTACATGCAGCCAACAATACACTTCCATTTGGATCTGCATATCTTTGTGAAAGATCTTTTTCAGTTACGACTGCCATTAAAACCAAGGACTGAAATAAACTGAATTTAGAATGAGACCTTCAAATAACTGTATAACAAAATGTTACACTGAGATTTTAAATAAGAAAGCCCATTGAATCAACATTACTGTCAGTAAAAAAATATTATTACTAATAAGGCTTTTAGTGACAGTGAAAATTGCTTTGGATTGTTTATAAAATATTTATTAAATATTTTTCATTTCACTTTTAATACACCATTTTAAAAATTCTGGTTTGGGGTTATGTTTTATAACGTACATAACATTAGTACAGTAGTAGATGTAGATATATACATATAAACTATAAATGAATGTGTATGTTGGTGGGAGCTCAAAGACATTGAACTGATGGGGTGCACGATGCAAAGTTGGAAGACCACTGATCTATATGATCAAAAAAACAACACTGGTAGATAAAAGACCACAGGGAGGTTTTCTTTGTCACTTTTCTTACATATAGTAACCCTTTACTAAACATGAAAGCAAAGCTAACTATGAGCTACCACATAAAATCATGATACAAACGTTTAATCATGAATTACGGCTGCAGTATGACAGAATGTTAAAACTTCTGGTAAGTTTTAATAAAATGAATGTTCTGGTAAGTTTTAATAAAATGAATGATGAAACATTTCTAAGCCTTTTGTAAAGCTTTGCTCTACCAGGAAAGTATCTGTTTCTTCTTCACAATTCCTTTTTTGTTATAATTTCAGGGGCATAGATCAATTCATAGTATGTTTTCAAAAAGTAAAGTTATTTTGTACAAGCAACATTTTAGAACTTAGATGACAAACTCAAGTTACTTTTCCAGAATGGTAGCACCAGTGTCAGAGTACCAATTCCTCAGGAGACAACATGAAGAAAAAAAATTCTTACCTGTTCAGGCTTTTATGATCACTTATATAGTGTAATTTGGTTTCATCCCTTCAGTCTGAACGTAGCCTCAGATTTCAATTAATCTACTCATGTTAATAATAAAAAAATAAGAAAATTCCCTGTGCTGACAACTATCACTTTAACAAAAACCAGTCATCACCTTGCCTTTGCTCATTTACTTGCATAGCAAACACCTGTATGTAGCAAGAGGAGAGTCAGTGAAAAGCTATTTTTATAAATATCTGAAGCTGCAACAGAAAAGGAAAGTGCTAAGATTTACTGCTTTCCCTGAGCTCTCTACTCAAGGAGTCAGAGTGGAAAGATTCCTGCAGGGTGGCCAGGGGTATTTCTTTACCTGCAATGATCTCCATAAGCACAGCATCCTCGCTGGTAATACCTGCACACCATGGCAGACTGACTGGTGGAGAGGTCATGGGAGTAGCGGCAGTTGTCTCCTTCTTTGCAGACTCCATGCATGAAGTATCTGTAAGAGAAGATAATGGGGAGTTAAGGAGAAGCACTGAAGCTGCAAAAGTATTTGGATGATCTTGTTATTCTGTCAATCAAGGTATGCTGCATTAAAAAGAGCACTAAAGACTCGTGGGACACTGTTCCAGTATAACCATAAAAATGAGGAAAGATGAAGCCTCAGCTACTCCAGTGAACTGTGGTGCACATTCAGGGACTTGCTCTTACAAAAGCCTGGGGGAAAAAACCAAACCTGTAAAAGCAAAGTTATCCTGGGCTGTGACACTAAGAGGAAAGAGTCTTGGACCACGTAGATTGGCACTAAGTTTTAACTGTAGGCCCCTCTGTCCTGACACAAGCAAAAATCTTACAGAAACCCAGCAGTGGTACAAGAAACAAATCCAGACACACTCTAAACCACCCAAAGTTTTAAATCCATTCTGGATTCATAATCAATCAAATGTGATTTCCTCTCCAAGAATGAAAAACATGTTTGTGATGGATAATTACATCTGACAAAACACACATTAGCTCCTGTGATAGGAGCCAAATAAATCGAAGCACCCTGCTTCGATACTATGTGGCTTGTCTTGAAAAACTTGGACAGTTTCAAAGCTTTTGAGGACAGTTTGATCAATTTTAGCATGTCAAACAGCAAAAGCTTAATTTAGCATCTTTAATTCAGTTATTCAAGAGAACTGAAAAGTGGTTTTCAAGATTTTTTCAATTTTGACTTAGCAATCTTCTAGAAATTCAATGCACCACACCTGTTCAGATTCAGTATGCTCAAAACTACAACCGAAAAGTTCAAGTACACCTCACCCAATCCACATAAAAGTATTAGCCAAGAAAAAAAAGGAAAATATGAAAAAAGTCTGTGTATAAACTGAATCCATAAACGTTTACCAACGCCTCAGTTTAGAAAGAAGCCGCACTGCCTCCAGATAACAAACTGCAAACTCTGAACTCACCAGAAATACGAAGACCCAGCAGACAAGAAAACCTGTGAGGATTTAGGTGTTGTACAAAACACCACTTGAGGGAAGGCTGAGCAGCAGATTACACCCATCTAAGCCCACGGTGCTGTTGAATGGGGCACTCCCATTGCACACTTAGAGCACTTTGCACAGCCAGCAGAACCAGGCCCTGCAAGCAGCTGAGTGCAGCCTCACAGCCAGCACAAGAGACAGGGATCATCTTTCACCAGCCACAACTAAAATTAGGACAGCTCTTCACAAAACAGTCAAGTTGATATTCCTAGCCAGGAAAGGTGGTAAGATGCTAAACTGCATGCAATTCTACATAGCTATTTAGTCTACTGTATTTTTAAGAAGTCAGATAAAGCCACTGAACAATGCACTAAATGACATAAGTAGAGCCACATCTGCAATCTAGTTTTAGGGCAATATTAAAACCTGAGGCTGAGTGAGAGCTGATAACCCTCCATGTGCAATACCACTGGTGTATTCAACATACTAAGAATAAAAAAATCTCAACTAGCTTTACAGACCACAAGCTGACACTTGCCATCAGGCTGCAATTCACACTCAAAACACTCAAATTCGCACTCCAAATCCCCTGTGTGTACCCTGTAGACAAATTAACTAGGTAAGAAATGTGATCCTACATAAAAAACAGGCAGTACACGACCCAGATGAGGCTCTGCAGGGTCAGGTGGAGGCACAAACAGCTAGGCCAGCAGGAATAGGGTGTTGCAAAAACAGAACAAGACCCATCCCTGCTACACAACCAGCACTCTTCACCATGAACAAAAAACACACAAAACTCCCTAAAAGTAACATCCACCTACCCAACAGCATAATCCACCTACAAAGACCCACCTCAAAAGGAAAAAAAAATCCCAAACCAATGAAACCAAAACCCAACCAAAAAACACCCAACCCTACTTAACCTGCCCTCTTCCCCAAACAAACTAAAAAAGCCTCTGAAACAAAACCAAAAACAAACCCAACCACCCATGAAGTCATGGAACTAGAATACAACTGGAATTTCTGGCTTGATTGCTTTTAAGAAATGGGAGTCACACCGACAAGGTAAAAAAAAAGACTTCAGGTTGTTCAAGGTTTGTTCTTTAACAAGTGTTATCTCCACCCTTTGCTTATTTCCACACAGCATTGCCTCCCCCATGTGCTGGGGCAGCAACTCCACAGCCACTGGCTGCCACAGACCAGGAAATGGCTGCAATGGAACCTGACATTCCTTTTGGTGCCCCCACGGTTATTTTTAATCTGGATCAGATCACTGCCCCACCACTCTGCACAGCCACTCTGCTCCTTGAGCCAGCTAAGTGTTGGGACACCACTACTGAAATAAGGGACTGACAGAAAAGCTCCTGCCTGATATGAGGACATCTGATAGAAACGATTTGGTTAACATGACTTACGCTAAGTACTTAAGCTCCAAAATTAGATTCTCCCACTGAGTGATTGGGAAAATGAAGCTTTGAACCCCTTTCCTTCCTTCCTTCCCAGTTTATGACAGAAAATCCTCTGCAAATGTAGATTCTGTGTAACTCTGAAAGTTGTCACAATTTGTTATATTGAAATGATACACTATAAAGGGAAAAAAAATAAACATAAAACACTCCCAGGCTCTAATTCATACATCACTTTTAAAGGCCTTCAACCCTATGCAGCAGCTGCAGCATTATTTGAAGAAGAAGGCTGAAGTGGGAGGGGAAAAAATGTATTTTTCTTACGATAACACCCCAACTTCTTCCACAACCCTCCCCCTCATCGAGAGGTAAGATTTTTACCTTAAGGTCACAAAGAATGTAACACTATACATATCAAATTGCTGTGTTTGGCTAAAACATACTTTGGCCAAGTCAAAAAAATAAACAGAGTGCATTATTTTGGGGGTAAGATAGTAACCTTTATTTTGGAGAGCATCTTTACTCACACGGAGTATCCAATTTAACCTTACTAAACAGTGATACCAGCCTCCTCATTCTGATTATAGAAAAAAAGCATCCTTACAACTGAGAAATATGCGAGTTATCTGTCTTACAAACTGACATGCAGAAAGACATCTGAAATTTCCATTTGGTCAAGTAGTTGGAGAACACATGTAATTTCATCTGAAAAAATAAAACTAGATCAAGACAAGTATATAAATGGATTTTCTCTGAGCCTCTGTGATGCTGTCATCCAAAAAACCACTTATTCTGGCAGTGCTCTCTGTCCTTCCAGTTCAAATATATGAGTGTAATTTGGTTAAGCTGCTTGGGGAGTCAGACAGAGAAGTCATCACGGTCCAAGTCTGGATAATTTCCCTGTTCAGACTGTACAAAACATGAGTGACACCAACACATGGAACAACCAGACAAAATTAATAATTGCCTGCACTGGCATTTTATCACTGAAAAAGGTTCAACACATGTCCTGTTATGAATGCCTCGATCAAAATAGCATATCCTGATTTTCATGGCTACTTCTCAATAGGCAATGCTCCCTTCCATGATTTTGGAAGTTTGCTATGTTTCCTTATTCAGATGTATTCTGTTCTTTACCTCAGGTTTCTGCTTTCAGGTAATGCTAATTTGTTTAATCAAACTACTGGTTCAGCTAAATTAGAATGTTACAGCCAAGAGCAAATTTCCCTCAAAAACCAAGATAGTGTCTTGACTGGCAGATGGGGAAGCTCGGGATAACAGCTATCTACAGTCATTAGCTTCTCCAGGTGCCACACAGAGACCAAGAATCCCTGGGAAGAAGGGAGCAGGAAAGAGGCTAAGCACGCTGCTCTAGCACAGCTCCTGGGTGTTCTGCCACTTTACTGACCAATGAAATTCTGCTGGAGTTAGTAAAAGGGGGGAAAAAAGTTGATCTTAACAGCATTTAGCTGGTTGTCTCTTCTCCATAACCTCCTTCAGAAGTCATCAGGGGATGCAGACCAGAGCAGCCACGAAAGGGGCAATTCAGGCAGGCTGTCAGGAGGTTTGTGCCCTGCACCCCACCCCTGGGGCTGCACTAATTAAGGAGTCCTTACTTCACTGATCCACGCTCTTCACATGAAAAGGAAAAAATACCCAACCCAGGCTTTCAGGAAGAACAGCTAAGGTACAAACACTAGACAGCTCTCAAAGTACACCACTTAGTTGCTATGGGTTTTATTTACATTCAGTGCTTAAACAAACAAGTGAAATGTCACTTGTTTACTTGATGACTTTTAATATCGCATGACATCTGGAAAACACAAGCACGGAACAAACAGTGTCAGGCCTTTGGAAAAAGAGATTGGCTATGGCACTGCTCAGTAAAACTGTGTAGCCATCTGAACTGGAAGGACTGAGGAACCTGGTAACGACAACAAGTCTTTTTTTTATTTCAAACATATCACTAAGAAAAAGATCATAATATTAAACAAGTTCTGAATTAGCTTTGTTCCCCTGCTATTTATTCCAGATTAAAATACTATAAATTTTTACAAAACACAAGCCTTGTAAACTGCTAAACCACAGAAGTAAAAAAACCCTTTTTCATTGTCTATTAGGGAACATGAGTTCCTGTATTTCACCTAAGACTTCTAAACATTAGCTGCAAGAAAAAAAGGATAACATCAGCAAAAAAGTATGTGTAGGAGAAATCAAAGTCCTTCACCTTAGTCACTGTTGTCTCTCACTCTGAGACATTAATTTTCCATCCCAAGGATATCACACTGATATATTAAAACTCATTAACCAACCTATTTATCATATCAGATGGTCAAAGGAGCAGAAAGAACTTATGATATCAATTTTAAGCCTTCCATTTTCCATAAAACAGCAGTATTTCTGCACCAGCCATGGTGCACATGCTAGCTCCTTATACTGAAGGGACTGTCTCCCAAAAGTTTTTCAGGCAGCATTTACTGTCACCCGCATGATGATTCAACTAAAAAAGCCTGTGAACAAAAAGAATTGTGCAGTGTTACTCAAACAAAAACTGCTCTGCCTCCTACACTAAAAATCTGCTTTTCGAAATTTAACTCCTTCACCTCACTATTAAATCCTCCAGCTCTTTTTTAAAGTTAAAACCAAATTTAATAGTAAGAAACATATTTTCCTAAATATGAATATATCATATTGAAACCAAACCTAGAAGTCCAAAATTGTCCAGAAGGGCAAGTTAAAATTGCTAATTTCACTTTAAAGCCTGAGTAAAGCTATTCTCCCTCCAACTTGAATGGCCTCATAAAAATTAATAACGCAAGCAATGGGATAACTAGCAGGATTAACCAGAGAGAACAAAGAATGGAGATGTTCATTAGATCCAGGACCGAGATCCCATTGTTTAAGCTCAAATTAAAGCACATTAACCATTACAAAAGAGTAGCTTTAGCTTCCCACTCGGCCTGAGTGTTTGCAAATAAATATATTCCCTAGACTCTGCACTGCAGGACGCTGATGAACTCGACTCCTTCTGTACTGTGGTAGTCGCTGTATCGATCCTGCATCTATACCTATTCTACAGCTGTCTCACGAATCCAATTTGCCTAATTGAGCCCTTCGATCTTCAGAAATTATGAGGCAAACTTAAATAAGAGGGAGCACTGACCTTGCGTCTCACCTAAAGCTGAGCTAAGCACGGTTCCCGGTCATTTGCTCATGCCCGGCATCAAACATTAACCCGGGGATTCGCAGGCAGAAGCCGGTGCCTGCAGCAGCACCCCGAGGGCGGTGCGGAACGGCGCTCCCCGAAGGGAAGCAGTGAGCTGGGCATGAGCCAGAATAGGTGCGGAACAACAGCGAGCAGGGAGGCTTTAAACCCTGCAGGGCACAGCGAGAGAGCGCCCTGCGAGAGCCGAGCAGCGGATCCTCGTGCTGCTGCTGCAATCTGCCCTTGGAACAAACGGGAAACAAGCAGGGAGAAGAGACACAAAAAACCCTCAATCAAGATCTGGAGCCTTTTCCGTCCTAACCAAGGGATGGTCCTTTTTGCTTCCAAGTGACTTGGAATTTATTTGCCCACAAATACGTTAAATGTAATTTAATTTATTTATTTAAGTAAATATTTTTTTAAAAATCGGGAGACGCTCATCGATGTTAATCTTGGATTATCACTTGCTTTTATATTAACTAATATCCGTGTACATTCTCAAAACTGTTTTAAATTCCTTTCTGCCTGCCAACCGACCAGCAGTATAGGTTTAAAAATAGTCCATCTGGCAAGCTTTAAAACACGCAGTAGGGCTTGCATAACCCTAGAGAGAAGATTTATCAGAAATATTGTTTAAAGGAAAACACGGATAGGAAATGACGCAGCACGCAGAACCTCGATGTGACACAGGCAGGGCCACTTCGCACATTCTGCAACATGTCACGACCTATTCCTGTTCTCCGGTTTAATAAAGTTTTCGCTATATCAACCACGAGTTAATCCCCAATTTTAAATTTCGACTGAAACGCACAAGAACTTAAATGACGTCGCGTTTCCTGCTCTGTCGCGCTTTGCGGAACGCGGCCGCAGGACTTCCTTTTCCACGGCGTCCTTCGCGCCGGGCACTGCGGGCCCGTTCCCGCACAATGAGGAGCGGTCCCGGCTCCCGGCGGGAACGCTCCCGCCGCCCGGGCCCGGCGGCCGCAGGCGCTAGGCCGCAGGGAACACCCTCGCACGAGGCCGCGGCTGGAGAAAGGCCGCGGGCCGCACCGCCCCCACCGGCGGGCCCGCCTGGCGGCGCCGCGGCCGCGCCAGCTCCGCCGGTAGCCCCGCCCGGGGCCGCTCCCGCCCGGGGCCGGGGCCGTTCGCCGCCCCCGGGGACGCGCGCGGGGCGGGGCCAGCGCGCGCCGCCGGCGGGCGCGCGCGGCGCGTACGTGACCGTGGGGGGAGGGGCGGGGGGGGCGGCGGTGATTAGGGAAAAGGCCCCGGGGCAGAATGGGGACACTGCGGGGAGAAGGGAAAGGAAAGGAAAAGAAGGACGGGGAAGGGCGGCCGCGCCCGCCCGCTTCCCTCCCCCTCCCCCCCCGCCGCGGACGGCGCGTACCTGCAGGTGACCTGCTTGGTCCAGCCGCCTCCCCCCGGCCCCGCGGAGGGCGGCGGCACGGCCGCGAAGTCGAAGGCGACGGCCGCCGCTCCCGCAGCCGCCGCGGGCGACCCCAGGGCCGCGGCCGCCGCGCCCGCCGTTGTCTCCAGCGCCGCCACCGCCTCCGCCATTACTGTTTATCCCGCAAAGCGGCGGCAGCGCCGGAACTTCCGGGAGCAGATCCTTCCGGCCGCCCGGGGCGGGGCGCGGCCGCGGCACCGCCCCCCAGGCCGAGCGCCGGCTCCCATTGGCCGAGCGGGGCGGGCGCGCGCGAACGCGCCGGGGGCGGGGCCGCGCCGGTGCTGCCCTCGCGCGGACGCAGGGACCTCGCGGCTCGTGCGCGCCCCCGTGGCGCCGCCGGGAGCGCGCTCGGCGCGGCCCCGCGCCCGGGCGAGGGGCCCAGCTCGCCCTGCCGGGACCAGCCGGCGGCGGGAAAGGGCCTTTTCCAGGAGGGAACGACACGGAACGGCGACGTGGCGCCGGCGGGGGGCGGGGAACGAAACGGGACAGTGGCGCCGCAAAGGCCCAGCCCGAGAGTTGGCACTAAGCCACTCAGTGCTGCGCTAATGGGGTAAGAAACACCGCGTCCTTCTGCTGTGGTATCTCCCTCACTGCAGATATTGCAGAACCCTCTGGATACAATCCTGTGTCGTGTGCCCCAGGATGACCCTGCTTGAGCAGGGAGGTTGGGCCAGATTATGGTTCCATCAACCCGACCTATTCTGTGATTCTGTAATAAATCCGGGTTGGGAAACTACTGTTTGCCTGATCCGCATGGTGCCCTTGGATTCCTACTGCCAAGAACCTTAAGCCAAGTACTAAACACATTCCTAAAAGATAGTGACAAGCTGGGGCGCAGGGGCAAGGTGAAGGGAGAAGCCTGTCAGTGAAGTGTTACTGATATTTTGCCTCTGTCCTTGAAACTATATTAATAAATCAAACATATCCAAGTCATCAGTCACCCCAAGGAATACTGAAATGAAGCCTTTGCTCTAAACATAGGCAGCAGGGCAGTACCCTAAGATGCTGGGCTTTAGGAAGGGCACTAGACAGGAGAGAAGAGGTAAATCTGGTTTCAGGTTTCCTTGAGACAATGACTTCAGTGGCCTCAAACTACCTAAGGAGTGAGGCAATGGGAATGCTTGCTGGTATTTTCTGGAAATGTGCAGAATCCAGACCTGGGTAAACATAGTTCTGAAGTAAAAAGAGGTGAAATACACATATCATTTTTAACAGGCTTCAAAACAGGGTACAGGTATGCATAAAACACAAAAAAAGGCTCGTTCTTGGAGTGGACTTTGAACTCCAGCAATCTTGGAATGAGCAACTTCTTTGAATGATTGTGTAAGACCAACCTTCATTCAGGACATGGAGCACCCAAATAAAGACCTTGATCCAGGCTCTCTATGCAGCAGGCTCCCTCCTGATATTATCAGCACAGTGATCAATGCCAAATAGTTCATAAATTCAGTTCCTCAAATCTTTGTTATGAGAAAGCCTGGATGTTAAATGCAAAACTCTCCCATGAGAATTGGGAAGACCTTTATTAATATCTAAAAGAAGAAACTTATTTTACTGCATCTGGTTCCATCACAGAGCATTTTTCACGCACTTTTCAGCACGGAAGTACAAGTTCAAAAACTGTTCCAGTTGTGTGTGCTCAGTCTTGCATTCTGTTAGAAACAGTTGGAGGAAAAAAATACTTCATATTAGGAAAAAAAAAATCAAATACTTTAAAGCCATTAAGATAATCCGGGAAGTTATTTTGGATCCATTAGAATGATCATGAAAATGTGAAAGTGGAAGGACCTTGAGACAGTTAAAGAGGTTAAGTCACTAAAGAGCAACTTTGTCACACCTTGGTGTTGGTTAGATTGTTGCCCGGACAAGAACAGACAGTTCCAGGCACCATGGTTCTCACTAAGGTAGAAGAAGCAAATGGTTAAATGTGTTCTATTCGATTCTGCATGTCCCCAGGAGGCTTCCTAGGATATTGGCAGCCTAGGAGCCAGCTTCAAAAACAGAGAAACACCAATGGGCAAATCCCAACCTAACAACTGTAAATAGACCCTTAGAAATCAGGTACACAGGGAAAGGAAAATACTGTCCCATGGTGGATGTGACAGAGTGACAAAAGTAATGTGGAATTTGCCATTTCCTTAATGCCTCTGGCAGTGACACCTGGAGAGAGGAAAGGCTTCAGGGGAGATGTTAACTCTAGGAATCACTCAGAAAGAAAAGCCAGGCTTTCACTCAGGAAGAAAGGCCAGGGTGGCCTTAGGGCCCAAGCTCTCCGGGCAGCAGGAATTTACCATGGCAATTTCTTTGTTCCCAGCCACTCCCGTTTTACTCAGGGACCTGTTAATATTAACTTCTACATCTGAGGCCCGGAGGGGGAAGCACCAGCAGCAAAACTCCGGGTCACAGGCAGGCAAACAGGACTGGAAAGGCAGCTAACACTGCAGCAGGCAGAGGAGTGAGTTATACACTGCCCCACACTTTCATACAAACCTGTCTCCGGCTCTTCTCCAGGGTTTTCTCTCCTGCCAGTCACCTACTGGCTGCTTCCAAACCCCACAGTCGCTATTGTCAGCCATATATCACACTGCAGAAGCCTGCTGGGAGCAATTCCAGAGCTGGGATACGCACAAGACTGCAGTAGTGCCCTCAGAAACCTGTTTGACCTGCCTCATTTTGTCTCAGAGACCTACAGGTTCATATTGGACAGCTGAGCTAAAAATCCAACAGGCTGATTTTCTACTGTATTTAAGGAAAAAAATGACAAAACAAGCAAAACATCCTTACCCCTGGCTTACCTAATATGACAGGCTGGACTTGGGTGCCCACCGCATAAGATCAACTTGAGATGATGTTGAGAATGGGAAACTGAGTGACCAAGAAACTGACTTGGTTACTTAGCCATCTTGCCTGAGAGTATGTCAAAAACCTGATGGTCCAGATAAGTTCCTACAATACTGCAATACTACAATACAAATAGATTTAATGGAAAATAAAATTTCATCATTATAATTTGTGTGTATTTTAAAAAAATGTTATTTTACCTACACATTTTCTTTCCAATACATCTGGCTACCCATCCTCCCAGGAAAAAGATAATGTTTACAAAATCTTCAGCATCCATTTATGGTATCTAAGGATGCAATCTATCATTTCTGCAATTAAATTCCCTCTGGACTGGGTAGCAGAAGTCAGAGGCAGATTGTCTTTGTAACTCAGCAAGCTTTGTTTGAAGTTTCCTTGGATGTGTTTAGTTGAAGAGATTGGAAGGATGTAGAAAGTAAGACACGATTTGTTACTGCTGGGTTAAACAAAAGGTGGAAGAAATTTCTTCGGAAAGGGATGAGTGTAAAGTGCAAATACTGGTTTAACAACCTATGTTTTACAATTTCCTGATTAATGGATTGCAGTAAAATCAGTTCCCTGACACTGATTACTTCAGCAATGCGTTAGTAATTACTTCAGCTAGTTCTATGTTGTGCATGGAAGCTGGACACAATCATGTCTGTCTTTTAACCTGTAGATCAGCTCTTTCATGGCCGTCTAACTCTCAACTCTGATATTTTCTGCAGAATATAAAACTCAAACGTACAATACCAGGAGGTATTTTTTGGGAGGGGACAAATATTAATTTCACAGTCCTTATTCAAAACTGCCCTTGAACTGCTAGAATGGATTGTCTTTACAGGAGGAGACTGGGATAGCTTTTTGCTGTGAACTCAGCTTGTGTTCTGGGTGTAGCCAGGTATCTGCATCGTAAAAAACGTGGCCACAACTGTCTTTAGGCCTGAAGCTTTCCTTGCTGGAGAGGCCAGGAGCTGGGTAGAGCTCTCAGCCTGGGAAGAAAGAGCTTTAACAGCTGCATTTGGCAAATTTGTGGGGGAGGCATGAATGTGATTCCTCTGCTTTTTAGGAATAAGCACAAAGGGACTCAGTCTGCAAGGGCATTGTCTTAGCGAGCAAGTAATTCACTGATTTAAAAAAAATCTAATAGGAAAGGAATCTGAAAAATGAGAAAAGTCTTTTAAAGAGCAAGGGGGAAATGTGGCTCTGCATGAACAAAAATAATCACAGAAGCCTTCCTGGCCCTGCCGTGGAGTGGCCTCCTGCACTCTGGGCAGGGAGCAGTTGTGGAGCTCAGCTGTGCCTGTGGTTAATAATAAATAGACTCTCTTGGCCAGGAGTTCTGGCCAGTGCACCCCCTCCTCTGCCTCCTCCCAGGGCTGCCCAGGCACGGCTCCAGTGCCCGCCCAGCCTCCCTCCATGAGACAGACACTCGAGGTAAGAGACACCAGGCCATTGCTCCATGAGCTCGGATACGCCGCATGGGTCACAGGGGAGGCGGGAGGAGAGCAGCCCCCGTGCTCGAGCTGCCTGAAACGTGCACTGTGAATGTGCAAAGTTTGGTTACAAGGCAAAAGGTCGTATGGGTCTTGCAAGAAAAACTTGCCAAGCTTTAAAAATCTTTGAGCCAGCTCAGGCTGAATGTTGGCCGAGCTTCCCGTGAATATCAGCTCAGCCCTGTTGGGTTTCAGGTGGTGACCAGCTGGTTTTTATCCACTGGCCAGTGCAGCTTGGGCACCCCTTGGTGTTGTGCTTCAGCGTTTGGGGGGTTGTTAAAATTCAGAGCACAACTGGAGCAGCTCAACCGATCCCTGGCGTAACCCTGTTGGCTTAATGAATTTATTCTGAAGCTGACTTTGCCCCAGAGAGTGAGGGGTGTGTAGGCACACACACCAGAACATTTGCATGAACCCATGAACAGCTCAAGCTGCTGAGCTTAGCATGAAAAGGATTTGGAAAGTGGAAAATCTTAGTGTTTCAGTCAGGTGTGTATCGTGTCTAGTTGATCCAGTTCCACATTTCTTAAATAGCACAGCCCAAGCTGTCCTGTGTAGTTGAAGTCTTTAGATTTGGGCAAATACACTTTCTGTGGGTATAAGAATTTTCTATACAGCTGAAGTGCCACACACTGTACTGAGAGCACAGCCATGTTCTGATAAGTGTAACATGAGCACAGTACTGTATTTTAATTAATTTTCCATCTGAATTAAGAATAGGCACAAAGGACTGAGGAGGGGAATCCTTTCCTCCTAGTGAAGGGGTGAGGAACAGGGAAACTGGAGGAATACGGCCAAAAGCCTAGGGAAAGTATGTGAAGCAGCCAGGCATTGAGTGAAACTGCCTTGAGGCCCACACCAGACCACTCTCTTAACATTTACAGCTCTCTCCCCCTCTCTCTCTGTTTGGGAATGAATTTAATTAGAGTGAAAAGGAGTTGCTAAGAGACCAGAGGAGTTCTGGAGTTTGTTGCTGGGGCTGAATTGCCACTCTGCTTCCAAGGCACTGTGCTAAGAAAGATGATGTAACATGAGCCTGCATAAAGCACTCCCGGCTCTAGGGAAAGCTGCTCTCTCCTCCTTGCAGTTCCAGTCTAGTTTGTCAGTTCTCAGCTCCTTTTTGAGCTGCTTATTTTCTCCTAGACACCGGCAAAAAACAGGTTCATATCCCTATAGCTCTATTCTGCCTTGTAGATTCCTCCTTGTGACCTTTCACGTTGGAAGTGGCAGTGGCTGGGCCTGACATCTATCATGAGCAGGTCACTTTGGAATTTAAAAGGTCTTCTGCTTCAGAATTCTCCCTAATTTGCTACTCCTCATCCTTTCCTCTGCTCCATCACGATTTCAGCCCAGCATTGATAATGGGCCAGGTGACCCTTTCCAACTCCATTTCTGCAGCTTAACATTTTGCTTTGACACCCTGGCTCATGCTTGAAACACCTGAAGATTCCAGGCAATCTCCTAGGCAAGGCCTGTCTACCTTCCAAGGTCAAGGCAAGAACTGATATGTTTAGCTTCTCAGGGTCATGTCATTGTGAAATTACATCTTTCCTTTTCACCTGACTTCTGTTATCTCAGGACCATCCATATGCACAAGATGATTAGGAAGATAACCTTCAGCCTGGGAAGACACATGTCCTCCATGGCACGTGGGACCACCCAGGTGAGAAGACTTCTGCATGGTGAGTAGTGCATTCTGAAACAGCTCCTGGGTGGAAAGCATTTTCCTCATCTGAATTCAGCAGAGACCTTGCTGGCAGTGTTCTTGGAGCACAGCAAAGAGCCACAATAGCCTTGGTGTAAGGTAGTCTTAAAATATATTGAGTTACTATGGTATCCTGGGTGCTTCCACTCTTTTAAACCATATTTCCATCTTTAGGCATGGATGCAGGGCTCAGTTTGCTCACAATAATGTTCAAGTAATGTTACTGGAGCCAGTAACCATAAAACTGCAAAAGTGGTGGCAGAGGATCCTTCAGTGATGGTGATGAGGAATATAATTCATATTAACAGTAGAGATATTTTGCACACATTTCACTTACATAAAATACAGCTCTAGTCTTCTAAAAGTTATTTGTAAATTCGCCCCAAAGAGCAGCTGAAGAGGGGGATAAATTTGTGATGACGACAATTTGCTTTTTATAAAACAGCTCAGTAGTTACTGCAAATACCCACACAAATAACTCACTCTTCTGTGTTTATCCCCAGGTGGTTATCTCAGGATTCATCCCTCTGTACAGGAAGCTCTGGTGCAGGGGAGACCCGTTGTAGCCTTGGAAAGCACCATCATTACACATGGCATGGCCTATCCTCTGAATTTGAGGTGGTGGATGTTCCCCATTCAGTGAAGTTGTGAGAATGAAGCACATACCTTACTGGATTGGTATCAGTATTCTTGGTCAAGCCTAAGCTGTTGCAAGAGCAAATGGAAATGTCAGGTTGTTAGGCATGCAGACTGTGAGCTCAAGTGTAAAACAATTGGATTTGGACTCTTAAGAACAAATGTGAGAGCTTAGTTATCTCCTTATCCATCACCTTAAATTTCTGGCTTCCTTTAAAATGGAGCAGCTGATAATGTCACCACTTGCACTAAAAGAGAGCTATCAGCCTCTTCAGCTGCATAGTTTGTAAAGACATTGAAAACACTCTGCACTTTCTTTTCCTGTGTCTTTTGTAATGCAAAATCAATTTTAAATCTGTTCCTTAGCCCACTCAGAGCAGCTACTGTGAGAGCTCCTGGTTCTTTCTCACTGTCTTCTGTACCCTGCATGGAACCCCCCACATCTACTCTTTATTTATCAATTTTCAGTAGACTCGTATTTCATTGAGTTACAGTGCCAGAAATTGTTGCACTCTCCCCTCCATCCTTGCTTCCAGAAAGCACAGAAAGGTTTTGGTATTGATTTTCCATCTTGCTTTTTACCTGGCCATTATTCTGCCTGACATTCTGTCTAAAAATGAAGCTCAAAAAACTTGATTTGGGGGAAGAGGTAGTTTCAGTAGTTAAAGATTGTCGAGCATATGTCCAGATAGCTCAGAAAGGGAGAAGAAGCTGCTCCTAAAAAAGATAGTGTGTGAATGATAAGTACAAAATCTGCTAAACTTAGGCTTAGTCTGCAGCCCTGGAGTACCCTCAGGCAGCAGATTTTTGGCTGTTGTTGCTCTATATCTCACTGACCATATTATGAAAAATATATCCTGGTCATTTGAGCAGGACTTGAACTACCTGGGGTTTCTGTGAAGGTCTATGATGTCAGAGAAATAACAGGTAAAAGATACAGAAAAGTCCTATCCGTATTTTCAGTTGGCTATTGTACAACCAGATTTGCTTATAAGCCAAATGATTTTTCTCAAAAATGAAATACAGAGCTTGAACATTGCCATCCTTGAAAATGGGAGCTTTTCACTTCTGCAAGTTCAAGTGCAAAGATTTCTGCCATGAGGCAGATACAAGAGGAACAGGACGTAGCTGAAATCACAAGAACTGTAGAACTGTGAATGATGACCATCAAACATGACAGTTTTCTTGCCTGATTGTTTCCATCCCTAATTTTATGATTATTGTCTTGTTTATCTTATTTCAGCATGGCCAGAGAGGTGGAAGAAATTGTAAGAAGAAATGGAGCAGTGCCAGCCACTGTAGGTATTTTAAGGGGGCAAATCCACGTGGGACTCACAGACGAGGAACTGGAGTTCTTGGCAAGCAGTAAAAATGCAGTTAAAGTGTCTCGCAGAGATTTTCCTTTCGTCCTCAGCCAGGTATGGTGTGCAAACTTCCAAGTGTGGTCTTTCCTAGTGAAGTATAGTTGCTTTTCTAGCAACAGCATTGTGCTCTCCAGCCTCAAGCCAGGTGGCTTTTAAACCTCTCAGAAATGTCATGGGAAGTGGAATCTTATTGGTAAGCACAAAAGCGGCCCTAACTAGAGTCAAAATACAACAGAGTAAGGGAATGACATACATGAAATAGGGCTCCTGAAAAGTCATTCTGGTTGTGCTGGCAAGCCATGGGCACTTGGCTAAGAATATTCTTATTGGCATGATAGGACATTATCACACTGCATGTAAACTACGTGACACTTAGGCCATCCCAGACTTAAAGTGACAGCTAAAGGTGCCACTAGCTGCCCCTGGAACACCCTGGACAACAAAGGCCTCTGCTATCAGGGCAAGAACAGCTTATATAGCAGGAATGACAGATGATTCACAGAATCACAGAATATTCTGGATTGGAAGGGACCCACAAGGATTACAGAGTCCAGCTCCTAAGTGAATTCCTCTGCCTTTTTGGCTAAAGGAGTACTTGTTTAGAATTTTACTGGTCAGCTGCTCACACTGCTGTGTGGCAGACCACAGCTGTAGCTGCTTCTCCATGTCACCCTGGGTGCTGACTGTGACTGGTTGTTCCCTGACAGGGCTTGTCTGGTGGCACTACAGTGTCTGGAACGATGATCGCGGCACACAAAGCAGGAATTCCTGTGTTTGTGACAGGTGGCATAGGAGGTGTCCATCGGGATGGGGAGAACAGTAAGAACATCAACACATTCTACTTTTCACTCTGTTGGTACAGTTTTATTCAATTCCTTCTTTTTCCTTTTTCCCAGCCTGTCCTGCAGTAAGTGTCTGTTCAGAAGAATGAAGCTAACATTCTTCTTGATCAAATTATGGTTGCTTTCTCCCTGACGTCCCCTTTCCAGAAGCTTCAAAATATTCCTCTTGAGCCCTGGACAGTTAAGGGGGGTGGAAGTTTCTCTTTATCCTTTGCTTACATGGGGTTGTATTGATAGTGCTTGCTGGTGCAACAGGAGCTGACTGTGCCTCTCCCTCTTTGTAATGGCTGGATAACCTGATACTGCCTGCCAAGCACAGTGCTGTTATCAGCTCTCTCAGCCGAGGAGAAGAGCCTTGCCACAAAAGAGTGTGCTCTGTGTTAGAGGTGTGTGCTCCCCTCTGGAAGATGGCCTGCTCTTGGCTGCAGAGTTTGTGGCTTTTAGGTGCTTTCTCTCTTCTCAGCCATATATATTTCCAGCACAGCCCAAGTGCAGTGCCCTGTTGTATGCCATGCCTCTCAGATGTGATGTAAATTCCAGAGCAGGGAGTTTCCTGAGGTCAGCTCCTGTGGTACTTTCTTTTTTCCCAAGCGTTGTCAGTTCCAAACTCAAAATCTACTTTAATGATATTGCAACTCCTTGAACCTCATCCTTGCTGTACATTTTTTTCTTTCTTTTCTACCAAATTTTTGCATGCTCTTTGTCAATGTGATCAAAGAGCCAAGAGATAGAACACAAGGCTGCACATCTGCCCTTAGCCATGTGACTTCTTTTTGTCAATACCTCTTCCAATCTCAACACTCAAAGGTATGATCTAAACCTTTAATATGTGCTTGTGGATCTAGCCAGCTATAAAGTCAGGCAGTGGCATCTTGGGTATATGTGGCTTTTTAGGAGGTCAGATCTCATCAGTTTGGAGTACGACACAATCACCAACACAACGCTGCTTGTCCCTTGACAGCTCTGGATGTGAGTGCAGACTTGACAGAGCTGGGACGAACTCCAGTGGCTGTTGTATCTGCAGGAGCCAAGTCTATCCTTGATATTGGCAGGACACTGGAATATCTGGTAGGAGCATGGGCTGTGGTGTCTGAAAGCATTTCTTTGTGCACAGAGTGCCCAGTGGCATTGGGAGGGGTCCTAAGCCAAAGATTTTAAGAAATTGCTGCTGAAAGGATGTGAAACCGTATTTACAGTTTTGTAGTCCTGGGGCTGTACAAGCACTTGGCTGCTCCCTGACATAAATCCATCCATGTCCAAGGGGCTGTTCCAGCAGCTGCTCTAACTGAGGTCAAAGGTAGTGCTAGCATGTCCTTTTACTTTGGCATCAGATTTCCTTTTCTGGGAAGATGATCCCAGAAACTGACAGATCAAGAAAGCTAGATCCATCAAACACCAGATAAAATCAAAATTAAAAAGGTAATCCAGATGATTTTCAGTAGTCGCCTTTTAAGGTCTGGCATGTTGGAAACCACCAGGGCCAGCACTTCAGGTGACAGCCAACATTGATATTTCTCAGTCATAAGCAGAACTCGTTTATATCCTGTCAGTTCATGACATGTTTTCAGATCCCAGGGTGTTATCTTGGACTCAGTTTGGTGCCAATGACAGCTGCATGGCTTGGGATCAGCCCTGAGCACACACAAAGGTGCACATACCCCCCCTACCTCAGTGAGCCAGATCTGATCTAGCCACTTACCATGTCTGGCTCTTGGTGAGAGAATAGAGTAGAAGAGAATGGGATGTACAAAAATAACCACGACCTGTGCCGAAGAAAGGCAGTTTCTTTCTGAGTAGAAGGAAAAAATCCCATTCTTTAGTTGGCTCCCCTTTCTGTCTACTGATCACCTGCTTGTCTCACCTCCACTGCTGCAGGAGACTCAGGGTGTGTGCGTGGCTGCCTTTGGAGAATCAAGAGAGTTCCCAGCCTTCTTCTCACGCCAGAGTGGCTTCCAAGCACCATATCATGTCCAGGATGAAGAGGAGGCAGCCAAACTCATTGGTGTGTTTCAGATGGCAAAGGGCCATGTAAGGTCTTGGAAAGGAGGGACACAAGAATTACCCTGGATGAGGCACTTTAAGCCTGCAGAAAAATTTGCCCTGAAAAATATGTCATCCCACCTCCCCCATTCCTACAACAAAAGTGCTTTGAAAATACAGTAGCAGGGAAGTCCAGTCTTTACAGCAAGTAAAACTGCAAGCCAGCTGCAGCCAGCTTGACATGCTCATTCATGTTTTATTCCACTTGGTGAAGTGGAGGCGACATGTTTACAAAAACAGCTTCTAGGCCTTTAGAAGGGGAATCAGTTTAAAAAAGAAATAAAAGCCTTTGCCCCTTTTACTGTACAGACAGACTCAAAAGAAATAGGCAGATGTGAATTGGTTGGCAGCTAGAAAATATCCTGATCTTGAGTCAGCTAAGAACTGGAGCTTGAGCTCTGAGGCTTCGTACACCTCGTGCCCACTCTCCTCTGTCCTTTTCCTTCAGCACCTGACTTCTGCAAGGAGTGCCACTAACAATATTCCCATTCTCTCCCAGACAGTGCTCTGGGGCTGGGGCTGGGCAGCGGGGTGCTGATAGCAGTGCCCTGTCCCCAGGAACGAGCAGCCGAGGGCCAGGCCATTGAAGAGGCCATCCAGCAAGCTCTCAGCCAAGCCAGGTGAGGAACAACCTAAGCCTCTGCCTTTGCTCAGCCCATGGTCTTGGGGGAGTAAACAAATTCAGGGACACTGCTGCAGGAGCCTCAGCGCAGCTTAACCTTGGGCATGGGTGAGCCCACAACTTATTTTCAACCGTACCTTTATCTAACCCAAAGCTTGTTTACAGGACTTGTTATGGTATGTGGTTATGGAGATAAAGTATCTGCTGGCAACAGTGCTTCTCCTCTGATGCCATTTCAGCTGATCTATGGGCATTTTCTTGATATTTGCAGGTCTAAAGGAATCAGAGGCAAAGAAGTGACCCCCTTTTTGTTACAGAAGCTCACAGAATTAACTGATGGGATATCATTGGACTCCAGTATCCTCTTCCTAAACTGGGGAAAAAAGAAAGTACTCCTGTGTATTTCCTATCTCTTCTGATAATGCCTGGTAGGAAACACCATCACTTTATTGACAGTCTAGCAAGGAGCAAACACTTCAGTGTCTGCAAACAGATGAGAGTTTAGCACCTGCATCCTGACTTTTCAGGAACATCCTTACTGCCTTCATCCCCTTTCACATTAAAAATTGGAGGGCAGCACAGATGGCAGGTGTTCCAGAGCCCAAAGAAATCCCTCACATCTGACCCCAGAGCTTGCCTGCTCTGTGATGGGATCTCTGGATACTGTTGTCTGTGCTGGGGTTGCACACTGGAAGGTCCCTGGGCTTCCCAGAGCACTGTGCTGTACATCAGACCGCCTTATCCAGCATTCCCTGAGGGTACAGAGAAAGAGACACTTGGAGGACAAACACCCCTGCCCTGGGTGTGCAGGAATCCTACTGCACAGGAAAGAGAAAGCAGAGGTACTGGCTGGGATGCCAGTGTAGGATCAGAGGTACTGGCTGGGATGCCAGTGTAGGATCAGAGGTACTGGCTGGGATGCCACTGTAGGATCAGAGGTACTGGCTGGGATGCCAGTGTAGGATCTGGGAGAGCCAGATTCACATCCAGGCTCTGCTGTCAACCCCCTAGGAGACCTGACCAATGAGGCCACAATGGTAAAGGCATTTTTGGATATGAGCTATATGCAGCCACAAAGTAGGGCTTTCAAAGCCTCTGATACTCTGCTCCCAGTGCAATTTGCTAAAATAAAATTGCTTATAGTGACTTGGCAAAATCTCAATAGGTAATTCTTTCTGGAAAAGCTGACCAAGATCCTCTAAGGTTTTTAGGCTCTCTGCTGTAATGTAAGTACTTCACCTTCTCTTTTCTCTGTGAAGCCTTTCCTTCTATCCCTCACCTGTCAAAGGCAGGTTTCCACTCTGTGGCACTGGAGGAGGAAAGTGAACCAAAAAAAAAAAAAGAAAAAAGAAAAATCAGAGTTTTCATGCAGCATTGTAACCCACTACACTTGTCCCAAAGGATTATGGTATCAGGGATCAAATTTATCAAGTCCCAGCATGTATTTCCTGCTTTCTCTCTCTAAAAATTCCTACATAAGCTTATAACAGGTCAGACTCACTAGTATTTTTAATTTTCCTCAAAGAAACACCAAACAGACCTTGCACTGATCCAGAACAATGCCAGAGTGGGCAGCTGCATTGCAGTGGCCCTGAATAAACTACAGAAAGCCAGAAGAAGGAAGGGGAACCAGCCTGGGGGAGAGGACACGACTGCAGCCCAACCAGTGAGTCCTCTGCTGGCCTCCATAGGATGCCTCTCTGCTGACAGCACAAGATAAATTTATATCTGTTCCCAAAAGTAAAAGATGACTCAGCCAGGGACCAATCATGCTCCTTCACACTCTCAGACATTCTCCCTTTAGTTTCCCTTGTTATTCTTGAAAGATAAGTGTCTTCCTCTCCTCCCCTCTATCCACATTTACAAGGAATAGACACTGACAGTGGTCTAATCTCATTAAGTCTTAGGCCATCAAGGCCATTAAAACTTTAATCACCTTTTCACCTTTTACTGTGCCCTTATGTACAGCTTCAGCTCTATTGCTCTTAGTACCAGGGAACTTGTGACTACAGGAGTAGACCTAGAAGAGGGTAGGGAGAGATATTTTGAGCTGCTGAGCCATAAATGTTTATAAATATCTCTTTTTGTTGGCCTCCTGCTCATGATTGACAAAATCACAAGAGTTACAGCACATCCCGAACAAGATCTACTATAACCATAATACTCAATTCACTCTCTTGGATTTCGCCTGTGCCACGTAATTTGCAGAAAATCTATTTTAGGTGGTCTTTAGAGACATGAAAGATTTTCTAAAACCCATTTGCCATAAGATTTGTCAACATAAAAGAGGGCAGTGACTCCAGAGGCAATAACCCAGCATTTGATGAGAAAAAGCAGCTGTATGTCCCCAAAGAATCTGGAAACTTCCTGTTTGTGGAGCTGGACTGCTTATTCTGGCTTTATAAGACAATAAAAGAAGTGATCTGTAAAGTGTCACTGGGTATGGCAATTTCTCCTGGGAGTATGCAAGAAATTACTGTATTTTTCTGCCCACTTTTTCCCATTTTCTTTGTTTTTTACACCCCAGTGCCTGAATGTTTCTGAGGCCTGGTATATCACACAGAGAAACCATCAGCATCCCTGTGTGTCCACTGTAATATCCCACCTGCCACGCTGGGGCTGGCTGTCAGCAGGCAAAATTCAGAAAGCAACAAAGAGAAGAGATTTTGATTCTTTTTGATTGGGTTTGTACAAACCTGTATCTAACTATTCAAAATAAGCACTGGCCCTTACACTGTGGATGAGAGAACTTTCAGGAGGGTGGGAGAAGTGACTAGGCAAAGCAAAGAAGACATGAAAACCTTTTCCTGGAGTCCTTCCAACCACTTTTTACCTCTTTCTTCCCTCTTAAAGGTGGTGATTGGCGGTATCAACGTTGACTTTATAGCCAAGGCACAGAACCCTGACATCCTGGTACTGTATCTGCAGCAGTTTTCTTAGTACCAATGTAATTCCAGCTGCTTTCACTTGGCACAGGTGTGCCAAGCCAAGGGGGCTGGGGGGAAAGTGTTATCCATGTATGATATCCACGTGTGTGCATGCACACACTCGGGAGGGGTAGCGTTGCATATTTGGTGTGTTGTTTAGGTGGATAATGGAGTGATACATACTGACCTACTCTGTCCCCATGGTGAAAATCACCATCCCTGATGGGGGAAAATCACCATCCCACGCTCAAGAGAGGGACAAAGCAATGTATCATCCATGCACTCTCCCCACAGGGGGGAAATCCCCAGGTAAGATCCATCTCTGGATGCCTGAGACTGCCTTAACTATGGAAAGCAGCACAAATAGGAGCAAGAGTCTCTGTGCATAGTACAGGATTTGAGTCTCATACAAAAAAATAAAGAGAAAAAAAAAGAGATGGCTTTAAAAAATAGAACATTTTAAATGTTACCAGACTCCCTTTGTCTGAATTTGGGTTAAACAAGAAGCAAACAAGAAGCTAGAGTGGACCAAACCTGGGACTCCCCCTTGCAAATGCCAGCTCTCTGCATGGCCTGTACAATTTTTGTCAAGCTGTAGGAAGTACTGCAGATTGAGGTGGTGAAACTTGCTCAAAAATTGTTTGGTATCTCAAATTACTCTGTGATGATAGCTAAGGCAGGAAACTTCTGCCATCAGATGGGACAGCCCGTGAAGACCTCTCAGTCAGATAGGGAAAATGTGCTGGGGAAGCTGTCTGTAAGGAATTTGGCTATTTAATGATACAGGGGCCAAACAATGTTATAATGGTCAAGGGTGAAATATGCTGTGGCATCAGTTATGAAAGCTTGCAAAAGCAAAAGTTCAGCTGCTTCAGCTGTGATGTAACTAATACCATACATGGCCTACACTCAGCCATCAGGACAAGGAGCTGAGCTGTGTCCAAGGAAGGACAGGCACTCTGTGGCATGTCGGACATGGGTGCAGACCCCTGGATCACCTATGGCATGGTGAGGGGGCCAAGGACCAGTGTAGGTCCTGCTGGGAACAGTTGACAAGGGAAAAGGAAAATGTTGCATTAAAACGTGAAGTGTTAGCTGCCATTCTGTGTTCAGCGAGCCCTAGAGCTCATGGTGCATTGTGGCTGGTACCCAAATGCCAAGCCACAGGAGGATTTGGGAATTGCCACCCAGAAGGCTCCTGCTGACAGCTACTGTGGTTAGGCACAGAGGAAAAGCCCCTCTCAATATCTTTGTTCAGCTTTTTAAAGACATTTTTTTCTAAGGGTTTGACACCTAGCAGATCCTACCTTTACGCCTGCTGGATTTGTTGGAGAGCACTGGGTACCACTCACTCCTCGTGCTGTCTCAGCAGGAAAGCAGCTGTATTCTGACCTGGTTGCAATTCCCACGTGGCTTTCAAGGCTACCCAGAAGCTAAATGCTTAATATGTAACTATCTGACCTGCTGAGAAGGATGAACAATTTTGCTCAGAGGAAGTTGTTGGGAAAAGAATTATGGTTATCATTCTCTCAGGATACCCAGAAGTTGAGCAGAGTCTCATTTTTACATTAAGAATTCAGACGTCTTAGGACATGGAAGAAGGTTCCAGAGACTTCCTCAATGCTCTGAAACTTTGCCAGAAAGCATCAGCCCATCCTCATTTCAGATCACTTTTAGCAAGCCCATTTTCACCTAAATTCTTTAATCTGAGCCAGCCCCACCCCAAGCCAAGAAGAGATATTTGAATAGCACTCAGACTTGGAGTTACAACTGAGTTGACAAGGTGTGATGAGAGCTGCTCATTTATTTTTCTTTAAAAGGCAGCTGCTGGTTTCTCTCTCTCAGTACCCACCTGGTACTTTAAAGTGAGATTTAGCATCTTCATTTTTTTAGGGCCCTGTGGGGTTGTACAACAGTCACCCACAGCTGGATCCCTGAGCAGGAGGCTGCTACATCTGCTCTTAGGGCAAGGCTTGGCATAAAAAAGACACCCAGAAACTCTGCTTCTGGGGTGCATGGGGAACGAAAAGAGAGAATCAGCAGGCTAGGCAGCAAAAGGAGCTGACGAGTATTTTCACCATTCCTGCAGGCATCAGTTTTAAAACACAGATAACAGAATTATATGAACTGCAGTTTGTGCTTATTGCTGATGGCAGCTAGACCCTCTTTTAACACTGAAACAGGGGCCAGTGTTCAAATCCATGTTGTTTGACTTGCCTAAAAAAACACCCTTGCTTTGTATTTCAGGGTGTTGGGGTTTGGGGTTTTTCCCCCTTGGCTGCCTGTATTACAGAGAGTGAGCTTCAGAATTAAAATAGCCAAATTCATTTTGCTTTTGAAATCTGCGACTTTCAACAGGACACATTTGCAGATGGAAATATCCTCATTCCCAGCAGTACCAGTGGCAATTCCCAGGGAGCACAAGCAAAGGCAAGGGAGGGGCATTTTTGTTAATGAGCAGTGACAAGCAGTACAAAGATGAACAAAGGCTGCAGGTAGCTTATATACAGGCAGTTCTGCTCAGGTGGCCTGAACAGTTTAGGGCTTGGAGAACTGCCAGACAGAAAAGCAAAATTATCAAAAGTTAGCACCAAATCCTGCAGATTACAGAACTGGGGAGAGACAGAGCCAAAAAAAAAGAGCCTGAAGGTCAGCTGAGAGAAATAAAAAATCATATTTAGATGGGAGAGCAGCCCCTTACAAGGCTGGATGGAGGAGAAAGCATTTTGTGCACAGGACAGATGTGCAGCTTCATGCAGGGGAAGAAGAATCCCTGGGGAGCTTCAGAATGAATTTTGAGAATGCTTGAGCACAGGGATGGGTTGGGGGCAGAATATTCCTTACAGTGAGATGGCAAGACATTTTCTTGGTTAGAACACATAGTGGTGTTTACAAGCAAGGAAAATGTTATGTGCAGGGCTGTTTTTGTGCAGCTGGGTTGGTGTAGGGCAGAGAGACTGGGCCAGGGGCTTCTGTGTACAGGCATTAAGACTGCCAGTGGCAAGCTGGCTTCAGAGATGGAAAAGAGTTTTTAGGATTTTATGAAACAAGAGCTCTAAAACCACTTGATAGACAGATGAAGCCCAAATTGATCTGAGCACTTACTGATGTAATTCTTCTGGCAGAAGAATTAGAATGAAATGGGTGAGCGACTGCCTGGGTTCTGGCAATTTATCTGTGACAGAGAGGCAGATGGACAGAGTGGAAGGCAGAGGCAAAAGAAAAGATTTTGGTAGCCACACCTGTGGAAAAAATGGGTATTTTTAATGTGGGATATGTTTGGGAAGCAATGGGTGAGTGAAAAACTCTTTATTCTCTGAAACATATCCTTCCATGGATAAGGTGTAGAGGTAGCACAGGCAAGGATAACAAGTCTCATTTTACATTCAAAGGGGGAAATAAATAACTCCCACAAACTGCTTAAGGTGGGAGCTAAGTGGCCTGGAAGGCAGAGCCCCAGCAACTTTGGAGTCCCAGGTTGTTGTGAGCAGGTGAATTCAGAGGGCTACTTGCACCGACTGAAACATTCCTTAGCCATTCTAGGAGGCCTTAGCAAGTAAGACCAAACTAGCAATTTGTGGGGAGATCAAGTGAGTCTCCCCTCCTTGAGAGCAGGTCTTTGTAATTGAGACTGAAGTCAGTAGATGGCTCTAAAAAGTTCGTATTTCCCTCAATCTGTGAGCTGGATGATAACGGAGACTATAGCAACTATGCCATGCAGCCCTCCCAGTTTTGCCAATTAACAGTTCTTTCTTCCAGGGCGGTGGGCAAACAAATGCTGGAAGAGTGAGAAGAACCTTTGGCGGTGTTGGAAGGAACTTGGCAGGTGCCTGGTGCTTGGGTTTGCCTGTGGGTGCATGCCAGCTGTGATTTGGCCTTTGGTATTCCTACAGCAGCGGGAGAGGGTGAATGTTGACAAGATTTGGGACACATTAGGCAATATACTAGTGGGCAGACTGACTGGAAAAGGTGGGGCTCCTTCCAAGAAATAAGAGGGGAGGGAGTTGAGTTCAGGAAAAGGAAGGTCCACAAATATGAAGTTAACTAGCACATGGTGCAGTAACCCTGAATCAAAGGAAATAAGCATCAGTATCTCCAATGATTATTGAGCAGCCTCAGATTTAATTAATGCCAGGATATAGACACAATAGAAATATGCTTAGAGCAAGAAGTTGATAGGAATAATCATAGTTCCAAACTGATAAACCACATACCATGGACAAAAGGAACTGGGGTACAGGAGTTACTATAGAAGAAGAAAGGCTACAGTCCTATCAATGGGAAGGGAGCACACAGTACCTGTGACTCCACCACAAGCAGCAGCACACCAGTATTCTTGTACTGAAGTTAACAGGGACAGATAACAGAAAGATTTTAGGATTATTCCAGCTTTTAGACATTTCCCAACCTCCTAACACATATCTACTGCCACTTCAGATCACTAATGAAGAAGCTTGAGTGGAAAAAAACCCCAAAAATACCCACGCCGCCCATGGAGGTACAATTTGTGGTAACTTGAAAGGAGAGGAGGATTTCCCATTAATACATTCAGATTCAGTGGTTCTAGTAAGTTATCATGGTGGGAACAGTAGTGTGGGAGGGCCAGCACTAGAAAACTCAGTGTTCAGAAGCAGCGTGGGAAAACCCACATGCCTGTGATGGTAAAGGAGATAATGCCAGAAAAGAGCAGAATTTGCTTCCCCCTCTTTTCCTCCACTCCCAGATGTTCCAAATAAGCTTAAATTTCAGGGTACTGGTTCAGCTCTCTGTAGAACATCTCACTCAGCCCTAAGCAGACATTTGCAGCAGCTACAACTTAATTTCATCTTGAACATCCTTCTAGGCAAGGACTGATGAGCATTAAGTTTTTCAGGAGAGGGCTTTCCTAGAGACACCCATGCTGCACCAGCTGTTGCTGTGTTCACAGTAATCTGTGATTTGTTAAAAGCTTTTGTTTCCATTTGCTTTTCAGACTGTTTAAGCCGTCTTGGACAAGCTCCTCGCCTTTTATCAGCCCTGGGGAAGGATGAGCATTTAGAGTCTGTCCTGCACTACTGCCACCACATGGTATGTTGCACAGAAGTGGCACCTCAGGAACATGGGAGAGATGACATCACAGAGGGAAAATTCTTCCCAAGCCTGGCAGATGTCAGAGCCATCTTCCATCAGGCTAAGAGTAGGAATAATTCAATGCTTTTTTAGCTACAGACAATTAGAAGGCAAGGAACCACCTCCAAAACACAGGCTGGGTGTATTTTGGAGTCTGACCCATGGACTCTGAATTCAGCTCCAGAAAGTGGTGCTTGGATGAGGAAGAGGTAAATCAGGAGCAACCACATACAATTCTAGTGAAGGCTAAACATAACGAGAAACATGCAAACCTTGAACCAGAGGACACACAAAGCATTGCCAAAATCAACCTGGCTTAGTTAAAGCCCAAGAGAGGAAAAAAGTGAAGCTGGAATTGCAGGTTGGGCACCTCCCAAGTTCAGAGGAGCAGGATCCTCTACAGATCTTACCTGTGCATTGGGGAATACTTGACTTCAGCAGCAGCTTGTCCACAGGTCAGGGAGCTGGAGCAGCAGGAGCTCCCCAGGACAGCAAGGCAGAACATCACCACCCCAGCAGGGAGCAAAAAAACCCGGGGGGCAACTCTAACCTAGGCCATCAGGCAACTCCATGGAGAAAAGGCAGGACTGAAGGCAAGGCAGGGTGTGAGTGCAGCCCCCAGGTGAGGCTGGTCAGGGTTGCTGACAATTATTAGTGCCCTCATGAGCCTGGGACCCAAACAGAGTCCATGGGGCCTTGGTTTTGGCTACCTGAGCAACTTGGCAAATGAAGAAATCAGAACATTAACTCTATTTTGGGTTATAAAGGCTTCACCATGGCTGGTCTATAATCTCTTCTCTACACAACACAGTTTGTGCAATCCAAGTGAGCAGTCTCCCAAAGGAAGGGGGCCTTGCTGCCAGCCACCAAGCAATCCTTGCCTGTAACAAAATACATTCCCACCAGTGTTGGAGAGGAACCTTTCCCTAAAAACTCCAGCTTCCTGTCAGCTCCTGAGATAGATACATTTCTCCATCTACATGTTCTCTCCAAGATATGCCCTGAGTTCCTAAACAGATCATTCCCAGAAGCCACAAGGGAAGGACACCCTACAGCTCTCTGCCCCACTGCTGTAGAAATGGCTCCAGAGTGTGCTCAGAATCAGGCTGAGCAGCCAACATAAGATGCTGCTGTTTGCAGAATGCCACCAAGAGATGCTGTCCCACACAAGCTGTGAGAACGGGTGACTGGAGCAGGCAGGGCTGCTGACCGCTCCTCTCTTACAGGGGACACAGCCTGTGGAACTGCATGGCAGAGACCTGCCACTCATTTACTAAAGGATTGCTTTAACCTGCGGCATTGGTTGCACTGCAAATATTAACAAATAGCCATGTGCCAGCATTGCCTAGACTGAGATACCTGACAGGCTGCTTGTCCCAAGAGAGAGCAGTGAGCTGGGCTGGAGACCAGGCAGGCACAGAAGGAGTGAGCTGAGTGTGGCAGGGAAGAGAAACGTGCTCAGTGTGTAACTGTCCTCCCTGTTTCAGGACATGAGCAGCGTCCTTCAGCTGGAGGGGAAGAGCACAGCCACTTACTGTGCCGTGATCACCAGTGCTGGGGAGCTCAGCGTCGGCTTGGGAGACATGGACATCCACCACCAGATAACAGAGCAATATGTATGCACTCCCTCAGATCTGTGAGCTTTTCTTGTGGGAAAGAGCGTGGGCCTGTGAGAAAAGGCCCCTGGTGACGTTTGTACCAGGAGGGAATGGGTGTGCAGAGGGCATGGGAGACACCAAGGTTAACCCTGGACACTGGCCACTGGCACAGGAGCATAACAAGCCACCAGAGCCTCCTATTACTGTTGACCCAGATGGAGTTTCTGTCTGTTTCTGGTTTATAAATGTCACCATCATCCATGATATGTAGGCCAGAAGCCTCTTCGTTAACTTGTCCAAGTGCACTTATAGTTTCACATCTTAAAGCCAACAAGAAATCAACCTGATTATACCCTAACCCTAGCCCATATGTTTTCCTTTAGGGAAGAGCAGGAAAAAAGTGGACAGAACACTCGTTAAAGCAAGTTATCCTGTTCCTTGTCCTCCCTACCATCTCTGTTGTTTCTACACACTGAGTTGTATCAATAGAAACTGTTGCTCAGCACATCCAAACATTCGAAAACCTCAGGGAAGCATAATGGCAGCAGTGATTAAGGAGTGATTTAGTGAAAGCCCCATCACTGCACCTTTCCTACTCAACCTTTTATTGACAGAACAAAAGCCTGTGCTTCATGACTGACAGCAACATGGAAGTTAAGTGCAATTCACTTACCCAGTGACATCTCCATGAGGTGGAGCCTTCCTAGGGAAAAATCTGGTCATTACTCCAGCTTCCATCCCCACCCTGCCTCCCCCAAACCTTGGCACAGAAAACCACTACATGAGGGATTCGTTCTCCTGAGCTTTACAAAGCAGCTGAGATCAGTGGAAATTCTGAACCAGTCTTGTGCTGCACAGTGCATTTTGGCAGCCCCTCTTTCCACCAGGGCTGGCAGAGACACGGAGGGATGCTGCTCGAGTGCCCACAGTGCTGGCCTGGCATCCCAGCAAGTGATTGTGCAACCTCAGCGAGCCAAAGGAGAGAACAGCAGCTCTCTATTCCACTGCTCCACTGTACCCCATCCCTATGGGGTGCAGTGGGGCCAAGGAGTAAAACACCCTGCTGAACAGCCTGTCTTAGGAGACACTGTGCAGAGAGGACATCCAAATGACACACACAGCAAGGAAAGGTGGAGTCAAGCCAGGCATGGCCCAAGGAATCCTAGAGTGGCATTAAACAGCAGCATTCCTTTTCCCTGTAGTTGTCCAGTGAGGACCAGCAATTACCTTTCTCTGCTGGAGGGGGCCTGCCCATTGAGTCCAGCTCTTAATGGCCAGGAGCAGGGGAAGGAGGAGAAGATGAAACAAATGGAAAAATCCATTTTCCTTAGGGAATCACTCCTTTAGGTTCATGGCTGCACCTAAAGGCTGGAATACAAGTCAAAATCCTACCTCAAGTCTGACTAGCAATGATTTCGTCCCTCTGCAATGATTCAGGCTGTCTCTCCTTTGTGTCCTGGATTTTAACTAGGTGTCCCAGTTCAAGGAGAACCTGTGTCAGGCCCCTCTTGTTTGCATTGATGGAAATGTGCCTCTCTCCACTATTCAGTACGTCTGCCAACTAGCCAGAGAGCACCAGCTAGCAGGTAAGGAGAACTTGCCCTCACAGCATGTGTGCCAAGACAGTCCAGGCATATCCCTGCTGCTTGCAGGAGATACCCACTTACTGTCTGACATCCCGGGTTATTCGGCACCTCTTTCTGTACTCTGCCACACTATTTCAAATGGATAAAACATTTCAGATTTCTCTAGAGTTTTCCTCTTTGTGCAGCTGAACCACATTTCCTGAGGCATAGTTGGTAAAGCCCCTGAGCACTGCCAGAAAGCCAGGGAATGCTGCTCTCTGAGCCTTTTAATCTCAATGAGAGTGGCAATTTGAGCACTTCTACCAGTTTGAGCAGCAATGTAGTTTGCTTCTCAGAAAAAAGTGCTAAAGCATCTTTTGAGAGAAATTCTCTTCCATTCCAGAAAAACAAATGCAACCACCCACCCCCCCCACCCCACCCCCCCTTCCCCGGTGTGCTGGGGACGTTTCACAAGGCTTCCTAAACCTTTGGAAGGTTTACACCTTCCTTTTTAAAAGCAAATCCCAAAGAAGGACACAGTGATCTAAAAGCCTGGCAGAGGCTCCAAACCAGCTAACTGGAGTAACAAAAGTGGGATCTGGTTATATCATCCAGAGCTAGAAGCAGCTGTCTCATTGAACACTGAGAAGGAAACCTTGGGAGACCTTGTCCCAAGTTTGGGGGAAAAAAGTATTTAAGTGTTTCATGATTTAAGGGTGCAACTCTAGTTGTGCAGATTATGCTAAGTGTTCTAACTGCATCCTGCTCTGACACAGAGATGAACCACTAATTAATTAACTAACTAACTAAGCAATTGCATTGTTATTTTGAAGTGTGCTATGAGCCAACAGATGAGAACAAGGCCTCTAAGCCGTTCCTCTCGGACAGCTGGAAAGCACTCACATACATTTCCCCCAACCTGCAAGAGCTGAGAGCAATCAATCGGACCCTGGGGAACCCTCTACCAGCAGGTATTGAATACTCGGGAGGCTCAGTCAGACTTTTAGATAACCTAGATCCTGGAGAAGAGCATTTTCTGCTTCAGCCTCTAATACAGGCAAATTGTGTTATAACATAGTGGGGATTCAGAAGTGTTCATGGTATCTTGCCCCTTACTGCCATCCCTGTGTGGGCTGTATGGACTGATGTCCTATCAGAGCCCACGGCAGGCCTGGGATGGGTCCTTGCCCAAACCAGAGGTCCCATTTGCCTCACTTCATCACCTAAACAGGAGTAATATCTGGTTTGTCAACGTGTCCCTGAGGCATGATGCTCAGAGGACACCTGTCCCAACAGTACCATCCTTTGCAAGAAATGACACACCCCACCAAATGCAGATGGAAATCCAACGGCATTGAAACAAGGAAGCCTCCTTCCAGACAGCTTTTTGATCTCTACAGATATATGCTTACTCCCTTGAGAGCTGGGTTCCTCAGCATGGAAGTACAGTGTGGAAGTCTAACTCTGGAGAATCCTGTGTTTCCCATAACATAAAGGGCAAAAAAAAAGGAAAAAATACCAAAAAAACAACACCACATTTCAGAAGTGCCCATAAATCGTAGTAGAAGTGCTCATAAATAGGCTGTGTCGGCCCACAGAAAGGCTGGTTGAAGACCTTTACAGTTAGAGTACATTTTTCCCTCCCCTCTCTCTGAAGAGCTGCCATCCAGGTTGGAGGATGTTGTCCAGGCTGCAGCGGCCCTGGCCTGCCCTTTGCTGGCCCACCTGCACTGTGTGGTGGTGACCCTCGGCGCTCACGGCGTCCTCCTGTGTGGCAAGAGCCTGGGAGGGAGCATCTCCCTTTATCCAGGAGCTCACAAGCAGGTAAGGGCATGGAAAACTACCTCTGAGCTCTCAGTTGCTTCTTTCTGGGACCATATGGCACTGTTGCTATTTCTGGTGTCATGGCAGCAGTCCTGGGGAATATAGCATCACTGCTGGAAAATGTATGTGTTTGGAGGGGGGGTGGAATACACAGCTCTGAAAGAAAATCAAATTGTCTGTCCATATACTGCTGGCTCCTAGCAGCAATGTTTAGAGTCAGCTAGAATTAAATGTGCTTGTGTGAATATTCATGAGAGCGAGCTTCATTTGCAGGAAGCGGCATTTAAATTATCAAAGTGTGAAAAAAGATTATTGCCTTTTTTTCAGCCTTTTCCTTTTTTTTTTGCCATCCATGGGGATCTGGCATCAGGCACATCAGGCCTTACCAACTTGGGCAATTCCCACTAACTTCCTTTTCCTCCTCCCACAGACTGCTGCTGCCAGGGTCTGTGCCGCCCACTACCCCGCCATCCCCATCAGCAGGGGGGAGATAGTCAACGTCTCGGGAGCTGGTGACAGGTATGTGGCTCCCTGCTTTGTCCTCTCCAGCTGCATGTGAAAGGGCCGTAATCGGATTCCTTTGAAATTCCACTGGAAAAGCAACGACGCCCTGCTGCTTGAGGAGGAGACACTAAGGATATGAGAACAGGGCTGGTTACAATGATTCCTTGCAAAGCTTGCTAGAAATGTCCCCCGAAGCATCTTGGAAGCCAGACTTGCCATTATTAGTTTTGCTTTTCTTCAAGATCCAAGCCATTCCTGGCAATCTAAGAATTCTGAATTACTCCGGGCTGAGCTGCTAAAAGCAAAGTAAACCACCTTACATCAAAGCTGTCTTAGTAACTAACTGCCTTACTTCCACACTTCTCCAATGGAAGTGGAACTGCCACTCAAGAGCTAAAATGGCCCTGTAAAAGCATTTCATCAGGTTCTGCATTTGCCTCTGGCAATTTTGAAGCTCTTGCTTCAAAAGAGTCTGCTGTATAATTCGCCTGGCTGTTCACACAATGCCATACATAGGAGTGGGGAATGACAGCTATTATTCCTATCCCCAGTGATCAATTCTCAGTCTGTCAGAGTAATATTTTATTATGCTCCTTGTTAACTTGACAAACTATATGTAGCAGTCAGGTTGTTTTTTTTTCTTCTTGCTTCATACGTTGCAGTAATTGATTCTGTCCTTTCATTGCCTTGGGCTAGACCAAAAGTCTGTATGTGACAGATATTTCCTTTTCCCTTTCTACTTTTACCTAGCAATAACTCCACATAGCAGCACTTTTTTTTTTCTCTGATCAGAATGAAAAGGTTTGTGTGGTTTGGTTTTAAACATAGAGAGTCCTCAATATTTTACTTAAAACCAATCAGCTGGTGAGGCCACTTAACACCAGGACATGGTGTTTGTGTCCCAGATCATCTCTGAGATGACCTGACTGGAACTGCAAGCTGGCCTTCTCCAAAGAAGACCAAATGGTTGTTTGGAGCAATAGGTGTAATAACAGCAAAGAAATGGGGGCTGGAGGAATGTCGTGGTGTCACCCTGACCTAAGGAAAGCTCAGCTTTGCTCACTGCCTTGGGCAGGTGTTCCCATGGACACAGCCTCCCCTCTGCACCATCTGCTCAAAACACAAGCACTCTTTACTGCAGGACAAGTATTTTTTCTAGAGGCTAATGTAAACAAAACGTCTTTCTTAGGAGTTCCTTTTCCTTTCTAAAATTCAAGGGAAGACCAAAGGTGAGATAAAATGCACCACTGCCAACCACCTCCACTGAGTTACACTGAACAACTTGGAAGCATGTTTTTCCTTCCAAACCTATCTGAAAGCTTGGGGCCCATTACTGCTCCTATTCCTGAAGTAACATTGGTCTGGAAATTCCTCTCCCCAGAATCCCCAAGAGCATGTGGGGGAATTTTCATAGTCCCTTTGTTCACCCAGGGTTTTTTTTCCTAATAACCCCAACTGCTCCCCTGAACTCTGGAAGTCCCTGTTTTACAGAGTAAGAGTGCCAAAACAGGCTGGAAATGCCAGGACACTGCAATGCTGTACAAGCCATCTCCACAGCATATAAACTGGTTATGTGTCCCAAGCCCAGGCTGGTGGCACTTTCAAAGGACTATTGTAGAACCACAGAATGGTTTGGGTTGGAAAGGGCCTTTAGTGGTCATCTAGTCTGAACCCTTCTGCAGTGAGCAGGGACATCTTCAACCAGAACAGGTTGCTCAGAGCCCCATGCAACTAGGAATGGGGCATCCACCACCTCTCTGGGCAAACTGTTCATGTTTCACCATTCTCATTGTAAAGAATTCTTTTCTGATGTCTAAAGTGTAACACTTTCCCAGCTTAGCCCCCGTGAACCTTCACACTCTAGAAGCACTGGCCAGGGGACAATGCAACCCAGAAACAGTGACCCAGGGCACTTCATACCTCCCTTCCACCCTACGGCTCTTCTACAGCTCCAGAGATCTGCCCATGAGCTGTGCAATGTCTGTTTGCTCCTTGCCCCCAGCTGCCATGACAACCTAACACCACATGCCCACACATGGCATTGCTAGGGGATGCTCCCCAAAATATTTACTCTCAACTCCTGGAGCTGTTGAGAGATTGAACACTTTGTGGAAGTCATAATCTTCTGTGCCTTTGTTACGGATAAAAAGACGTTGATGTAATTAGGTGGAGTACAAAGTAAGGGCTCCTTTTACCTTCCCCATAAATGTGCTTATTAATCCTCCCTGCCATCACATTTTCCTGCCCTTGCTTCTGCCCCTAAAATGTGATTGTCTTCTCCATTCTCTTTCCCTTCTCCTTTGTCCTCTCTTAGCTTCTGAACATTGTTACAGTGGTTGCTGTGAATAGAGTAGTTGCTCCCAATCTATCTCAAACACTGCACTCACATCACTTTTACTGGGAAATCTCAAATGAAAAACTATAGCAAATGCTTCCCAAAAATCTGGCTTTCCAATGTAATTTCAGCTTTGGATTTATTTTTCCAGCTGTGCCTGTTGTCCCTCTCACACAGATACAGAAACTTTATCTCTCACCCCATCCAACCCTTTGGGGAGAAGAGGCACCAATATAATGAGGACATAATGAGGCATCAACAAAGAGCAGGGAAGTGACAAAATAATAGAGAGCATGGGAAAATTAGATTCCTCCCTTCTTAGGCTCCTTTCTTTTCTCCTGCCTCATCTGGAAAACTGAGGAGAATAGAAAATGTGGTACAAGAGGAAGTACCTCAACTTCTCAGATGAGAAGAAGAAAGAATGCAAATAAATTACCTATTTGGTATTATAGAGTATTTGGTACTCCAAAAATAGATGTAGAAAAAGCAAACCCCATTCATTGTAACCTCAGCCTTCCTGTGTGACATATTTTGCTGCTGTAAGTGCTGGTTGGGGTCCAAATGAAAGCTCTTTACAAACAGCCACATTCCTGGGTACAAAGCTGTTCCCCCTGTGTTCAAAACCATCTTTCTTTCCCTCCACAGTTTAATGGCAGGAATCCTTGCGGGGGTGCTTGCTAAACATGACACAGGCACGTGTGTCCGGATGGGTCTGCTGGCTGCCAATTTGTCTCTCCGCTCCTATGAGCCCATTTCCCCAGAAATCAGCACTTCCAGTGTCAGCCAGGAGCAAGTCAAGAGCAGGAGCTGGCCAGAGGTGAAGGTATGGAAGATGGACTAGAACACTGCGGCCTTCTCACTCATCACCTCATTGCACTCTCAGCATTCCTATTTTCAGGAACTGGACTGTGTTTTGAGCTCTGAGAACAGTCATCTGCTTTGGTCCTGAGTAACCCCTCAGGAAAGGAGGCCCCAACCCAGGGAACTTCTCTGGAATGAAAAGCTGATTTCTGGTCTTTCAGACTTCCTGGTTTCCTGACCTCCAGGCCTTCCAGATTTTCTGTTGAGGGAATTTTCTCTTCCTCCATCTTGTGTCACTGTTGTCCATTATCACAGTAGCTCCTCTGTCATTGACTCCTGGATCTTCAGGACCATGTCTCTTCAGCCGGGTCCAGCAGCAACTTCTGCTCTTGCTGCTTACTCTTTCCTATCCAAGAGGGCTCATGGATCACAACCTGTGGCACAGTGCAGCTGTCAGGAACATGACAGTGTAGGATAACCTCATCCATCTTGCCAAGCCAGCCAGCACACACCACACCATCTTGCTCTGAAGTCCCATGCCCCTGGAGAAAGTGGGCAAGACAAAGTAAAGAGGAGTGACCTGGGACCAGCTGGTGGCCTTTAAAAGATGACAGCCTCTCGTTCCACATGTCTTCCTCTGAACTTGGGGCTTCCTGCCTTCTTTAGTGCCGAGTATCAAGTCTGAAGTGAAAGAGATCAGAGGGAGTCAAGGCATCTCCCGTGGAAGCAATGAGGAAAAGTCACCTTCTCTAAGCATGTAACGTGCATGGGATGCAACTGCAGGTGCCAACAGATCAGTGAACACTGAAACTCATTAAAACTGATTTCTAGTAGAGTTATGTCTTGGTGCTGGCTGGTTCTTGAACCTGACTGATAGTAAACCTGGAGTACAGACTCACCCTCTGTTTCATCCAGAGACCACTGTCAGTGAGGCCCCTTGGCTGAGGAGCAGATCCCTGGTGTCTGACACAGCACTGAGGTCAACCAAAGCTTGATCAGGGCAGCTCTAACACCACTCTCCTGGGAGGGCTCTGCTGTTTGACAAGTGAGCTCCCACTGCAATTGATGGAGGCATTAACTGGGTGCCTTTCCTCTACCTGAGACTACTCCCACCGGGCTGTAGCAACTCCTTCCCTCTGAGCCCACCACCTTTCCATCACACACACAAACATTCACCATCATTTCTCCCTTTACCAAGACCTTGCTTGTAAACTGTGGTTCAGCTGACAGATTCTGTGCTCAGATGCCACACACCCGTGTGTGTACCCTGAGCAGGGACGGGGTGGCTGTGGCAGAAGGGTGGGAATGTTTGGGAACACAGGGGAGGGGGATTGGGGCCCACGTAAGCAGCTGGGCTTGCTCGCAAGCTGAGAGGTGGGACACAGCAGGGGTGGGGGAAATGGGCTGTGCCCCCAAGGTATGTCCCTGCACTATAAAAATTACTTCGACTGGATACAAAGTCAGGGGGAAAAGGCAGCTTCCACCTCTGCTACTGACTCCAACAGCTTTGTCCAGGCAGGAAGACGCTGAGCAAAGGCAGGACCTGAGGATGAATGTCCAGGCACTGACAGTCGCCACGATCCTCCTGGTGCTGCTCTACTCAGCCCCAGCACTATCTGGGGCACTGGGGAGCCAGGCTGGCAAGCTGGAGAGGCAGGGAGGGGCTGGGGGCCCTGAAGAAGCCCCTTGGCCACCTAGAGATGGAGGGGACAAGCTGCCTGGGCATGGCTCAGAGAGGAGCCACCCTCTGGCCAATGCATGGAAAGTGATGAGGGAGGCACAGCCCAGCTCCAGATCCCCCAGCAAGGCCATGGCCAGAGCTCTCCTGGGCAGTGGGGAGCAGGTTCCCCCTGGCAAGCCCTGGAGGCTCCCACTGCAGCCCTCCCGCAGCAGGACTGTGAGGCTGAGCCACCACCTGAAGGACTACGGGAAGTTCAACAGTGACACGGTAAGCACAGCCTGTCCTCGGGCAGTGAGGGAGAGGGCTTGTGCTGGGGGCTGCAGGGTGAGCAGGGGTACCAGTCAGGATCAGACAGGAGCAGGTGCTGAGCATGCCACGATCCTGCAAACATCAGGTAGAAAAGGGGTTTTCAAGGGCTCATAAGATGCATGTGAAGGCGCCAGTCACAGCATGGCCTCACGACAGAGCGTGGTTCTGGGTGCTGAGAAGGGGGTTGGGCAGTGACACCCCCAGACCCCCAGCTCGTACCTGGCAAGGCTTGGAGCAGACCCGATGGCTGTGAGCAGCTCAGAAGGAGAGTGCAGGTCTGGTAGCAGCTGTCCCCATGTGCTGCCCTCAGAGCTGCAGGGACACTCCTGCTCCAGCCCCAGCCCCTGCAGTGTTCTCCAAAGTCTTGTGTTCACTGCCTGCGATGCTAACAAAGCTCTCCAAGCTCTGCAATGGGGGCACCATGCCTGATGCCCTGATGGGCACAGTTGCTCTCAGCACTGCCCTGAGGGAGGCACAGCCTTTCTCTGCCCATGCTAAATCTGCTCCACGGGCTCAGCACAGCATCCCACAAATAACCAACTGCTCCTTTATCAAACCCAAACTGCACTTTGGCGGCACACAAGTAGACCTTGCCTTAACCACAAAGTGCTGGGTGACACCGTGCCAGATGCCACTCAGCTGGGGCGGGTGCCACCACAGCAAAAGAGCAGAGGCACTGGAGGGGTGTGTTGTGGTTGTGGTGGCCAGCTTAGAGTGCTTCCAGCCAAAAACAGTGGTGAACTGCCCCTGGAAGCACTTCCTTGGGCCCCAGCTCCTCCAGCTCCTTGCAGTGAAGCTGCTGCTCTAGACCCTGGTGAGCTGCTTATCTTGCTACCGCAGAGTGATGCTGCAGCTGTGACTGGGCTGGTCCTGGCTGCCACAGGCATTGCAGCCACCACTTTCCTTCTTTGTGCAGCACTCCTGCCACAGCATCCAGTCCCGGCCCTGCCAGAAGCCCTCTGACTGTGGTGGCTGCCTGGGGCTCTACACCTGCAAGCTGCCTGCTGGCACCTGCAACCTGAAATCTGTCTCCAGGCAGAGAGGTGAGTTCTAAGTCTCCTGGCAACTGGCACCAGGGATCCCCACGTGCGGCAAAGTGCAAGCACACCCCCTTGGCTGCAACGCTCCAAGGCAAAGCCTGACTGCCCCATGCAGGGCTGGGTCTGGCCTCTCTGACTGCCCAGGGCTGGCTGTCTGTCCTGCCAGCAGTAGCTACAGAATGGACAACTGCATGGTGGATGGGACATCCCCAAAAGTTTCTGGATGGGCTGGGATTTCACAGGTGTCCTGAGCTATGGCAGGACACCAACAGCCTGTGCTGGAAGACCAAGAAGGGGTACAGAGCATGGGATTCAGCCAGTAGCTTGGGAGTTCAACAAGTGCAGTCCTGCATATCACAGGCCCTGCAGAGCTGCTCACATTGGTGTGTGAGAGCTGTTTCATTAGGCAGGAACTGTCAGCGAGCAGAGATCACAGCTTTTAATGCTTAACCAGTGTCCTGATTCTCCAGTACCCTTTGGTAAATCCGTACTGCCCCCCGATTGGCCTCTTGCCTCAGCACGTTTTCCTACAGCCATGTGCACACAGTCATGGAATAGAAACTCATCCAAGGTTACTAAACACAGAGACCCAGCTCTGTGCAGAAAACCCCTGGCATGTAGAGTAGGCAAGTTTAATGCTTGTGTACAGTACAGTCTGTGTGTGCATAGCATATAGGGGATTCCCAGTGTATGTGCTCTGTTCATAGTTTTCTCTGGTCACCTGCTGCTGGCAGCCTCCATAGAAGGACACACAGACCCATGGTCAGGCCCAGCACAGATGGTCTTAAGGCTTTTCCTTACAGGTGGCTTCCTCCAAAGCATACAGAGCCCTTAGATGGAGAGTCAAGCTCACCTTGGAGCAGCACAGCTCAAACTAAAGCTGAAGAGGTTGTCCTGCACCTGGAGATCAACACTTCCTGTCCAAGTTTCATTTTAAATATCTTTAATAATACAGTTGTAAATGTTTCTTTCATTGTAATTCTCATGCTGCTGCTTTTTAACATCCCCTTTGGATTTTGTACAGTATGTAGGCTTGAGTCCCACTTTCCTGAGAGCGGCCAATAAATGCACTGAGTGGTCATGGAGCCCTGTGCTGGCACAACCCCCTTGGAGCTCCCCAGTGAGACAAACAGGGCTAGTTCACAACCCTTTTTAATTTGAGCCATTAGGATATTGTAGTAAAAGCTGCCAGTGTCTCAGCATGCTCACACACCATTTCAAGCTGAGCTAAGCGTTGGACAACCTGGGATCCCTCCCCACTCCTCACCACAGCTCCTGCCAAGGAAGGCCAAGCCCCATGCCACTGAAAACATCACTTGAGAGGAATGGTGGAGTCCCCAGGAGCTGGCTTGGCAGTGTGGGACCATGTAGGAGACTTGCTTCTGAAGGCTGGAGCCGAGCCACAGATCAGCTTTATTTAACATCCCACAGAGCTTTGCAGGCATCCTGGTCACCTTTACACTTGTGTGGGGGTGACCCCAGCTTTGCAAAGCTTCATAATGTTTACATTAAAAACTCCTTCTAAAACGAGAACCAAAGCATTTGATTCACCTTCAGCCCCACTGCAGTTCCCTTCAGTGAGCCACCCCCACCTCCTGTGACTGAAGTAGCACCAATCTTGCTCAGCACACCCAAGGGGCAGCTCCCCCCCTCCTCCTGGTCACCCCTGAGGGAGCCTGAGCCTGGGTGGGGGTGGAGAGTAAATGCTGCTGGCTTCTCTGAGCCCTCCTCTATTGTTGCTTCCTCTGTCCCTGCACAGCAGCTGGTGCTGCCTGCTTGCCTCCTGCCCAGTGTGACACCACAGCTGTCCAGCATTTACTGTGCTTACCACAGAACCACAGAGAGGTCGAGGTGGGAAGGGACTATGGGGGTCACCTGGACCATGCCCCTGCTGGAGCAGGGCCACCCAGAGCCATTTGCCCAACCTACCTTGTCCATGGCTTCAAAAGATTCACAGAGCACCACTGGACCCACTGCTCTGCTCTGGTGTAGAATGGAGGTGAGGTCCTCTGAACCCCACTGCTGGTCAGAAAGGTCCTCTCACCTGACAAAGCCCATGGATCACAGGGATCATTTTCAAAGCCTCTGTGAGTCCTGTGCAGCCCAGCATAGCACAGCTGCAGCAAAGGCACCCATATGCAGCTTTGCTGCAACCCCACAGCAGCTGGGAGACTCCCCTTCAAAGAGCAGACTCAAGGATGCTCCAGGTGCTCTCACCCTCACAAGCAGTGCGAGTCTAACAGCTTTCACACCAGCTGGAAAAACAGCCTCACCCTGCCTCAACCTCCACTCGACTTCCTTGACACCTCCTCACCAAAGGAGGTCACCACAGACAGAGGAGAGGTGAAAAGGAGGCCCTGCCTCCTGCCCAGCCAGGAGCACAGAGGGCAGCAGCAGACACTCTGCCCTTGCCTGTTTCCTACTGTGCTTCCCAGCAGCAGCACCCATGATAGGAGAGGAGAGCCCATCTGATGTTTGGGAAGCAGGTCTCCCAGACAAGATCCTGCAGAGGAGCTCCAGCTTGGGCTCCCCTGGCAAGCTGCCAGGTGAGGGATCGAGGCCACCTGAGACTCACAAGGAAACCGAGGGCTTGGCCAAGTCATGGGTCCAGCTCCTTGATGTCCTCTCTGGCTCATGCTTGGCACTAGGTGGGATGGTGGGAAGACACAGCTCATCCCCCTCCACAAAAACACCATGGATCCACATGCCTTTTACACAACTCGCTTTTAATTACACTTGCATGAGGAAAGGCCTCTCCTTGTGCCAAGACACCCTGGTACAGCCACCCAGGGAGCTGGCTGGCCCATCAAGTCCTCAGTAGGTTTAGTGGTTCCCCCTCACCCTCTTCCCTTGCTTGAAAGCTCCTCCTGGTAAGTCCATACCAACCCTGCAGCCCTCAGTGTCCTTGCTTTGCAGAGACCTACTTTCATACATCTCTGTTCTTCCCTTCCATGCCTGAGCTTTGCCTGCTCAGTCCCATGGGAGTCCCGCTTCGGCCTCCTGCAGCACCAGGCAGAGAGGAGGCAGGGCAAGAGTCACCAGTTAATAACTGTTCTAACCTCAACATAAATAGAAAAATACAACCAAATAAAGAATTGACTAGCTAAGAGATCCAATCCGCCGGGATGCCTGCAACGTGCTAGTGCAGAGTTCAGAGAGAGTGCTTGGTCCAGTGCTTGCTACTGTAGACATCCAGAGACCTGTCCCGGCAGCCCTGCAGCCATCCCATCTTCCTGCAGCACCACAGCTCTGTGCAGCACATCCCGGCCATGGCCAGCGTGCCCAAGGCTGCTGGCTCCTGGGAGCAGGCTGAATGGGAATGGTTGGTAAGTCTGATTTATTGCTGCTAAATGGTAAAGCCATTCTCTTCTGTGGAATGAGGGTGTGCTTCGCTCTTACTTTTTGTGGAGGAATTTCATTTTGCTGCCTGAAGAGACAGAGAAAAGAAAATGGACTCCCCAAAGTAACAGGCAAAACAAGTGTCATTTCCCACCACCTCTGTCCTACGCAGAGGTCTTGCTGCCATCCCCGGCTCCTTTTCCACAGCCAGCTGCTCTGCAAAGCTGGAAGCAGGGGCCTGCAGAGCTCTGCCCATTCCCTGGGAGCAGTGCTGCAGGCTGGGACCTTGCAAGCTCCCAGGCACAGCCTCCAGAGCCCATTTGTCCAGGGCACACAACAGCCCCTCAGGCACTGCTGCTCTTTAAATGGCCAACAGACAAGAGGATCAGGGATGCGATCTAAACACCTGATCAAACTCAGCCACAGTGTTCAATGACTTATCAAGGACTTCTAGCCTCATTCTGGAGCTCTTGGCTAGTTCCCCTCACAGTGGAAAATAGATTCAATCTTAGAATTCTCCTGGGCAGCTCCCAGTGCTGATCCCTAAGGGCTAACCTTGAATGAAAGGTTTCACTGAAACAATGAAAACTGTGTCATTCCCCCCACCAGGACCTGCATCCACCATCCTCAAGTCACTTTCTGCTGCTTTGCCCACCTGTCTCCTTTAGAAGACAGCTCACGGGCCAATCTTTGGTTCTCCCCCAGCCTCCAGACAGTGACTGACCAGGGCCAGAGCCAACAGTGTGCCAGCACAGGGATACATGGCCAGGCACTGGATGCCACACATAGTCACTATCCCTGTTTCCCTTGAAGCCCAGCCCTCCTGAGAAGCCAAGGGTTTTGCTGGTTCCTTACCTAGGCCTTTCAGGAACCTATTGACTCCACTCTGCTCCCCACTGGGAAGCGTTTCCAGGTACTCCTGAGCCCGTACCTCAAACAGACCTGCAGAGAGACAGAAATCAACAGCTTCTATTTTGTATCTCTATAAATCCAAGGGAGAATGCCCACCTGCAAGTGCACTGTCTCAGCTTACCCACACATTATTGCACAGGAGAGAGAACAACTCACCCCACCTCCTCCATCAGCTGGCGCCAGATTTAGCACAGAAGCTTTGGTCTGCCCCCTCCCTCCCCACTGCAAGGCTGACTGAGCTGCTGTACCTCACTCAGGGTACAGAATGTACCTCCCTTCATTCTGTTACAAACACAGCTAAGCCCAGGGAATGACATCATCTGGGGAATCATCATGCAGAATTTACCTCTTTTACTCAGCCACCTATTCAAGCATCCCTTGCTTACTAATGCTCAGGAGGAAGCTGCTAAACCAGCACTGAGTAGCAGCAGGGATAAGAAATTTCAGCTGCCAGTAGAGCCCCTGAGACTGTGGGATAACAGGAGTGAAACCACAGAAGCAGCTCTGGAAAGGAGATGAGCATCCAAGCTTTTTACTAGACAGAAGAACCATGACCAATCCAGCCCATTTTTCCTCTAAACACAAGAAGAGGACATGAGGAACTGCAAGAATAAACATCATTCCAGCAGGGGAATTCACTGTGGAACAGAAGAGGCATGCATATGGAGGATACTACAAGGGTGAAAGATGCCTGTAATCCCAACCCCACCAAGGAACCACCAGAATCCCTTCTGGTGTTCCTGTACAGACACTGCAGCCTCCAGCCACGGAACTGGGGATGGAGGTGGTGGCTGGGGAGCATCTCCCTGCTCTGGTAGGAGCAACAGCAGTTTCCATCACAGCACAGCCCAGCCAGAGCCCCTCACCTCTGACCCCCTGCTTCCGCAGCTCCCGCTCCTGAATGAAGCCCCCAAACATTTGTGTCTCCATGAAGACCTCCAGGAAGCGTCGGAGGCTCTTGGAGGAGACGGATTTGCGGAAAGCCTCACGCTGCAGGGTCCGCTCCTCTCGTTCCGTGGGCGTCAGGAAGAGGGAATAATGGCCCACGATCTCCACAAAGAAACGGACAAAGGCCTCGGACACCACCTCGTTCAAAGGGCTGGTTTCTAAGGGAAAAATAAAGAGGCAGTGGTGAGGACAGTGCTGTAAGAATGCACTAGGAAAATCTCTGGGTAAAAATTCCCTGTTTCTTTTCAGATCCAACCTGAGGAAAAAAAAGCTGCTCAAAGCAGACAGCATTCTAGGAAGTACTTGTCATGGAAGTAAAATTGCTGCTTGAAAGATACCAAGCTTTGTTTTGGTGCTCACTTCTCTCTGATGGGATGGGGAGAGAATATGAAGAGTAAAAGTGAGAAAACTTATGGGCTAAGATAAAGAGAATTTAATGGATGAATATAAAACTGTTCATGCAAGCAAAGCAAAATAATTGATTTATTCAGCAGCTCCCATGGGCAGGCAGGTGTTCAGCCCTCCCCAGGAAAGCAGGTCTCTAGTGCCTTGGGATGACAAAATAACCCACTTCCAAATGTCCTCCTACTTCCTCCTCCTTTCTGCAGCTTTATATGCTGAACATGACTCCAGGAACATCACTTCACGTGGAACATCCCCTTGGTCATCTGGGGTCAGCTGTCCTGGCTATGTCCCCTCCCCACTCCTTGTGGGCCCTCAGCCCACTCACTGCTGGGGTGGGAGGAAGGCAGAAAGATGTTGGCTCAGTGTGAGCTCTGCTCACACCAGCTAGAACATCCCTGTATTATCAACACCATTTCCAGCACAAATCCAAAACACAGCCCCATACCAGCTCTGGAGAAAATTAACTCTGTCCTAGCCAAAACCAGCAGATTCTCCAGGCTGCTCTGCACCAAGGAGATGCCCACATCATCCCCCAAGAGAGCTCTCTCAGCCCAGTCACCCATGAGCCACACGGCCACCACCGAGTCTGCAGCTCTGCAGGTGACTGTCCCCTGGAGGAGCCTGCATCACTTACGGCCAGCAGCAGAGAGAAGCCTATAAAACCCCTCTGAAAAGGAGTACAGGGGTTTGCTGGAATTGTAAGGGAAGGATGGGCAGAGCTGGGAAGAGGTAAGTACTGCTGCTCTTCATACAGAGAAGTGCCCTCTGCGCGCTGCAATATTCACATAGCTTAACCAAAATCCTGATCTACCTCCAATACCTGTCGTGTTAAATTCAGTTCAAGCCTAGTTCTCCTCTAAGAAGTGACAGACAAAAAAGGGGCAGGAAAAGACACGGGTTTAAGCTGAAAGGCACTGTGCTTTACCCTGCTTGCCATTGACAGGGCCCTCCTCCTTGTCGCTTGCCAGCTCATTCCTCTGCTCCAAAATGTGTTCTAGGGCGGCCTGCAGCTTGCGGGGCAGGATGGAGTCCTCATCTTCCATCTGTAAGACAGAGCCACCTCCTCAGGGAATGGGGCTGGGACAAAAACATCTCCTACCCTGTCCCCAGCACAGCAGGGGGAACACTAGAAATGAACCGTGAGGAGAGGGAGAAGGCATAATATGTTTGGCATATTCCCAGCACCACCCAGTGCAGTACTATCAAAAAGCACGAGAGGAAGGAGAAAGGGAGTGTCTTCTCCCAAATATTCCCCTATTCTGGAGGAATTTTACATGTCTGACCTGAGAGGCTACTGGGCAGGGCTCACCCGTGACCCCACCATCTGCCCATGAGCACTGCCCCACCACAAAGAGGAGCTGTGTGAACAATGCTGGCACGTGGCCAAGGTGAGCAGAGCCCCTGCTCAGGCACCAATCCTCTTACACAGGCATCAGGAATTCCCAGGGAGCAAGGGAGCCAAGGAACTGCCAGTGACTGTGCAGAGCTCCTACCAGCCAGCTGAGTCGGCTGATTCAGCTTAAGCTTCCAGAAGAGAGGTGCAAGGTAAAGCATAACCCCAGAGCTAAGGCAGCTGGCAAGTGAGGACTGTGGGAGGGCTTGGCCTTCACCCACACGCTGCTCCCTGCAGCAGGAGGAGCACTCATCCCATCTTAGTCATGGGGCTGAGGCACGGCAGAGACCAGCGCTGCCAGCGCTGCTCAGCGATCTGCCAAAGAGCTCTGGGAAAAAAGAGCTTCCTGGGCCAGGAGTATGTTTGCTCATTTATCCTCTTCCCTTTCCTCCTCCCCTTCCCACTCCTCCTTTCCACAACAAAGGGAAGTGAAAATCAGCAGGCAATCTTGCCTGCAGAGCAACACACAGGCTCCCATGTATCATCCTTCTGCTTCTGACACATCCAGTGCAAGGAACCACAAGATCCCGAGGCACTAAGAATATCAAAAAATCATCAAGGCTCCGTTCCCACTCAGGGCAAAGTATGTGGTGGGAGATGGACTGACAGACATAGGCTGGAAGAACCCACACTGCTCCCCAGCAGACAGTGCTGAGCCTGTGCCATCCAGCTCTGTCTTCTGCCTTACAGGATGACACTTATGGACCCACAGTGCTCAAGTGCCACCATTTTCCCTCTAAAAAAAAATAAAGAGAAAGAGGTAATTCCCAATGATTGAGTCATCAACAGCTGCGTTTTGGGATGCTGATGTTACACATATACACAGCAATCCCTACAACGCCGCCAACCACAAGCCCTGACTCAGTTTTTGAGTAGGGAGAAAGTGATCCAGGCAGCCAGACAGGTCAGCAAACACAGACGGAGGTAAGTTATGGAGGAAAAAGAGGAGAAAAGAATATGAATTAGGTCTGCTCACCTGTCTCAGAAACCGATTATTTACAAGGTCTACAACGAGGACCTAAGAATGAAAGAGCAAGAATTAAAAGGGAAAGTAATTATTTCCATCATCAGAGTTTATCTTAATCTATAACTGCTCTGCAGGAAAACACTACAGCCCTGTCCCTGCTCCTCCTACCCACCACTGCAGCTGGAGAAGGCACCCAGCATGACCCAGGAGCACAGCCCTTGTTGTGGCTCTCTGGGGATGTCACTCCAAACCACAGCACAGCTTGGGCAGCAGGAGGCTGAGCTCCAGGCCTGGCCCAATGCTCCTCACCACAGAGTGGGGACAGAGCTTCATCCTTTCTCCCTGTGTGCTGTGCCGCTGTCTCCTGGGAGGCAGGGAGGGAAATCCCTCCCTGAGCACGTTCAGCCTTGCTGTGCTCACCCTTGTGCACCAGGAATCCAATTCTTGATTATTTATTGCTATCACGAGGCACCTGTGTTAACCCGAGGGGCAGCTATCCTGGGCAGGCTGTAGCAATCACAATGAAGACTGACAGGATTTGCATGCAGCCCCTATACAGCACTGTGCAGAAACCAGCAGAAACTTTAACAAAACCATCTCCTACCCTCAGCAGCCCCACAGTGGGAGACTGCAGCCTCCTGCCTTCCCAAGCTGTGGCAAAGGCAGAGCACAGACCTTTCTCTGTCTGGAGGAGCATCCATCTCCACCCTCACCCCACACTCACGGCAGTCAGAGGATGAGAGCTCTGCTCCCTGGTGCTGCCAGCTGACAGAAAACAGCTCAGCCCTCAGGAAACAACCTGGAGCACAGCACAGTGTGGATGCAGGACTCACCTCCTCCACGGGCAGCTCCTTCAGGCGGGGCAGGGAGCTGGAGAGCAGGCCGATGAGGAAGGGGGTGGGCGAGCACACGATGTCGATCATGGAAGGTGGCAGCACGGGGATGTAGGTGTGCTGCCAGGTGAAGGGGTACAGTAGGGCCACCGTAGCATGGCAACACTTGGAGAGAGTGCTGGAAGACAAAACACAAGCAAGGGAAGTGGCTGGTAAGTCAGGGAATGAGGGGTGCTTCCTAGAAATCAACTGTTCCCTGATTGATCTCTCTAATTACAAGTGACTTTTCCACATTTCTGACCCCATTTTTCAGCTTCATAGGCAACGACTTCTGAAAGTTAACCCCATCCCATACTCTTAGGACAAGAGATAGGTTTCGCTGAACCAGAGATCCTGCTGCTCCAGTGTCCTGATGACATTTGTTGGAAAATATCCGACAAACATGGCATCTTCTATGCCACTGCCTTTCCTTAGAGAAATGAGTTCATTCTCCCACAGCTCTCTGGCAACAGTCAGGCAGGATATCCAGTTAGCCATGGCAGAGCTTGCCACAGGGCACCAGTTATTCATCTGCTCTGGGTCTGGAAGCATTTTTATGTGTCTAGAGAGGGGAAGGCTAGCTGCTATAAATCCTGTATATATAACATCATTTTGTTTTACCAGCATCCAGTAAAGTAGAGGAGGGAGAGGAAGGAGACTGGTGCAGCATGGAGGAGTCATGTGGATAGAGAAGGATGCCCAGCTGGCTCCCATTAGACTCCATGGGAGAATTTACATTCACCACTTTCAAAACCAAGCTGGGTTTATTGCTAACTTGAGAGGGAAGGGCTTTGACAGGTGTGGACTTGAGCTTGCTCTGAAAAGTGAAGCCTGCTTTCCCTCCCCTCCTCACTCCAGGTAAGTTTGGTGGATGTGCACCCTGTGCTCTATCACTGGGGCACGCTGAGCAGAGTGGTGTGGCTGGGGGACAGCTGGCTGGCTTCCATCACGTAAGTTCAGGTTAGCAGAACAAAATTGTAGTTGCTGGGACATCATTGTGACAGTACAAACTAATCAGGCAGCAAACATTGTTAAACACATGACACTTTTTGGAAATAAGGAGATTCCAGGGGAGAGGCTGGAATCTGCTTAACCTGAAAATTTTATTTGGGACTGCGACAGGTTGGGAACTGGCACTCAGGAAATATGCCTGGGATGTGTGTTCTCAGAAAGTCTCTTCACAAAATGAGGACAGTTTCCTTTCCCTTCACTCCCACAGGACTGTCTTTTTTAAGGGAATACTCTGTAAAAACACAGGAAGACCCTTCAAAAGCTGTGTTACAGACTGGTAGCTTTAAGCCTTTAAATGGGAAAAAACCTTCAGTTCATATCCTTGTTTGGGAAGGTGTGAGTGTGTCCCCCTCCCTGCATTCACTACTCCAGGCTGCCTCTCTGTTGCTGCTCTCCAGCTGTGCCTGCCATCATCAGCAAGACCACACCATGCTATTACAAATGCAAGGTAGATAACGAATCTGAGAGAAGCAAAATTAAAATAATGAGAAAACACAGAGCTAGCAAGAAACAGGAACATTAAAAAAACCTAAAACAAACAAACAAAAAACCCCCCACAAAACAAAACAAAAAAACCCAACAAACCAACAAAACCCACACAGGAAAAACGTGGATATAACATCAAAGTAGATGATTTCTGTTGTATCTTTCGTACAAGCTAATCTTGAAAGGAACTGCAACAAAAGTGAATGTGTCATCTTAGAAGTGCACTCCAAGCTAATGAGATCCTTTAAAAACCATCTCCTTCAAAGCTATGCCACTCATATATTTCAGGTCATGTTAGCAGATACAAAAGCAGGGGCTTCTCTTCCACTCCATTACTGCAGAGTGTATTTTCCACTCCTCAATTTCTGACTGATAATAGACCTGGTAATAACAGCAGCAGCATAGTGAAAGCTGAAAGAACTGCACCTTTCATCACTTGTGCACAGCAGTGGGGCATTACCACCACCCACTGTTACTCTTCTTTGAGGAGAGGACAAATGTGGAAGTGTTAGAAGTTTTACATTTGTCACCAATCCTCTATTTTGAAGGTGTATCCAGATTTTCTGCCTAAATATGGGATCTGAATTTGTAGACAGCATGTGAAAACCTATGGAAAACATCTCTGAGTCCAGGTAGCTCCACAGAGGAACAGTGAGCAGCTGAAGTATGTGGTTATTTATGGCATGGTGAGATATTATGGCAAGCTGTCTCCTACTATATTTATGGTGGCTTGTTCTTCCCTCAGCCCAGCTCTCGAGTCCCAGCGAGTACACATGGTACGTGAGAGATTGAGTGGGAGGAGAGATGGCTGAGCTCCAGAGAGTGCAAGTCGAAGACAGAGCTGTGTTAAGTCTGAAATTGTACACACCAGGCAGTGGGAAGTAAAGATAACTTCCCCTTCCACCCTTCCATCTGTGCATGACTCATTGCCTCCAGGGAGAAACCCAGTGATCTCTGCTCCCAAGCCTTTCTCACTGTGGAAGACCTTTCCAGGGAACAATACTGGTAGGGTTGAGGTCTGTGAGCCTCCTTTGTAGGCAGAGCAGTTCAGGGATGGACACAGGAGGTATCACTGAGGTATCTTTTTCACGTGTCAGACTTGCTCTGCAGGTAGTTTCAGGGAGCTGCAGGTTGCCAGGAGCCCAGGAGAACCGAGGCCTTCTGAAGTGACTCAAGCCTAAGCTCTCTCTTTCCTCTTGCATTTGGCACTGCAACAAGCACTAAGGGACTGCTGATTCACACCAGGCTGCTGAGCCTTGCAAAAGAATCCAGCTTGATAAATCCCTTTTATGCCACCTGTGTGACTGTGCTCTTTAGCCAGCAGCCACGTGACTGCAGTGTGCTCCGGGAAGTGTCACACGCTATCCTCAGGCCACACAGGTTCAGTCCAGCTGCTCAAACAGGACACAGACACCACTTTTTAGGGCTTTTGGTTTTGTGGGTAATCTTTAAAATGCTGCAGGTCTTTGAAGAACGCTTTCAAGATGCTGAGCACATTTTCATGGGTTCATTCAGCCTTCTGCAGGGAACATGGTTGAGCTGCCTGTTGCTTGCAGTTGAGACTGAGATGTCAGTAGTACAGAGACTAAAAAGTACTGAAGTACACGAGAACCCTCAGACCTCTCCCAAAAGGCTGATTTGGATAGGGACTGACACACAGATCTCTCTGGGTAAGCATTCCCTTGGTCAGAACAATGGCATTGCAGCAACCTGTGACATTTGTTTGCTTGAAAAACAACCACCACACAGCACCCTGGGAACAAACCCACCTCACAGCACCCTGTGAAGCTGCTGCTCCTTGGCAGCCACCTTGAACACAGGTGGCCAATACAGAAACTGAACACAACAGCTGCAACTACACAGAAACCCTTCTTCCTCTCCTGGGAAAACCTTCTCCAAGACTAGCTTGACTTGCTCTAAAAGATACCTTGACAAGTTGCAACAGCTTCTTTAGAGGGACACTGGCTGTTCAGCCTGGTTGCTTTCCACTCCAAAGGCATGCATATGTGATAAAAAGCTCCCAAAGCTGTCTCCCTCTTTGGGTTTAGGATACTGCATGATATCGGAAAAACACCATTGAATCAAACATTCTAGTGTAGTTTAATGCCAGGAAGTCCTGTGGTCCCTGCACTAACCAAACTGCTCAAAATATGCTGGCATTTGGCAATTTAAGACTGCTTGAATATGTATATTTTTAATTTTTTTTGTAAGCTCTGCCACAGCAGGATTTGTTTTACAAACACCTTCAGATTTCTGACACTGTGTCACATCTGGATTTACTTACGATGGATTACAGATCTGGTTTACAACATTTAGCAGGCACAGGAGCTTCCAAGCATTGTCCCATGACTTCACACAGCACTGCTGCAAATCCCACCAGGAGGATGCCAAGTTCCACCAGCTCCCTGGGGACCCTCACTGACTCCCACCAATGTGGCAGGTTCGTGCAGGTGCAGAAATGAGTATTTAGATGATCTGAAGAGACAACACTATTAGCTGACATCCAAACTTCATCCTTGGGTGTCTTCGTCTCCCTAACCACAGGGCAAAAAGGGAGAAAGCTGCCAGGCTGATATTCGCAGTCCCAGATTTGTTTTTGTAGCACATGATAAAAGGCTCTTCCTGATGATTAATTACCTTCTGCTGGGGATGACCACATTTAAAGTGTCGACTCTAATTCTTTCAGATCTGCCTTTGATAACAATGACCACTTTGTGTTGTTGATACAGCTGTGGTTTCTGGCAGAAACAGAGGCAATTGCTTGAGTTGGTCAGATCCACAACAAGCTTTTCAGATCTGGAAAAAGAAATCCTTGATTTTAAGCCTGTGCAAGCTTTTCTTTCTAAAAAGCCTTCTGAATCACGAAGATCTCATGCTCAGGCCACGAAAAACTGCCCAGTTTGAGGTGCCTTGTGACATCAGGTGATTTTAGCTGAAAGATGCCTTCTAAAAGGTTGGTTGGCAGTGCCTGGAGCTGTGTGCCAGGCAACATCCCTCTGAAACAAAAGCAGCTCTCATGTTGCAGTGTCTGAACCGTGCTACAGTCTCCACTGCCCCAGGACTAAAGTTAACAGTGCAGGAATGAACAAAAGCTGGAGGAAGACTACACAGACCAACACAGTTTTAACAAAGTCATTTGCCTGGGTTGTAAGGCAATGTATACTCCAGTATCCATAGTGACAGAGAAAAAACCCACCCAAAAACTAATAAACCAAATTCTTTCCTTTTCCGCTGCCAAGCTGTGGATTGACAGGTATTTAAACACTCAATGCTCATTCTAAAGATGGAAAAGACAAAGTATTTCACTTGCTGTACACTTGTTAGATGCGTTTTTTGGCTCAGCTTGAAAACATTTCACAGTTCATGCAGTATTTGGCAGGAGACCTTTCAGCCTTCTTTTCCCACAGACTGATTTTATAGCAATTAAAGCACGTAAATAAATTGTACACATAATTTCTCTGTCACACACACCCAGACACACCTTTTCAAACATGGACAGATAGTTATTGATAGTGCCCACATGGAAAACCGCAAAAGATGAATGATAAATGTAATTTATTGTGCATCTTTCACCATGTCACCTGCACTCTTCCCATTAATCCATCTCAGATGGATTATTTCTAGCATTCCTAACCTCTGAGCAATTTCCAACAGCTGCTTTTGTAGTTTTTTTTCCTTCTCTTCAGTTATTTCCAAAAAGTGTTTCTTTTCTTTCCTCTCAAATTGGCATTTTCACTCCTAGACTGAATACTACTTAATACTCATTGAGTTCAATGTGTTCCTGTCCCAGGAAAAATATAATTTGGACAGAAGATCCTGTATTTACAATAGTATTGGCTTTCAAAACATGAAAGGTCCACCTATGAGTAGAAGGGACTGTTCACCTTAGGAAAGGCTCACGAAGTCCATTCAAGTCACTGAACTGGATTAAAATACAGTAGCTACTTAATTTTCAGGGCCTTTTCCTTTGTTTTCTGCATTTCATGCTTTTACAGTCCTTTGGGATAATTTCCAAGCTTTTGCTCCACAAAAGTGAGTCAGAGAAACTTCATATTTTGTAAGAGGGGAAAAAAAAAACCAACTCTCCTGAAATTGCTCAGAGCAAGGGCTTCTCAGAAACATCAAATATTAAAAGTCTCATAGAGAGCTGGCAAATCTATGGTAAATATTTGAATCTTAGCCCTGTGGTCTAACAGACCCTGGAACTCTTAAATGCAACAATTCCTTTTTCACAGGAAAAAAAACTTGTTTATGAGATATTTAGAGATTCTAGAAACTGTGATTCCACAGATTTCTCCCACTCTCTTTACAGGCCTGTACACCTGGATTCATTCCTAGATGTCCTGATAAAAGATACAGGGGTGGGAAAAGAACACCAAAACCCATCAAGGTGCTTTCAATTAGAGATATCACACTCCATGCTCAGAATACATGGTGTTGTGCTGTCATGTGAAGATGTGATAGGAAAAGATTTGTCAAATAAATGTTCATTTTAAAGTGAAGTCTCAATCCCCCCCCAAAAAAGTTCCCTGCCATTTCCTGATACCACTCAGTTCTCATGTAGAGATTACAAAGTCAATCTGTGTCCTTACATTTTTTTCTCAGAATGTAAAATTTATCCTACAGAGAAAGAGAAAAATATTTGAGAGCCTGTGATTATAGATGATGTCATAAATCATATATGTTATATAGAGATCTGGTGTTTGGATGAATTCTCTCACTTTTAATACAAATCTAAACATTCTGCATGAAATGTGTGGTTTAAGTATCCAGAATACCAAGTCTCTATACACACAATGTATCAGTGATTATAAAGAGGCAAACTTTCCCCTTTCTGAACCAAGACAGCTGCCAAAACTTGCAAGCAGACAGTGCTACAGCTTCCCTCTCCCCAGCCTTTCTGTTCCTGTGATGAGACTGCCTGAGCTCTGCCCACAGAGAGCCCCAGATCCATGTAGAATGAATTTTTCCCCTTCATTCTCCTCTAGAAGGGGCCTCTCCATTCTTTGCCCCAGTGCTCAGTCCCAGAGCTGCAGGCTGCTGCCTGGAAGTTGTGAAAACAGACAGCTTAGGGGCATTGTACACTCCTGAAACCTGAGCATGCTCCTAAGTGTCATTACTCATCCAGGCAGCTTTTCTTTCCCCAGCCTTGGTGAACTTTCCTCCCTGAATCCTCAAGTGCTTCTAGGGCTGGAGAGCTGCCAGCCACCAGCTGCACAAGATCTTAAAGAAACCCAGACCCATTTTCGTAATTTAGGAGAGCAAACAAATACATTTTTAAAAGAGCAAATTGAGCAGATTCAAAACAGAAGCGGGAAGTGCTCTGTCTCATTTCCCCTTGCTGCATCCTTTACTTTCATCCCCATCAGAAAAAAGAAGTCTTTAGAAACCAATATGAAAATACAAGCTGAAAAATTAGGAAGATTTTGTGATATCAGAGAAAAACTCAGAAAGAACAGTGATCTCTGCACAAGGCTTGATCCCTGGAAACCCAAGCACAGCTCAGCAGGGAAAACTGCAGCATCATGGAGCAAAGCGAGGGGTTTTGCTTCCTTAGCACCAGGGATCCGAAACTGTCTGGAGGAAGTGAAATTTGGTTCTCCCTGGGGACGAGAAGTAGCACTTTTTGCAAGCTGCAAAATGAAATTATGGTTCACGGCCTAAGTTCCCCATTCCTGGGAAGAACAGCCCTGCTCACGTCATTACGAGGTCAGGAAAGGGCAGGGAAGAAAAAGAACGAAGCAGAGAGATCTGTCACTGCAGCCTTCCCAGCCTCCCTTCCTCACCAGCATCTTCTTTAGGGAAATGCAGGAGGCTACCTGAGCTTGTCTGCGATGAAGATCACCCTCCTCTCCAGCAGCAAGGAGGCAAACACTCTGCTCAGGTGCCGCACGCTGAGGGAGGTGAACAAGGACTCGAAGTCAACGTGCTCCAGCCGGGAGTCAAGGGGCCGCCGCAGCTCGATCACCTGTTGGGGGCAAGAAGAGCACAGGTGAGCTCCTGCTGCCCACCCAGAGCGTGCCAAGCAAGGACCCAGCAGGTACTTTCACAGCTAGCAGCCCTCACTGACTGCTGGTGGGCACCAGACAGCAGTGAGCCCTCAAACACAGCCTTCCGAAGGCCTCCCATAAAGCCTTCTTCCAGACGAAGATAACCCAGAGCCCACTCCAATAGGCACAGCATGAGATCAACCACAAGTTCTTCCCACTGGACTGAGGACAGCGAGCTCTTCATAAGGAGGAAAACTAGTTTGTGTGCAGCTAGGAGTGGTTTTCAGGCTTTCTGGTATTCAAGCAGTAGAATGCCATAGAGCCTTTCAAATCTACACTCTGACTTTTATAGTTATGATTTTTTTTTTTTACTGCAAGAATCTGGATGTCTAACCTCCTGACCATAAATTTTTTACATCAGTTACAGACAAGAGCAGCCTGTGGGTATTTTTCTTTGTTCATATCTACTTAAATAATGCCTGTCATAGCACCTTAGCACTTCATACTCCTTATCTTAGAGAGATGCTTATCTAAATTGTTTTTGAAAGCCTCCAACACCACACATTTCACAAATCCCACAAGAAAATTACTCTAGTTCTGAACTACCCTCACTAACACCAAGCCTGCAGCTGAAACATGTCAGTTGCAAATTACTTCAATTACTTGTTGTCTTACTCTCAGTACACACTCAGAACAACTGGTCACATTCCTCTCTGTAGGAAACTTATTGTGTATTGAAAGGTTATCATGTGTCTTCTTTTGTCTTTTGTTTTCTATATTAAATAAACAATTTTCTCAAGCTTTGTCTTTATTTTCTAGACCACTTAGTAAGCAGAACTACCCTTCTGAGGCTTTCTCCTAGTGGTTGCATGTTTTGGAAAATGATACTCTAAATAAAATTCCATCAGTACTGGAAAGCAGAAAAATTACTTTATTACTTATCCCTTCACTTGCTTTCACAATGAAGGATTTTGTCTAAATAATACCACACTGTTCCTTAGGCCACTTTATGGCCCACTGTACCACCAGATCCTTCTCTGAAGTACTGTTGCTCACTCAGTTACTTTCATGTTGTATTTGACTGCTCCTGTCTTCCTCCCAGCATTTTGCTCTTGTCCATATTAATTTTCACATCAAATCTTCAATTTACAGAATCACAGGATCATTTAGACTGGAAAAGATCTGTAAGATCATTGAGTCTAACTGATCACCACCATGACAACTAGACCACAGTGCCACATCCAGTCATTTCTTGAGCATGTTTCTTGAATTTGGGGGAGTGGGGCACTTTGATTTTTAATCCCTTACTCTCCAAAGTGCCTACCCCAAGCCCAGTGCTGTACTGTGTAAATGTGGAGTTTATGCCATCAATCAGATAATTAATGAACAGAATCCCAGACACAAACCAGTCACAACATTCTTACAGCACACCACTGGGACTTTGCTCCTCCAGCACACGTTTTTAACCAGCTGTACATGTTCTCTGCAGTAATGCCATTTAGCTGGGACTGTTTTCAGTTCGGTTGAGGAGAATGTCATCATGTACTGCTCTGCTGAAAGCCCACAGACACAACTTTATCAACTCACTTGCTTTCCTCCCTCTCACATTCAAGGCATACCATGCCTTGCAGCAAGTATGGCCAAACTACATTCAGTTTGTCTCCCTCCACCCTCCCACAGTCCTTCAATGCTATGCCCTAAAGCTCTGTGCTCTTAAAACCCTCCCGCTGTCCTCACACTGCATTGTGTGAGATGCAACCCAGGTCCTCACCTCCACACTGAGAAAATGCCATTCTCAAAGGTTGCAACAGTAGCCTGGTATGGTTTCAAGGATTTTTTGACCTGATCCACACAAACAGAGGTTCTGTATTAAGGATGCTGGAGCACATTGTATAAACCTGTACAAACCTAGGAAGTTAAGCGTGGTGTCCTTGAGCAGATCCAAGGTCATATGCTGGGCAGCACAGGACCTGCTGTCTGTGCCTCTTGGTCTCAAGGCCAATGTCCTGTTTCCTTTTGCTATACTAGGCTGTGTGCTTACATCCATTTTTACCATAGGATTTCTATTTTGATTCTGAGCTCACTGAAGTCTCCATTCCATCCCCTCTGGCCTGTTTTACTCCCCAGCTTCCCCCCACAGCTGACAGATCATCTGTTCTTGAAGATCCCCAGTGCTATGCCATGGTCCCGACTTCCAGTTGCCAGTCCTGCACCATTTGCCTGTTTCCCTCTCTCTAGGAAGTGTCTTCACCTCTGTTCCTGAGCCTGGCAGGAAGTTCTTGACTGTAATTGTCCTGCCCAGAGCTGGGAAAGGTGCCTCCATGACACTCCTCATGAGAGGCTGCACCAGGGCTGGGGAAATGCCCCGTCTCTTCTCAACCTCATCCAAGATCTGAAATAAAGGCATGAAGACACAAAAACATGCAAATCAGCACAAGGAAGATAACAGCAGGAATGAAGTGCACCAGCATCTATCTGTGCCCTCTCTTTAACCCAGTATCACGTGGAGCTTTGTACCAAAAGAAAGAAGGCAAAAGGTGTAACTGAAGACCCTTGATTTCTTTTGTCAGGAGAAACACGACTCCAGTGAGGTCACTGTAATTTGAAAATCTGCAAACTCCCCACTACACTCAGAGTCAGGACTCCACCTTTTAACTTCTCTTGCATTCTGGGAGTTCTGCTGAAGAAAGAAGGTAAGAACTGACAATCTAGTTTTCCTATGAACTGTGCTTTTGCTAGGTTCTGGAATCAGCATGGGGTTGCCTCACTAACACCATTTCAGATCCTTTCTTCAGCTATCAGCTTCCCTGATCCTCATTCATTCAGGTGCTGGCTTCACTTTCAGGTCCCTCTTGACCTACAGCACAAATTCCTTCTCTTTCTCCCCCCTCACCTTAGAGAAGAGATTGAAGCATCCAAGGCGACTCACAATGCAGTAAACTTCTGGGAGACGCTTCCCTTTTCCACTGGGCTTTCAAGACAAACACAAACACACACCAAGGAATGTCAGTGTTAAAACTACTGCAAAAAATAACAAAAAAAACCTACCAAGGAAATGTCAGACTTGTAACTACTGCAAAGATAGAGTGACTGGTCTCTTAACTGTGCATCTCACTGGCTGGCTCAGAAACTGGCAGGCATTTGACAATATGGTGATGATGACAACCTGGCTCAAACCCTGGCACACTAGAAACAAGTGAGGACAAATGGGCATATCCACAGCTTGGTCCCAGCTTACCTAAATCAAACGACAAAGGCAGAGCAGACTGATGTACAGAGACAACTCTGAACCTACAGGACCAGCACGGGTTTAGACAACTGTTTAATAGGTATCAAAACCTAAAGAGGATAAACCCTGCCTTCAGCTTAGTGGTGAAACAACAGTCCATAATCATGGTAAAGTGCTGGTGCAAGGAAAATGCAAGAGAGTTTGGTCTGGAATGGGGGATGGGATGCAGAGAGGGACTTTGGCACTGAACAGAAGAGAGCAAAGCTGCTCCGTTGCAGCTCTTTTCATTCCACAATGAAAGAGAAGAGCAGCAGCTTTCCACTTTCCAGAATGGGTGCCAGTAACATCAACCCCACAGAAGGCTGCAGCACCAGGAAAAGAAAAAAAATTCAGGGATAATTACCAGCAGCCTCCTACAATACCCAAATCTCCTGCTTCCATCTTCCCCCGTCAAGACAAATGAGAATGTCTCACTGCAGAAAGAGAAACCAGAATGACAAGATACCCATCAGCCACATTACCAGTCTCAGACATACAAATCCAATAAACCCTCAGTATTTCTGCATTTTCCATACACCCCTCTCAGAGCTCTGCCCAATCTCCTACCATAACAGGTCTTGTACTTAATTAGCTTGATATAGAAATCTGTTTCTCATGAATCAGGATACAAAGTACAGTACATACCTGGCAAACTGATGGATGGGGGCCCAGTCCTTTGCATCAGGGAAGCAAAACTGGGGAATAGCTTTCAACTGATCTTCTGCCTCACGCATGAATTTGAACGAGCGCTCAAGCTAGCAGAGTAGAGAGAAGGAATGTTTCCAATTAGTCATGTGGGGATGGAATGACTTCAAATATTTTTCCTGTGACAAATGAAGAGGTGATGACAGAGGCTAAGCTTCTGCCTGGAAGATATTAAAATTTCTGTGATTCTGGCTCACCTAATCTTTAGATATCTCAAGGTAACTCTGTGCCCCCTATTCCACCAAGCCCTGTCTCTGCATCACCTGCCTCTGCTATAGCGTACCTCTAATCTGGGACACAATTTCCAGCAAGGGGCAAGAGAACTGAAATCTGAAGGGAGCTCTCATGAGTCACATTCCATTTAAAAACACTCTGTCACACTGGCTCTGTGTTTCTCCCATTCCTCCTTCCCCATTTTGAGCTAGGCTATCACCGAAAGCCGTTCCTTCCTGTTCAGAACACATATCTTTTCCCAACCATCAGTTTTCTTTAAAGAGGAGAGGGGCAGAAAGGGAATAGCTACATAAAAGTCATAGCCAAGTGCAGCAAAAGATCTAAATCAGGTGCTCTTTCAGGAGTGAGCAATACCATGACAATTCTCGGGCAGTAACTGAAGCCCTCCCACTATTTTCAGTCTCCCTTAGTACTGACACAGCAGAGGGGTCACTGATACAACACGTGGTCAACAGAGCAGCTGCAGCTCCTCCAGCCATCCAAGCGCACCACACAATCCAAGACAGGTCAGGCAGACCTTCAGTGGGAACTGCTGGGTGACCTCAGGGATGTAGGCAGCCCCAGCCTGCTTCTTGTGCAGCGACACCACGACGAAGTACTCGAAGAGCTGCCTCTCCTGATACTCGATCAGGTCCCGCTCCAGGGTCTGGTACCGTGGGGTTTGCTTCAGCCGCGACTTCACGTGCACCAGGCGCTGGCTGTGAGCTACGGAAACAAGGGGAGATCCTGGCTCAGCCTGGCTCTTGGCACACAGCATCAACAGCGCTCTGCAGAGACTGAGGGACAAACCTGGAATCACCTCACTGCAGTGGCCTCGTCAGTGGCTGACTAAGAGGTGGGAACCATTTGGAAGCTGCACTATAAATATTGACAGAGATGGGCCATAATCTTGTGCCATCACCCTGAAGAACTTTGGCAGCAGAAGGATTTCATGGATAGCTTCTACAGCTGAAATGGCCCAAGCTGAGATCCATATAGGACACGATGTAACAGGTAACATCCAGGCATTCATCCTAGCCCTCATTTATGTGTTTTACAAAGCCAGCACAGTGAGATGATTGACCCTCTTTGTTCACAGGAGGCTGTGGGCAGCAATCCTCAAGGTTTTACAAGACCAGCACTTGGGTCAGGCCAGGGCTTTGCTGTCTGAGTAATGCTGGGGACTCCCAGCTCCAGCACACAGGCTGAGCTGTAGGCCAACAACAAAAAACACGTGAAAAGAGGTGCCAGTGAAAAATGCTGGCTCATGCCAGTTCTTTCTGTGCCTAAAACAAATCTCTCAGTGCCATGCTTCTACAAGTTCACCCAAGACAATGGGAAAACAAGAAAAATTGCCAAGCAAGCTGTAACTGCAACACACACGACCCACGGGATAATAAACATTCCAGCAAGGAAAGTAATGAAAAGTTGCCTGCTGAGAAGAGACCAGATGAGATTCCCTGAGACCACTCCCCTGCTTGGTTTTACAGTTGCATCCCAAATTAAATCTCCATGATGACTCCCTTATCCCTGCTACAAAAGAAAGAAAGAATTAACTACAAGCAGAGGCTACAGCACTTTCTCACAGCTTTGCTTTTCGGGAAGGTGGGTGGCAACGCAACCTTTTGATAGAAGAAACAACAGTCACAGAGACACTATAGGAACTCCAATATGTAAGATATCTGCTTGGGAGACAGGACTTCCTGAGAGATGGTATATACTTGTTGATCTCTTGTCTGGTAAAGTTGTGCCACTCACAGACTATTCCAGACAATGTAATTTAAAGCAATCTGCCTCTCAAATCAGAAAGTGTAACAAACCCTGGATAGTTAAAGCCCCAGAAAGATGGCTTAGACTCCTTTCTCTATGCAAATACCATCTACTATGTAGATGGTATTTACATAGTCACCTACTATGTTATTTGCTCTGGGGCTATAAAGCTTTCAGAAGTGGTTTCTGTTTCACCAGAGACTTCAAAAGGAGCAGTGTCACAGCAATGCTGAATGCTACTGAAAAACTTGCTCAAGATCTGCACTGCTTATATTGTAAAGATACCAGAATTTTACTGCTGTCATCATGGTCGAGTTTGTCTTCCAAGACTTCTCCTTTCTGAGGGTCAGCACTTCCAGCTCTGACATACAGTCTTATGATTTCCTGTGTCTCAGATGATGTACAGTGACTTGCAAGCAGAGGTAGCTGGCTGGTGTGATTTATGTGTTACACAAAACATACAAAGTCCCAAATACAAGAGACTTGCTAAATCATCTCACTTTCCTATTTACAAATAGGGAAGTCAACAGTTCAACAAGGCATAAAGCAAAATACAGGTGTAGTTAGAGCAAATAGCAAGTGCCAGAGCTCCTGTTCACTTATGTAGATGTGCATAGTCACTCAGACCAAGGTCTGGATCTGGATATTGCTCAGAGCCCAGTGTTGTTGGATTTGAGGTGACTCCATATGATCTCCATCATCCTCTCTCTAGGGAGTCTGAGCTGCAGTTACAGAGAAACACAGGATGATGCACATGATTCACTATGGCAACCAGCAGTAGACAAGAGTTCAAGTCTTCCTGGCCACATCTGCACTGCCTTTCTCAGCTAGATCTGAACACGGTCTGTATTTCACAGCATCACATTTCAGGAGGGTTGTGAACGTAACTTCTGCACCATCCTGGTGCAAACCCTCTCTCCTGTCTCCAGGCTAGCCTTAGAACCTGTCAAAAGGTAGGCAGCAATCTTCAGCTCGATGTTGCTAACATGGCAATACACATAGAAGACTGCAATGCAGATGAAAGCAAGAGCATACAGTAGTTCTTGAGTGGGAAGCTGTGCTCACAAGAGGGAACTCAGTTTGAATTTTCACTTCTAGAAACCTGCAAGAGGGTGAGAAGGAGCACTCCCACTCACAATGCACTCTGGCTGACGCACGGCCCAACTGCTCCTCATGCCTTTTCACCTTGGAACTGAACTGACCTGCTGTCCCGATCTGATGTGCATGTGAGTCAGGAAACTTTGGAATGTGAGGGAGCTTCCATCTTGCATTCTAACTCTGCCAGGACTTTGAATTTGCCAGACAAAATCCCAAAAGACAGCAGCATCCCCAGAATGTCCCGGGGCTAATTACCAGTACAAGGTTTCAGGAGAGTATTTTGGAGACCAGTACACCAAATAACTCTACAAGAGTGAAGAATGAAATGCAGGGCTTTATCCCAACCCAGCCAATGCAGGAGAGTTTAACCAGCAATAAATCACACAGTGCAACTCTGTTTCCCTAGCTAGCCAGTCTGGCTGGTGGCTTTTCTCCCATAAAACAAGTAAGCATGTGGTGAGGTGTCTGAACACCCAGTGCCATGCAATGCTGCTTCTGCCAGTCTGGTCACACATTTCTGACTCTGCACTTGGAGAAATCTCACTGTAATTCCTCAGCGTCCAATATTCCTCCTGGGAAAGTCAGTCAACTAGGAGCTTTGATGGGAGTTGGAACAGATGTTTGTTTTGGGCTCCTATAGCCCTCTGCCCATGGATTTTCTCCTGCAGTATTGAGAACTTTGTCTTCCTGCTGTGTTCTATGCAGAAACAAGGTCCTTCTCCAAAGGTAGAATACAGAGGAGGGATCTTGTCCTAGGAGCTCAGAGCAGAGCTTATCAGGAACCATTTGCTCTCTCCACACATTTGCCTTACCTTTCAGCTTCTCTTCGGTGTCACTGTCTGATTCACTGTTTTCATCTGTAACTAGGAAAAAGAAAGAAAGGGGAAGATGAATTAAGGGAAGTCTATTTATAGCTGTGCATTTCTTATCACTGGCATGAGAAAGCTGGGCCTGGCAACTTCAGGGGAAAGCAGTTTGGGTCCCAAGGGCCTTGTTCTTTTCAAGGGTGCACATACCCACAGATATTCGGCTTACCAACCTTGGTATCTCCCCATTCGTTCAGGGAAAAAACACCCAAACAAACAACAACAACAAAATCAATTTTGCACAGACAGAAGAGTTGCATAAAGAATAAGATGCCAGAATGGTATTTTATCCTAGTCTGTATAAGCACACCACCAAGGCAAAATACTCATTAATACACAGTTGTCCGTGGGCATGGGATAAAACCAAGAAAAGAATGAAACAAACAAAAAAATTGTCAGACTGAATCAGATTCAAGGTCTATATGGTCTATTTCTAATGATCTATTTCTCTGAATGATGCTTTAGGGAGGGGTATAAAAGTCTGGGATGCTTCCCCTGAAAGTTCATATAAACACACTCATCCACCCTGTGGCTGTCTAAACTGTATGAAATAGGATAAACAGTAACAAATAATTGTGGGAAAGAAATAGAGGTGATCACCTTTTGCTGGAAAAAAAAGTGTTTTGGAAAAAAAATCCTGTGTTGGAAAGACACAATCTTAATTTTTACAGAGATGAGATGCTTAAAAGCAATTGCTCTGAAGCGTATGAATGCTCTGGGCAAGTTGTTAATTGACAGTGGGGAGGCTGAAAGTCTCAATCCTGCTATGATGGAGATGGTCCTACAGTCATTTGTAGAAACCCTGATTCCCAACTGAGGCTATTTGTTTATTAGGATGGTGAAAGAACCAGGGCTGCTCCAAAATCTCCTGTCTTCCATTGGACAGTTCACTGAAGTGACACATTCCCACAAAATATTTTGATCTCAACAAATCAGAGTTTTTGGACAGAACATTCCTCTCCACAGCTTCCAGCATGTTCCAGAAATAAACATCAAAAAGAGGAGACATGTTTGGTATGACTTATAAGGTTATCATGCAAAGCCATGGAATGAAAATGAAGCAAGAAAAACAGAAAACTTCCATTTTAATCAAAGTCCTTTGGGCAGAGGAACAGCCCTTATCTTACCAAAAAAAAAGAGTGGAAACCCCAACTCAGCTTTAGTCTGGACTGGAAGAGGTGCTAGAAAGTGTCAGATAAACCACTAAGGCAGTCTAAAGTCCAAGGCAAGTCCTCAGAAAGTCTTAGTTGTATGATGATTTGAAGCTCCTTTACCTTTCCCTGAATTGCTCTCTGTAGACTGTGACAGTCTCTTGACACGTTTCTTTCCCCTCCGTGCCTCGTAAATGGCATTGATTTTCAACACAAGCTGCTCAGCAAACAAACAAACAAGGTTAATTTCTTCCCCAGGCAAGAAATTAAGTTAGAATTTCATGCAAAGAGCTCTTTATCCCAGCCTTGGCCATATTGAAACTCTTCACTTGATGGTGCAGGATGCACAATTCCCAGGATCTGTGCTGTACTGCCAGTGGCCATGCTCACTCAGGTACAGCAGGAGCCCAGGGTAACAAACCCTGCTGAAAGCCACACCTTAATGCACTTCCACATTGTGCAGCTGTATTAGCTTGACAGAGTCCATCTCTCCATACCATGATCCATGCTCCAAGGAGCACCAGAGGGTCCCTTGGCCACCTGTCCTGGTCTGCAGGTTTGGAAGCAGAAAACTGGCTGGAGCATGACTGAAGAAATTGAGAAGGGTGGAGGCCAGTGATACTGAAATATTTTATACCAGTGGTTTCCTCTGCAAATCCTGTAATCTCTGTGCTCCCAGCTGACCAAGAGAGAGGACATTTCAGTGTTGGGCAATGCTGGGCTTAGTGGCTCATTCAGTGCCTCTGGTCTCCCTGTCCATTCCTGAAGGGGAGAGGAATTGCAGCAGAGCCATGCCAGGCTTCCTGCTTGAGCAGACCTGCCTCTTTCTCAAGGTCCCAGGCAGCAGCAGCAGGATATGGACACAGCTTTATTCATAAATTCATAAATATTCATCTTTATTCCATAAATAATTGGAATTCAGATTCCAGATTTACTTCCACACGTGCCTTACAAGCTCAAGGTAAGACAGGCCCAGCACCTACTTGGTCAGGCAACTCTGAATACAAATATTTAAGTGGGAGGCATGCTCTGATGTGGAAGAGCAGCCTTTGTCCAGATGCCCAGCTCAAGCCTCAGGTGATGCTGCCCTTGACACAGCTAACCTCAGCTCTGAGCTGGCCCTGCAAGACTGCTCAGTGGCACTGTGAGGTAAATAAATACTTGGAATTCTCTCTTCAATTGACATAAAAGTATGTGTGAACACACTGACAGAGCTCAAGCCCATGCACAGATGTGAAGACATACTGGGAAAGAAACTCCAAACATTTGCAGCCTTTGGCTCATTCCTGAAAGGCTGAGGCACACAGAGAGGGCATTCAAAAACCAGATATCCAAACATGAACACAAATCTGGCAACCAGGAAACAAAGATGATACACAAACACATCCCTTTTTTCCCAAATGCAAACTGTGGGTTTGGAAAAAACATCACCACAGACCGTCCCTGGTAGCCTCTGCTTGTCCTGCAAAGACTGGGATAAGCAACTGTGTTTTTGGAACATTCAATAGATAGACTGCTGCCAAACCTCATTTGGACTGAATACACATCCTGCCACATCTGAAAGAAAATAAAATTTAAATGGAGTAATGCTGTATCCAAGCAAGAAATAGGAAATGTTGCTGCAGAAATGCTCATAACTGCAGACAAGTCCTTTTTGCCACCCAATTGTCATTATGTTCATTGCTCACCTACAATCACACCTTCCCATAAATCATTAACAGCCAGGGCACCAGTCAGAATGAGCAAAGAACAACAGATTTCTGTGAGGAAACAAGCACACAGCACACAGACAATTTCTGACTGTCCCAACTAGGAAGCACAGAAGGAAGTATGATGGGGGACATCTTTTGCAAAATATGAACTGCTTTTTTCCCCCCGACATACTACAACTTCTATCCCAAAATTACAACGCTTTTTTTTCTTTTTTCTTATTATGAAATCTCAGATGGAAAAATAACTTCTTTGAAAGGTGCAAACATGTTTGTGTGCCTTCTCCTTCAGGCAGAAAGGGAGTTAAATACAAGTCAACAGCCAGAACAGCAGCTACCTTGCAGGGATTGAATACACACAAGAAACGGAAGAAAACCTGGTCTCACACTCACATTCCTGCCTGGAAGAAGCCAAACAAAAAAGACAAAGCCTTTGATTTACCTTGGGAATCTTCCTTCTCCTCTTGCCATTTTGAGAGTCTCCCAAGGAGAAGAAGGTGTCATCTGGACTGCTGGGGGTTGAGGGAGGGCTGATTTTGGATGGTGACCCTGTCCCATCACGGCTCAGTTTCCGTATGTCTGGCAGTTTGAAACTCCGCCGCTCTGAGTTTTGCCGGAAAAACATGGGTTTGGAAAGCAACTGGAAATGAAGGAGAAGGAACAAATGACCACAGTACCTTGTGTATCCTCCCTCCACTGCTTACACTGTCATATCAGTAAATGCAGTGGGGCAGCCACAGCACCCAGTTGTCAAAACAGCCTGAGAGTGCCCACGGATTTCTGCACATGCAAGAAACCCATGCAGCTGCCAGGCTACGTCTTCACCAGCAATTTAACCATCCCATTTTCATTCCAGAACAGAACACAGGGGTTGGCCAAGGCGGCCTCGCTCCAGTGTGCAATAAATCTCCCAGGATTTGGGTAATCCAGAGGCTGGGTCTGTAAACAGGACAAGACTAACCAACTGACCACAAGCATTTGGGATAAGGAACAGCTAGCCAGGAGGCACAGAGAAGCAGTGAGAGCAGTCAAAAAGCACTGTCAGTATGCAGGAGCCAGAATCAGATATTTCAAAGGGTACAAGAGATGCTGTTAGACAATTATGGAGATTGCTTTCCTTCTAAACTCATTAGCAAGTTTGGTGGGAGTACAACAGATGTTTAAGTAGCACAGTAAAGTTCCTGAAGTCTCTGACCAAAAATAGCATCAGAGAAGTAGAAAGCTCAGCTCTAGATAAAGAGGGGCAAACCACTTCTCACCAGGAAGATGCTCAATAAGAACACTTTTTATCTCCTCCTACAGAATTTCCCAGTAGTTATGACAAGGTAAATTGCACCTTTTGAGGGAACAGTATCTGCACTGCCAGAAGATGTATCTGGCACTAAGAAGTGTGGGGGAGAGTTATCCAGCCTAGTTCTGATCAATTCACAGCAGCACCACCACCTGCCTCCATCAGCAGACATGCTCAGCAGTTACTAGTCAGACCAATTAATCCATTTAGGTTAGTTCAAGTGTCTCTGGATTTGGCAGAAGATGATCAGGTCACAAAAACGTTTGCCACCTACAGAGAAGTCATGTAAAAATGAGGCTGTAAGGAGACTTTGCACTGAAGGATCTCATTCTGCACCAGGGATATGAGCTATTACTTATGTAGTAGTCCTGAAAGTCTGTCCAGACCCATTCCCCATCACTGCAGCCTGGCCAGGCTCTCCAGCAGGATGAATGCTGCAGTTGCAAACCCATCAGCTGCCAAGAGAGCTGCAGCATTTCTTTTCTGACTGATGCGGATCATGGGGTAGATGCCAAAGCACTGTGGAGTGACATAATTACTGCTGTTCAGCTCTCCTGCTGGGAACAGTATCTCTGGAGAAAGGCATTCCTGTGCAGCACTGCAGCCCCCTTTCGATAGCACGTGTGGGAAATCTGGGTGCAGGGGTGCTGCAGATCTCTCTGAGGGAGATCTACCTCATCCCAACACTCATACACATGCCCCTTGCTGCTCTAGCCATAACTAGCAACAAGGAGAATGGATTGAGCAACCACAGAACAGTTTTCAATTTAAAGAGCTGAATTATCCAAAAACACCTTAGTTGCTGATTAAGCTGGTTGGAAAAGAGCAGCGTGTCAAGGAACGCTGCACATCAGACTTCTGAAAATGCTGGATAACAGCTCTGATAATAGTTGTTACTTGGAAAGCATGAGAAAACCCTTTGCTCAGGAAAGCTGTGTTTAGATCCCTGCTATCCAATCTGAGACCATTTATTGCCAAGATGATTTTGGCTGCCATGCTGTCCCTGCTGTCCCAGGTTTGGATTGTCTAAACAGGCAACACGAATCAGCCAAAGCAGCTTGGGAGGCTGAGAGAGCAGGGCTGGCCTTGGTAAACTCTAAGCTCTGAGCAAGAGCCAACCAAAGTTTTACCTCTTCTTTTGGTTCCATGGACAAGGAGGAAAAAGGCACCAAGCTGTGAGCTCGGCTGTGGTGGGGATGCCCTTCCAGCACTAGCTCTCCACCCAGGGGAGTGGCACTGCCTTACTTACCAACAAACTGTCTCATGGACAGAGCAAGAAAGGCTCTGGGGGAGTGGGAGAGGGTGCTGCAGAGGTGCCTGGGCACCAGCATGGGCAGACTGCACTGCCCACAGACACTGAGACAAGGCTACTGCAGGCCTTGATTACCCAAATACTTCCATGCCCTCTTTAAGGGGAGGAAAGTCTTCCCACACCACCAGGGAAGGCAATCCTGGAGTGAAAAGAAGTGAAAGCAAACAGACCATTTATGTAAGGGAATGCTGTTTTGGTTTTTTTTACCTCACTGAGGGCAGTAAATCACCTCTTATCACACTGTATTCTGTGGCAAAGACATAAAGCAAAAATCCCTAACATGATGAAGGTGTCCACTTTTTCCACAGAGGACTTGGATTTCACCCAAAAACCTTCTGAAGCAGAAGAGGTGGCCACTTGAACCAAAGTACCTTTGTGGGAGTCCCAGGTACAGAAGAGGTGGGGGATGCTGGGAAGGTCAGAACACATTTCTTCCCCAAACAGCGGCTGTTAGTCTCGATGTCCTCATAAGGGTTTTCCTTTGATGGTGGATCTGCAGCAAAAAGCCAAAAGGAAAAGATTCTAAGTGCAGAAAATCCCTGAGGTTTGCCATAAAAATCCATTTAGGGATCCACCAGTCTTCTGCCACCACCCACATCAGACATAAAGACCTGTTCTCAAGCATTCCTGCAATTGCTTCATTCTCACCATAGCCCTAGAAGTCCAGCTGCCTGCTGGACAGTGTCCAAACCTGGACACAGACAAATGCATCCATAGAAACACATCACAGATACTACAGATGGAAAAGACCCTGAGAGCTCTCAAGCTCATTTTCCTGTGTCTAGAAGAGCTGTGATGTTCTCACACACATTAGTTTGTAATTATATTTTCTTCTTTCCAGTCCTCTGCTTGGAGCTGCTCAATGAACCTGTGAGCTGAAGCCCAGCACGAAGGTCCTCTCTCTGTTTAAGCCCCACGTTTAGGGGGATGACATCTGGTCATCACTTACTTGGGGCTGCAGTGATGCCCTGCTCTTGGGCTGACTGCAGGAAGATTGAATCCACACTCTGAACATGGATGCCTATCACACAATCCAGGATTTCAAACATGTTTACCAATCATGGAGACCTCAATCTCACACGCTGTACTTTGGAAGGAGGGAAGGCTTAAGCCACTCAAAGTCGGGATGCTCTTGCCCTGGAGAAGGATGGGGGGGAGGAGATGAGGGACACAATGCACACCTCTGAAGTAGATGCAGGTTCCTTTCTTCCCAGTAATTCTGGAGATGAGGCACACAACTAATTTGAGTTTTAAACATCCAAAATCGTATGTAATGAACTTCTTGTATCCCACTCTCCAGCAGTACTAGGGAATGTAAGCCTAAGTGTGTTCAAGAAGAGCACAACCCTGACAAGGCAGGTTGTGACATCTCCTCCCAAGCACCTAAGAAGCCACTGACAAAAGCTTAACCCAAGCATCTGCAAAGGCAAATGATATGAGCCTTGCCTCTTCACTGCCCTCATTTCATGCCATATCCCAGTGGACAGCTGAGACTCAAAGCAACTGCCTTTCTCTTACTGTCACACAGTGCTTGGCTGAGAGTAAAGACTGGAAGCCAGTGGTGCTGCAAGACTCTGCAGCAGGACCAGTAAAGGCTGTGGGATCTGTCTCACGGGTGCACTCCCACCTGCCTGCCCAGCTGGGGCAGGAGGGCAGCTGAGCTCTACAGACAAGGACAGAAACCCAAGTCTTTCCCAGCACTGTCCTCTCCAGTAGCTGGAATCTCCAGCAGGGAATCCAAATTCACCATGGAGAAGGCAAGTGGGTGTGACACCAGCAAAGCAAGGCTGCACTAACACTTGGTCAGCAAACATCCTCCTGTCCCTGAAACTGGCTTCACTTCCTAATGTCAATGTCCTCTTCAGTACTTGAAATATACTTCAGTTGTCATGCAACTAGGAAGATTGGAAAAAAAAAATAACAAGCTTGGATTCTGTTGCCTGTCCCATCCTCAAAATGCTAAACAAGTCCAATTAGCTTCAGTCTAGAAGAAAGAACATAATTTCCCTCTTTTTTACAAATAAACCTTGTCATGTATCAGCCAGCTTCCAATATTCCAGGTAAGCAATGGTGAACAGGGGAAAAAAAGGTGCATGAAGGAAATCTGTGTGACTTGCTGGGAATTGGAACCATTTATCCCCCCAGCAGCTGAACCCCCCCCCCCAAGTCACACATATGAATGTGTGTTTGTGTGTGCTTGCACGTCCTGATGGGCACACGTGGCTGTCCGTGGGTCAGCTGCAGTGTCCTGTGGCTGAAGTCTTGGCTCCCCCTCCACCAATGAGGTTTTCACATGTTGTTTGTTTTGTGGATTAAACTTGTCTGTGGTCTTGTGAAAAACAAAACTGCAGCTTTTTATTTTGAGTTACCCCTTTTTCCAAGCTTCCATGGTAACACCACCAGGATTGCAGGAACCAATTAAGGATCACTGACTCCAGGCAAAGCCTTAACATGCAGTAAGAAAACTAAAAAACAAACATGCTCTAGTAGCTGACAATTACCTATAACTTTGTTTTCTTCTAATCTTTGCAACTAAAAGCTGGAGGGGAGGTGAACTTCAGGCTGACATTTGAGTTCCCTGCACACTTGGGACATGGGTGTGAGCTTGTGTTTGAAAAGATGGATTCGCCTTCACACCCAGCCCGTAATGCTATCCATGTTATTCCAGCTGACAAGGTGACCCTTACTCAGTGGTTTCTGAGACCTCCCATCATGCCCTAACACAAAAACCCCACAGCAGCTGCTTAGACATTCCCTGTTCCTTTGGCCCCCCAAGTAAAGAGAAGAAAAAAAGCAAACACAAGGCCCATAGCTCCACAAATGAGGCTGACAGCTTCAAAAATGTCAGAAAGGATGGATTAGAACTGCCTTGTCTGCCATCAGTCCCAAAGGAACACAATTCCTTTAAGAGTTCTTTCTCATCAAGTATGATCAGATTTTATTCATATCAAAATAATAATGCCTGGCCTGCTCCTAAGAAAGTACAGCTCCTCCTACACCGAACAATACAGAGCACCTTTGTAGGACTACAGCAGCATGGCAAGAGCTGATGCAGCTATTCCCTTCCTAATCTGCTGACCTCAACCAAGAGATTTATGCAGCACCAGCCTACAGCTACTAAAACTCATTCAGGCTTTTTCAAGGGGGACACTTCTGTGTTCCATCAAAGGCCACCTAACTCACAATATTAAAAAACACTATATAAATTGGGAGAATTACAGGAAATAATCTTCAAAATGGCATTGATCTGGCACTGAAGTTAGAGAAGTAAATAAAACTCAATTTCAAAGATCGTGGGACCCAGTTTCTTAATTGCAATGGTACCTGAAGCCATACACAATCCTATTCCTGAGCTGTGGAACTGACTTCAAGGCCATGTTTTCAGACTGTTTGCATTATCTGAGCAGTGACAAAATCACCACAATGGACAGATCAGAGCTGTGAGAATTAATCCACAGGACAAAAGGAAGGCAGAGGAGATATGACAGCAAAAAGTAAAAGCTGCTTCCCATATGCCTCAGGTTTATCTTTGAAGCTGATGAGCTTTGAAGTGCCCTCTCCATTTTACTCATTACTTGCCAATAATATGCGCAAAATGCGTCCCGATTTACATTTGGACAACAAACACACTTTATTCAGCACCTCTGCTGAATGCCTGTTGACCACGAGTCCCTGTTACTCAGGACTAGCAGCCAGCTCCCTTCCCTGTGCAGAGTTCCTACCCAGGATGTCCTCATAGACGTTCTCCTCGGATAAAGTGCGTGTGAGGGCCAGCTTGGTCTGCGCGTACCAATCCACCCGGCCGTGCTCGGATGACGACTGCAGCAAGTCTTCAAACTCATACGATTTCCTGCACCATGGAGAGGGGGGAGGAGGAGGAGCAGAGAGGAGAGTGATGCAGTTAACCAGAGTTTATAACCAAATTACAGCTAATTTGCTTCTCCAATGTGCGGCACAGCTGGCAAAATAAGGGAGAACATTTCAATGCCTCACCCCATATAAAGCGTGAAAAAGCAAGACTGAGATTGGCTGTTTTTATCAGCCACGTAAATAAAGGCATTTGGGGGTGCCATAGATAATCTGGGTTGTCATAGCAATAGCACACTGTGAAGATGCAAGTGCTAAATGGCACATCCTGGAACACTGCACAACACTGCACAGAACCTTAGGATGTGAGAGGTCCCATTTACGGCACAGATCCCACCCTCAAAAAGCATAAGACGGTCCCAAAATCAGCATTCTGAGCGGCACAGAAAAACAAAACTTGCTTGCAGAATGGTAGGAAGGGTAAAACTGTGTCCTCCAAGAACAAACCTAGCAAGTTTTTGTTTCCTTTCTGCAACAGAGCCAGGGATTTTTAAGTGACAATTTATCCAGAGGGCATTAGAAAAGCTGTGTATTTTATGTTCCCCACCCCAAAAATGTGTGACAATCATGTGGGAGAGGATAAAAGACAAGCAAGCACTCCAGAAGAATATACACACATCAGATTCACTGAGGTTTACTATGGACAGTCAAAATGCTGCAGTAGAGACTACAGATTATCATTCCAAACACTGTTCCAGACCAGCTGTGGTCATTTTGTAATTAAGTAGAGTTTCTGCTAAGAAAACCAAAACAAAACCCCAAATGCCTCAATTTTGGGCTTGAAGGTTAAGCCATGTAATACAGTGACCTTAAATCTGCCATGACTTATCCCTCCACAGCTACCCTGTGGAGCAGTGCTGGCCACTCATACATTCTCAGAGAGATGACTGAGTGCTGATTATGCTGGAGATTCTGAGCAGAAAGGAAAGATTTGTCTCTCTCAGAGAAAGATGGAAAGGTGGGACTCCACCACAAAGACAAACAGCTTCATGAAACACCGCCCCAGTACCTGTGGTCAGCGTTGTTCTTGTGCTTCCCGCTCCAGAGCCTCCTGCTGACAGCGGATGGGGGAGGAGAGGAGGGCAGAGGAGGGGGAGGAATGGATGGCAGAGGGGGTAAGTTTCTTTTATTCCTAACTGCTGGCACCCAGTCCTCTTCCCCCTCATGTTTGAAAGTCCGCCGAGGCTTGGGCAGCGGGTTGATGAAGGGTTTCTTCTCTGGCACCCCCGGCTCTGTGTACACATTCTCCACTGTGCAGTGCTTGGACTTCACATGAGAAGTTCTTATCTCTTCTAGAGTCCCAAAAATCGGCTCACTGATTTCAGAGTCCACGCCAAGAAGCCTTTTGTTGAGCTCAGCCCCACACAGGCCCTCATGGCCCTCAGGAGCGGTGTGCCCTTGTGCTGCCTTCTCCTGCAAGCACTGCGGGGAGTAGTAAGTACCAGGCAACTGTGGCTGCAGCTCTGCTGAGCCATCTTTCAAAGCCTGCTCTAGCTTCTTGACCTGACTAAGCACTGAAAGATTCTCCTTCTGCACCTCCCACTTCCCACCTTTCACCTCCTTGCATTTTGCAGGGCTGAACTCCATTTCCTCATCCTTCTGTGCTTCCCCTTTTCGCTCTGCTGCTTGGCCTGTGCCTTTCTGAGTTCCTGCTTTCCGCTCATTCTCTTTGCCTGCCCCTTTGCACTCCAGTTCCCAGCTCATAAGTCTCTTGGTCTCTGCTTTCCGAGTCACCACCGCTTCCCCACTCATCTTCTCAGCTACACAAGGCACCTTGTGCTCCTCTTTAACTCCTGGCTCCTCCTCTCTGCGAGGAGCAGGCTGCATTTCCTTTTTCCCTTCCCATTCTGAAATTTTGTCCTTGATGCTGAAGGACTTATTCCTCAAGCCAAGTTTTCCAGGTGACCGTATATTCTGAGTGCCTCCTATCTGTCTCCTGATGATTTTATTGTTTTCTTTGACATTCAGATCCACAGATGGCTCACTGATGATCATTTTAGGACTAAGCATGTTCTGCTGAAAGCAGTCAAGCCTTGGATCCAGCATCAAGTTCTCCAAGGCTCCCAGTGGAATCTTCACCACAGAAGAAATTGGTTCAGCTTCAGGTGTTAAACCCAGGGCAACAGAGGAACCTTCAGAACATTTCTCACTCAAAAATCCACACAAAGGTTTTTCTAATTCCTTCACAGCTGCTGTATTGTTTTTATCTGCTAGCTTGACCCTGCATATCAAAGAAAAAGGAAAGAAACAATCACTCTCATTTCCCATCCTTGGTTTAGTTCATCAGCTCCTCAAGCTTTACTCATAAAGCTGATGGCAGAGGATGCTCAAACCAAGCACTTGACATGGGCTTAGAGGGGAGGATGCTCAGGGAAAGGTCCTTCTAGC
>VZDJ01000426.1:4761085-4809795 GCA_008694505.1 Cyanoderma ruficeps
ACCATTTACAAACAACAGCAAAATTACTGCTGTTACACAGAGGAGATGGTATGGATGGTATTCCTGTAGTGCCTGATCGGAGGATCTCTCTCAGTCTGTCCTAATGTTCCCCAAATGCATATTGATGGCCAAAGACTGCACTTTTATTATTCCATTTCTATGGGCTCTACCATCCCAGTCCAAATGTGCACTTAGGCACACTCCCATAGCACCCAGAAACCAGATTCAACATTCTCGGATCAAACATCTTCACTGTTTGGGCCCAAAGTGCAACAGAAAATCCAAATATATTTAGGCTAGAGATTTCCAAGTGTGTGATATCACAGTATCAACACTATGATATGTTATCAATATCCTGCTGAACAGGCAGTTATCTCAACACAAAATGTTTCTGAATTGAAGCACGTGGCCGTATCTTTGAGGTTTGCCTGCGCTTGTGAAAAAGCACAAAGACAACAAAAGGTAATTACTGGGATGCAAACCCATATCATTAGTCCCATTTAACCACAATCCCAACATTAAGATTCAACTTGGAAAATGGCCCTATTAACTTAAACGCGTCAATTGTGCCTCTTCCAGAATGTAGCCAGCCATGCAAGGGCATCTGTGGGGATACCTTGTGTGCTGTCAGGCCTGGAGCTTTGACCTGGAGCCAAGCAATGCTGGCAGCCATTGCAGACTTGGTTGTGGTGCAAACTGAGTCTGGGACAGGTTTCTGAGAGGAAACAGGACCTGAACCACACCTGTCCCTCCTTAGCCTCACAGATATTTACCTTCTGGCTGTGGCAGTGACACTGCTTTGGTTAAGGGCTGGCTCTATGAACACCACAGTCTTTTCCCAGCTGGGCATCACAGTGCCACTGGTGGTTGGACCTCAGAGCAGAAGCCACCCTGCAATGGGTAGGGCTCTTCTGAGGACACTCCGGGGCTGAAGATTTCAAGTGCAGGCAGGGCAAACATTTACAGAGATATCATCAGCACAAGTCTTGCCTTGGGGCAGACCTTTTCCAGCACTGTGAGTCTGGTGTATTAGAAGTCTGGCTGGATGATTTAATACACAGAATTGCAAGATGGGACCTATGGGGTGTGTTTTAATGGGGGAGGAGAGAGGGACAGTGCCCAGAAGAGAGAAGGTTTCCTTGCTTTGGTTTTCTTTGTGTTGGGGATAATAAACACAGGCAAAGCACACTGGCACTGGAACATGGAAAGCTCTCACCTCTCAACAGACTTGCAGACAGCACCCCCAGACTTGCTGCTCACATCGGCCGCCTTGCTCGCTGTCATCATGTCAGCACACAGCAGGGCAGCAGGACACCTGCAGAAAGACACAAGGAAGAAGCACTGCTCTCTGCTCAGTATCCTTCTCTTTTCCTTCTACACACACACACGTTTCTCCTCGAAATCCAGGAGAGGAGCTGAAGCAAGACATGACAGCTTTCTGAGCACAGCCCCTGCAAAACGAGAAGAGGGGTGACAGCAGTACCCCTCAGATGCCCTGAGGAGTTGACAGTTTTTGAGAGCAAAAATTGTCTGACTCAGCATCAATTGCTGCACCTTGAATTAAATATGGAAAATATGGAGCACATTTCAAGAAAGCGTTTATTGCTGTCAAAATCTCATCAGATTCAGATTTTTCTTTTCCCCTTGCAGAAGACTAAACCAAAACAAATTTTATAACAACCTGTTTTAAGGCCACAAGTCTGAAGTGGTTGCTGGGCATATAACACTGTCACAACATTCAATGCTTGGAATAAGAAAACATTTTAGCCTGAAGAGACACTGCACTGCAGCCACCGGTCTTGTCTCTGGTGGGCCATGTTAGCTTGCTACTGATCTCATCTCAGAGGACAACTCCTTGTGGGGATAAGAAAAATCATTCACAAAAATGAGTCATTCTGTTTGCCTCATGATTTCTAGCACTCCTGGAATGACTGTCCTTCTCTTTGAGTGCCACTGTTACCCAGTCAATGCAACAGACTTCATCTCCATTTTATTGTAGTGCAGTACTCTTTTTCATTAAATAGAAAATAGAAGAATTGCTCTGTTACTCTGCAGCACCATCTCTGCTCACTTATCAGGGTGGTCTGCCTGCTCTAAAGCATTGCAATGACAATAAGCTCACCACCTTGGAAAAGTCTCTCAGATCTCTCCACTGGTCTGCCAGAGGCTGCCCTGCCGTGTCTGGCATTTGACAAGACCAAGTGCCTCTTGTCATTAAAAAAAATATAGCCCACCACACCAGAAACAGTAAAGAACAAAAGGATCTCTCATTTCCACTGTTCAAGTTTTTGAGCAGAGAAAGGAAAAAGGGGGGTGGGGAAATCAGTTTTGTTTGTTCACAGTTTTCTCTCCCTCCTTTTATTCCATACTGGCAATGTTCCTGAGGCAAGGAGTGAACTCTGGGTCAACTCAATGTGTACACACTCAGGGCAGCTCATTGCTAACCATTTAGCAGAATCTCTTTTCCCAGACAATAAACTCCCTTGGCTTCTCTCCCTCATTAGTAACTGGAACAAGCACCCACTTCACTTCTAGACACAGAGCAGCACTGCAACACTGTCAAGAAAATTTACCAGCCCAAGGAAAAAAATCTATTCATCCATCCATTAACTGCTATGGATTGAAAATAATGAAAAACTAACCATACTTGTGGCCTTGGCCAAAGAATGACTCACCCAGGCAGCCAAAGCAGATTCCTGCAAAGCTGCAAGAGTCTGCTCTGCACTTGGTTTACAACATCCCTACAGCAGGGACAGTCTCTTCACTCAGCACTCATTCGGTGCCTTGCAGTCCTCGTCACTGCCTTTAGTGGTGAGAAATACAACATTTCTTGTGTCCATACACACAGTTCCTGTGGCTCTGCTGAAACACTGAACGTTTGCTGGGGATGCTCCTCAATCTTCATAAGATCACCCAGTTTTCCCATCAGGAAACTCCATCTCTTTTCAGCCTTTTCCAACAGCCTGCTAACAAACCCTGCCTTGAAAACGAACATCTGGGTACCAGCACCTGTGATGCTCAGCACAGTCAGCTCCCTGGCAGCCCACCTGTGGGACAGGCCAGAAACATGATACAGAGTAAGAGGTGCACTTGTTTCTTCATCTGTGGTGGATGGGACAGACTCCACCAGCCTTGATTTGCAGAAGTGAGCCATAAAGCAGCTGCTGATTGCTGCAAGAATCTCATGGGAAAGGAGCACCACTGCAAGCAGCAGATCAGCATGCCTTGGAACCAAGGGCAGAGGGACATCTGCCCCTTCCAGGCACAAGCATGGCTGGAGTAACCAAAGCAACACACTCATACCAGGCAGATTAAAGAGTGGTCCAGGAGCTTCCAAAGCTGTGACAACAGCCAGGTACCTACTTACACCCCCAGTGACAACACACACTGCTTAGGGAGTAAAGTCATCCCTAGGAGATATGTGGGCAGCTGTGCCCTCCCTCTGAGCAGCAGGGCACACATGGTGCCCTCAGCATCACCTGGATTGCAGTGCATTAGCTGGTTCTGCTCAAAAGAGAAAATATTTATCCAAACATATCAGAAGACACACAAGGGGAAAAAGAGTCACCTCTGGAATAAAACAGCAAAAAATAGGGTACCTANATAAAACAGCAAAAATTAAGGTACCTATTAATAAGTCCAACAGTCAAGTAATTTTCTGGCACCAAGCACAAACCTAGATGAGCTTCAGAGGTGATATGATCATCTCTTCCAATAATAAGATCACTAGAAATAACTCGCAGGCCTGACTCAGGCATTGCCAACACCTGACCAGAGGAATTGTGATGGCAATGATGGAAAATTGCCTCCAGTAGACAGAGATTATCTACTTTTGTTTTTCAAGTTTTGGCTGCACAAGGTACTGAGAGCTAACATGACAGTTCACTGTGAAGGGCAAAGGGAACTCTCGCCCCTCCTGACTGTCCACATCTCTCCTACAATCAACCACACACTACCCTACGTGCTGGCTCAGGCCCTTTGGAGCATCTCTGTGACCTGCTGCAGCACACTGAGAGTTTTTGACAAAGCAGCAGCACATGGAAGGGGTCCAACACAAACCCTATCTGTTGCAAGGGAGGTAATGAGGTTGTGTGCACAGGAGGGGAAGATGGAGAGCAGTGGGGAGAGCACAAAAGGGCACGTGTAAGGCTGGGGAGGGGAAACCTGCCAGAGGTTGAGAAGTGTTATCTGAAGTGCTTTGCTTGCCTGCCTCATGAGCAATGTGATCAGGGCCCTACAAACTGCCTGGAAGAAACAAGCAGGACTGAGTTCAGTAAGCAGGAGACCCGAGAAGGACATACCACACCCATCAAGCTGGTACTTCTTGACAGGCTGCTGCTTTCTCTAAAAACCACACAAGGACCTTCTACCAGCAATGGGAGTCACAGCCTGAACCTGAGGAACCTGAGCCTGAGGCCACTGCACCTAGCATGTACATCCTGGAGCAGGACATCGAGGCCATGAAAGGGGAGAGAAGATACTGAGCACTATTTGGAGTACCTTGCAGTGCAATTTATTCCTCACCATTGTTTGGGGGAACAAAGCAGACATCTGATAGTGTTTCAAAATTAAACTGGGAAAGGAAGGACAGGGGAGGAGGTGGGAGGAAAGAGAGAGGGGAGGGAGCTCTCAAACCTGTTGGCTGGACCTTGGGAAGGATGTGAAGTCTCCCAGCAGAAGCCTCTCTGTGTATCTCCCCCATGCACCCGGCCTCACAATTCCCAGGGCCATGTGATAGGGGCTTCCTGCTACCAACTGAAGTGAGACCTACCCCGACCTCTCTCTTCCAAACAGAGTTCCTGCCTGCTTTGTGTTTGCAAAGAGGCGTTTGTTTACTGCTCTATCATTGGCATGCAGGAAACAGCCTTGACATGAGCTGTAATCATCTGTCTCCAGCAATAGCTGTTTGGCTTTCTTCTAATTTAAGTTTTCCTCCCTCCCCCCTTCCCCAGTGCCCTCTTCCCCACTTCCGATCCAAACGCTTTTGGAGTACGCACATCTGGTTCAGGGCACGGGATACTATGCGAGGTTTCCAGAGCAACCAGGGGATCAAAAAGAGGCACACTCCCACCCTCAAAGGGCAGAGAAGGCTTCCAGAGGAACACCTCCAGGGAGAGGAAGACACCAGCTTTGCCCACTGCACTTGGTGCAGCCACCAGATGATGACAAAAGCCAGGGGAGTGCAAAGGCCCTGCAATCCATATTATGGGAAATGCACACAGCCAGCACACAGGTCCCACACGGGGAGCCTTGTTTCTGAGAAGTTCGGGCAGTGATGGCAGCAAGCCTCCCAGGCCTCCCTTCTTTGCAGTTTTGTTTGTGGGGAATAAACCAAGCATACCTCGAAGGTGGTTTGGGGATGGGTATTACCCTTGCTGCATCCTGGAGGCCATTTCTCAAGGTTTCCTTTGCTCTGTTTACTCTGCACCTCCCAAAAATTTCATCCACATCCACAAGTGGATGCTAGCCACACTGCTGGTGCATATGAACAGCAAGGCTTCACAGCAACAGGAGCAACCTGCAGCTGGTCCAACTCTCCTCCAAGAAATAAAAAAGACACATTGTGTTTCTCCTTGGTGCTCAAAACTTGAGTAACCCTGAGCAGCCAAAGCCCACAATGCCTCCCTGCTCCGGTGCTTTACACAACAAAGGGTGCAGCATAAAGACAGCAACAAGGAGGCAACAATATATAACATATATACACATATAAAGAACAGGAAGGATGCCAAGAAGACAAAACACTAACAGGAAAAACATGAGTAAGGGGAAGCCAACAGTTAAAGCCTTCAAGGCTCCCTCCCCCAGCCCTTGCTCTGTTTGGAGCCTGTTTTCCTTTGGGGGAAGCAGCAGGCATGAGGATGCGTGCCTGTGCTCACACACACACACACACACACAGCCACTGCGTGGGCCCCGTGCACAGCCCCAGCACCGGGCAGTGTCCGTGTTCCCAGCACAAACACGCTGCCTTCCTGAGGTCACTGGCAGAGCGTAACCCCAGGGAGTGAGCCCCTGCTCAGCAGGGAGGGCATGAGCCAAGCAGGGGTGCAGCCAGAGCTGAGAAGGGCAACAGGACCCAGGAGAGGTTCTCTTGGTGAAACAAGGTGCTTACAGTGGAGGAGTCCCTGACTCGAGGTGTCCAACACCAACCCAGCAGCAAGGCACAAGTTTTCTCGAACTTGAGCTCCACAACACATGCCATGAGCCCTCCCCAGCTGACAGCCCGAACAGTTTCTCCTCAGACAACTTACACAAAGTCCACTTCTTTGCTCTCCTGGTCAGTCCTGCAGACGGGCCACCTCCACAGCAGCAAGGCTTCTCAGCGCATCCCATGAAAGCACCAACCAGCTTACTCATGAGGAAAAGCCTTTTTACCAAGAGGGTGACCAAGATCAGAGAGATGGTGGAGGCTCTGCCCTTGGAGATACCCAGTACCCAACTGGACTATGTCCCAAACAAGCTGCTCTACATGATCACACTCTGAGCATGGGGCTGTACTTGCCACCTCTAGAAGTGCCTTCCCACCTCAGCTACTCTGCCATCCTGTGCTGAGCACAGTTTAGAGCAAGGTGACCTCTTTGCAGACACTGATTGTCCTGATTACACGAATCTCATGAAGACTGAAGACACCAACAGCAGGATTGTTCAGTTCATCATATTTGTGATGAGACCCTAATTGTAGACAATTCTAAATAATCAGGGCCAAGTCATTTGTTAAAGAGAAAAAAGCAGGATAAACTTATGCAGAACATACTGATGATGGGAAGTGACATGCTCCTACACTATCTTTTAGAATCAGATCCCACACTGCCTCCTATTCCCCTCATCCCATTCCATCCTAACTTTTCCCTTTGATCTATCAGATCTTACATCACAGGGCTTACAAGGCAGGGTCAGGAGAATCCCGTGTGTCAAAACAAACTGTATTTTCAAAAACCCCGAGTGGATTCGACGTACCACAACCTCTGGCTTTGTGCAAGCACCCCACTCAGGGAGCAACGCTGCAATGCGAGGAATGCAGAACTCGCCGTGTCCAGCAAAGCTGTGCTGGGTGTTATGACATCTCTTTAATTTTATGATATAATTCCATCTACTGACCTTCTCCCTCTCTAAGCATGCAGAACAAACTCTGCCTGCTTAGATGTCTTGAACCTGACTGAAATGATTACTATGGTTCAAGGGCCTGCCTTGCTCCTCCCTTGGCTGCCAGCAAGGTGGTCCTTTCCCTGCCCTTGGTAAAACACACGCCTGATCACATCTGATGGTTGCCATTGACTAAGGGTGTGCCTACTTTTTCCTCTCTTGCTTTTGCTTTGTATCAGCTCCAATGCTTGTACAGCCCTTTCAAGCTAGGACGGGCTCACAAGCTGCCGGGTTCAACACCCTAAACCAGCAAAGAAATAAAATGGGGGAAGCAAAAAGTTTTCTGCTCAGATAGCAACATCAGTCATCTATCTGGGAAAACCTAATGAGCACTGAAGCACATGGAAGAAATCACAGAATAATTTGGGCTGGAAGAGGCCTTGATGATCATTGAATTCCAATCCCCCTTGCCAGGGCTGGCAACACAATTCTGCTCCTAAAGAAGTTAACCCTCAGCAATGAGAAGAGGGAGCCAGCAGAACCTGCTGTGGGCAATATTAAAAGGTCACCCCAGGTCTCAACTCCATCCTGAAATCATCCTTACCCTGTACTAAAGCAGATGGACCCTTGTGAAACTACTCTCATCTCCTGTTCATTACTTCCCTTCACCAGCCACTTGCTGAAGGTTGTAGGTCAAACTCCACAGGGATACCACCAGCATGACCTGCCTGACACGGGGAGCTGGAAGGACAGCACATCTGGTAATAAGATAGCTCTAAAAACCTCTGTTGACCATGTACCAGCTGAAACTTTTTTCTCACAGAACCCTGGAAAAGTTAGGGTAGAGATGACTCAGGAATGGCACAGGACAAATTCCTGATCCAAACAGCACTTCTGCTTCAAAGCATAAGATAAGTTTTAGCAAAAGAAAAGACTGATTTTCTTTTCAAACACAGGGGAAGCAGCAACAATTTTCTCCCCAGGCTTCACACTGAAACAGCTGAACCATTTTGGCTGAAGGCTTTCAAAAGTAATTCAGCCAAAGGCAATGCTCAGCATGGAAAACTGCAGACTGAAACAAAAATAAAATCTTGACCTGAAGACAGTAATCAAAACCAGGGTCTCACAATATGAATTGTCTTCTGTTAAAGGTGGGGCTCATTGCACCCACTATTATTAAGCTTGTCCCACATTTCCCATTGTCTTATTTTCTCTTTGTTCCTCCCTCTAAACACATAACAAACAGAAAAAAACAACTCAAACATTTCTTCACTTTCCTTCAGGCAGACACACCCTCAGCTGAAACACAGAGCATTTTCAGGGTTAGCAGTGGGATGTTTCATGTCCCTATCAAAAAACCCAGAAACACTCTTTTTTAAATTCACTGCCCCAGTCACAGATTCAGTCCTGCATGCATAGAAGGCAAATACTGCTTTTCATCCTGGTGGCAAGTATGGCTTGTATGACTGCTTAGAGACATGATGAGTCGTAACTCCTGCAGGTAGGTTAACAAATAGTAAGAAAAAATTCACATGAAAAGGAAGAGAATGGTTCAGTATTTTCCAATCTGGCTGCTAAAATGATTGCAATGCTTAATGGAATTATGTGTTTCAGGCTACACTTTCTACAGGGAAGTAATGAAAAAACAATTGGAAAAAACCTGTAATTCCAGATGAGGAAACCAAGACCCTGGGAAGTGAGGGCAGGAGGACAACTCTTCTGGGACAGTTCCTGGCATTACTAGATCATCTCCCTGTGTTTAAGGTCTTGTGTGAGCCTATGCACACAGTGGGGTTGCTCATCCCCTTTGAAGGAGTGATAATATTTACTTTTGCTTTGCAGCCTAATAAATGAAAATTCAGTTACTCGAAGTCAAGGCTAAAGAAGACACTGGTGGTGTATCTTTGCCTGCAGATTACATCAGTGGAGATGATGAGCCATACCTGGTTTGTTTGGCTTTGAAACTATCCACAGAGAAGATGGTGGTGAATACAGAACAAAACAAAAGAAATATGGACCAGATTCACACAAGCACACTTCTGCCAGCAGAATCGTCTGTCAGCCACACAGAGAGACAGGATTCCAGCAGATGCAGTGCAACTGGCCTCAGCTGCCAACAAAGTCAAAAATAAATCGGCAAATACTCATTTCTACAGTGCAGCTAGCTGACATAGGTGCTTTCCCCCCCTCTAACATGAGTGCTGAGTTACAAATATACCAATCCTACTACACCAGTAAATCACTTCTAGTGTAAAAGAACTGGAAAGAATTCAGGGTTATTATGCTTATAAGAAACCCAAACATTTGACAGCATAGGAAACAACCTGTCACTAAAAAATAGTGCTCAGCTCATTGAACCACACTGGAATTCATTTTTGATGTGGTGAGATAATCTCTGCTATTCTAACATAAATGGGACCCAAAGAGGTCCCTTCGAGGAGCAACTCTGCAAAGAGTTTCCTGGCAGGAAGACAAATTGTCTCACATTCAGAAAGGAAATGAGAGCATTAAAATGAAGAACCTCAACTTCTTCCAAAAGAAGTTATCATCAGGGAGACAAATGGAGCCTCAGCAAATCTCTCCTTCAGTGGCCTTCACCCTGCAGGATGCTGACTCTTGTCCCTCCCGATGAGGATTTAGCACACAGCTTCCTGAAATGTCCATCACCACAACCTTGGGGCACCATCTGCATTCTCCATGAGACCTTCCTGTCCCCTTCCAAGTCCATGACCTTCCAATACAGTCTGTCTCTATCAAGCATCGCCTTCTGAGCTCAAGCAAAAAGTCACCCACAGATTGCTTTTTGGTTCAGGAGAACCTGCTTCCTTCTGTCTCCTTCAACCCCTTTTTGCTCCTACCCTCCCTCTCCCACATATCTTGGCCATCACAAAGGCAGAATCTGTTTATTGCAGACCTTATTCTTTATGGAAATCTTCCAACCACAGCACATCATCCCCTCGCTCAGAACAGAGAGCAGGGCCAGGCAGCGCGTGAGCTGCCCAAGATTTAGCCATCACGAGGAGGAAGCTCACACAGCTCCAAGGAGGAATAAACCTCTGCAGAGAGGGCTTGCATTTATTTATTTTTCCAGGAGGAAAGCTGCTCTCGGTGGGTGTGTGCGTGCATGTGTGCGTGTGTTTGTGTCAGGACAATGGGAAAAAGGACAGTGGAGCGGAGCTGCCAGGAAACACTCGGCCATCTGCCCGTGCAGAAAGCAGTTTTTCTTTTCCTTTTGTATTGAGAGGAATGTAGCTGAGAGCCGCCATCCGCCCGTGCTGGGAGGAAATCTGAGCGACTTTGCTTTGCCAGGGAGAGGAAGCGTGGGGGAGGGAGCCAGCCCGGTCCCTGTGGTTAAGCGGTCATTGCACTCACGGCCAATAAAAGCGGGGAAAAAAAGCCCTACCAAAAGCCCCAAATCCCAGGGAAAAATTGCTCTTCCTCCTCCACCCTTTCGCATGCGGTTTGATACTTTCTCCCTGGCAGGGCGATCCCGAGCACAGGCGGCTCGGCAGAGGAGGGCTTTGCAGGGCAATGGCCCGGGGAAACCAGCACAAGGGTTTCCCAGCACTGGCAAGAAAGCGACACACAGCGAAAATCAATCCACATCGCTGTGTTGCTTGTCCGCCCACACCCTCTCCAGAACCAGGAATTTGGCAATCTGAGCACAAAACAAGGCGAGGAACGACCCTTTGCTCGTACAAGGCTCCCCAGCCCCAGCAGAACCCCAGCAAAGGGCAGAGCACAGGGAGCGGGTCTGTTGGACGGAACCATCCACACATTCTGACCCAGGGGCTTCAGTACAGCTTCTGATCATAAAACTTTGTAACAGAGGGGAGAAAAGATCTGATCTCCTAGTGCTGTCAAGGCAAAAATGCTGGCAAAACATCATGATGGCTTGGTGGCACATTCTTCTGCCACTTTTTGTGGTAGAAAAGCCCCAGGGAAAGAAATCAATAAAACAGAGAAGGGCAAAATTTTCAAAAGTGACTACATGACTTTGAAGTTTAAAACCCATTTTCACAACCGAGGATCAGATATTTTTAAAAACAAACACTCCTACTAGGCTTGCACTTACACTTGCAATTCCATCTCCTTATTTTAACTCCCAAATAAGTCCCAGCTTTGACTGAATTAGCTCCACATTGTATTCGTGTGGCGCTTAGGGACATGGTGTGGTGGCGGACTTGGCAGCTTTAGGTTAATGGTTGGACTCCATGATCTTGGAGGTCTCTGCCAAACTAAATGATTCCGTGACGGCAGGAGCAGCTAACATTTTCAAAGAATTGTAAGCACACATTCCTTTTCCACTGACGGCAACAGGAGACAGGTCTAGGTATGGCTGGGAAAATCAGGAGCACATTTCTTCGTGCACCTACGCAAACTCTGCTGTTCACCAGGTGCCAGACCCAGCTCCACAGAGCTGGCAGGGCTTGCTAATGTGGGAGATGTTTCAGATAACAGATCACAGTCCTGAAAAGGGAACTTCCAGAAGAAACGATTAACCTACATATGTCTAAAGAGCTTCCTCACATCTGGCAGCTCGGAGGACAGACTGACACAGTGATGCTGTAAACCTAAGCATCTCCAGGTCAGATCTGAACTGACACCTCTGTGCCCACTCCCTTTCAGAGACATGACGCAGGTTTCCACATTCTGTTGTGACTTTTTAATCAATTTTTTCTCATAAAAACAAAACCATTGGTGTAGCACAGTGTGTGACCTGAAGCAAATTCCTTGGCTGTATCTCTTGTGGTGAGATGAGAGACAAGATGAGAGGGAACATAGAGACTTGATGTAAGGAAAAGTCTTTTTTTTCACTATGAGGATAAAAGAGCTCTTTTCACCATGAGGAAATTAGAGCTCTGGAACAGCCCTGCTGTCTCCATTACTGGAGGTTTTCAAGACTCAACCAAAACCCTGAGCAATCTGGTCTGAGCTCAGACCTGAATCTATTTGAGAAGGTGGCTGGAGTAAAGGCCTCCTGTAATCCCTCCAAACCTGGATTATTTTATGATAACAGATCATGAATTACTGTAAAAGTGAGTAATCACTCATTTTCTCTGTGGAAAACAGCAACAAAAAATCCCTTTTAAAACATTATTACTAGACATTTTCTTCCCCAAGCGATACTTTTTTGCCTTCCTCCAACTGATCAGCAAGGACGCAGTAAAAAAGAGCTGCCAAAACAAGAGATATAATTATGCTATCCCTAACACATTTCCACTGTCTTTTGTCCCTAGTCATTCTGCAGTGCCTAACAAACTTCAAAAGCTCCATGGAAGCTATTAGGGAGGCCATGAATCCACCAATAAAGCTGCCTTGGCAAATAGTGATGAGTGATGTAAATTTTCACCATTAGAAAAGGAAAATATTTTCTTCCCAAGTTCATTTCACTTTCAGAGAGATCAGGGTACAATTTTTTGAGAAGCTTTAAGTTATTTCATAACTAAATTAAAAACTAACTGACCAACCAACTACTAAACGAAAGTGAGAAATACTGAAAGCATTTATTTGGGAGATTTGGTTTTTTCCTTTGCTGAAGTGTTCCTTTGGGTTTCCTGCAGCAAAAAACCTAGAAACTGGAGAGTTATTAAACAAGCACATATTGTTCACTGCTCTCTTCCAAGGGATGTGGTAAAGCCAATACATACATAAAGGACTTCAATTTCCATTGTTTACTTTCTTTCACATACACCACACTGCTGGAGCAAAAGCAGAGCACCCGTGTACAATTGTCTCCATCAGCCCTTATCTAACAACTGAAGCAGAGCTATTTGTACATAAGCTTCCAACCCAGAGAATGTGCATCCAAGTTTTGTATTCCAGGGTAGCCACTAGGGCATACTCCACCCAAGATGTTTGGATGTTGTGCTGGACTGGGCCCTGATATTGTTTATTGTGCACAGGAAAAACTCATTAATACAAAGCAGCCAGCACTGACTGCGTTCCACAAGGGCACGTTTTACAGAGCCCAGAAAAAAAAAATCAAAGTAGGAATCTTCTGGAGTTAAACCCTTTGCAGAAGCCCTGTCCCATGAACTATTCAATAAACATCATCCCCTTTCATCTTAAATGCTCATAAAGATGCCATTTCCAGTCCAATGCAAGGGGAAATCCCAGCTGCACTGAAGGTGACTGCAGTGATTATGGTGTGGCTTCCATTTCACCCTCCACATTCACCTCATTTCTGCTCAGCTCCAACACAGATGTCTCTGTTACCTACAGAAACACAAGCACAGCCCCCTCTGCTGAAGTCCATAAAACCTCTTTGGATGGGACAACTCTTACAGGTCCTCATGTGATGTTAAAAGAACAGAAGGGTTTCCTGCAGGGCAAGAGGTCTCCCACAGTAGAGGGCCAGCACTAGAGTGACCCACCTGGTATAACACCCTGATGATTTGCAAGCTCCTCTGTGAAATTCCCATCCCCACTGTCCCAAAAGCATCAGCTTTACACACTCAGCTTTGAAGATCTGGCTCAGGAAAGAGGTTGTCTGTAAATGGGTTTTTTTTTCCCTCTGTAGAAGACAGTGATTGCAGCAAATGCACATTTTCCATAGATTAAACACTCTATCAACAGGTCAGTTAGATCACAGAATGCCTTGGGCTGGAAGGAATCTTAAAGGACCATCTGGTTCCAACCCCTCAGCTGTGGACAGGGACAACTTTCACTACATCAGGCTGCTTAAAGCTTCATCCAGCCTGGCCTTGAACATTTCCAGACACAGGGCATCCACAACATGCAGGGACAGGGCATCCTGTTGCAGTGGCTCACCAGCCTCACAGTAAGGAATTTCCTAACATTTAAGATAAATCTCCAGTCTTCTAGATTATATTTTTTCAGATATTCCTCATCAGAACCACATTCTTTATACAAAGGTAGAAGCTGCCCAATGCTGCCTCAGTTATCTGCAGGTGAATACAATGGATATTTGATAACAACTGTACTTTCTTTACTGAAAAGAGAATGTCTACAGACAAAACTGGAAAACTAAACCTAAACTTGATCTTTTAGGGGAAATTCCCCAAACATTTTCTTCGATTAGAAGAGAAAGAAGAAGAGCTTAAGTAATGCTATACTTGATTTACTTCTTGGTTGGTAAGAAAAATGTTTGGCATTCAAGTAGGCATTCTTCTTCCCATCTCTTCTGTATGTAATAACTCAAATGTTCAGACTGCATAGCATCTACTTAATAAAAATCTTCCCTAGGTGGGGTCACTGTATTCATATTAAAACAATAAGTAAGATACAGGAGAAATTTCAGCCCTGAAAATAGGTTAGCAAGAAGTTATCTTTGCTTATACACCTTCCCAAGCAAAAAGAGTATTAGAGATGCACAGTGTTTGCAAATATAGTTATTATATAAAACTAAGAATACTCCCAAGAGGTAATTTGTGCTCTAAAAGTACTCTGCTTTCCTGAAGTAGCACCTCACAAATTCTGAACCACAGTGTAAAAGTGCCTGTTTCTTTCACCTGGTCAGAAACACTCCAGAAAATAATTCATCTGGTCAAAATGCACTCACACACCTGAAATGCAGCTGCATGGTCTCAGCAATTCAATTTGCATGAATCACAAACAGGTTTGAGTGTTGCTGGATGAGTAAATTACTTATGGTTTCTGAATAATTTAAGTATTTTTTGCCAAGTTTAATCTAAATTCAGTACGCCCCCAAGAAACCCCAAACCCAACAGGGAGACGCTTTCAAGAAAACATTTGAGGTAATCTGAAGAAAGCTTACAAGAGTGAGGTTCTCTACTGTGAAATGACATTTCTTACCAAAATTTAGCTAAATTGAGGGGGTGTGTGTTAAACCCTCCCTTTACAAGGAGCTGAAACGCTATTTAGGCTTTCTCTCCTTCCTATTTATTTTATTGAAGGGAAAAATGGAGAGAAGAAAATAAATGGGGCTACCCTGCCACCTTTCTCCAAGTAGTTAGTTATAATTTTTTTTTAATTCAATCATGAAACAGAAAAACCAATACCACAAAATTTCTTCCAAAGCACCAAAAAACTCCTAACTTCACTCTGAGGTCATTGCTCAGCTTAAGTAAATGGAGCAATGACAGTGACATCACCTTGTCCTTCGGGGTAACCTCATCCACACACTGTGCTTCACCACTGTATCACCAAGTCATGCTGACTGTGAAACTACTGCTTAAGAAAAGGTGCATTAGACATTCTTCTGCTTAATTCTGCATTCAAGGATTTCACAGCAAACTGTACCAAAATCTCCTACATTAAAAATACCCCATTGTCTACACGGTGAAAAAGAAAAACGTTACACGTGCAACAGACACCGTGAAACAGCTGATCTGCCAAAGTCTGTCAGGAAAACTGAATGTTTGTCGATTACCTGTTTTCTGGGAGAGGGAGGGAGGGAAGGTGAGGGAGGGCGAGGGAAAACAAACTCAATGTAATCCAAGGTCAGGCTTGATTTTGCAAAAAGCAGATCTTCATCAGGTGCCTAAAGTAAAAATAAAACACCTCTCATGGCTCTCTACAGCTCCCTGAGGAGGGGACGTACAGAGGGAGATGCTCAGCCCTTCTCCCTGCTACCCAGTGATGGTACACATGGGAATGGCTCAAAGCTGCAGCAAGGGAGGTTCAGAGTGGACATCTGGAGGCATTTCTTTACCAAGACAGTGGCCAAACATTGGAACAGATTTCCTAGCGAGGTGGTCAGTGTTCCATGTCTGTCAGTGTGTAAAAGGCATTTGGTCAATGGCCTTAATAACATGCTTTAACTTTAGCCCTGAAGTGGTCAAGCAGCTGGGCAAGATGATCTCTGTGAGTCCCTTCCAAACTCAGTCTAGTCTACTTCATCCTATTAATGATAAAATAACAGTGACAATAATAAAATAAAGTCATGAATGGCAAGAGGGACTGGGTTAGACACCAGGGAACACTGGTTTGAAGGGCAGACAAAGATAGAATTTGTATTCCTGCAGTGGTTGCTGGTCAGCTGAAGTCCTTCCCTGCTCTAAAACGCCAAGTTTCTGTTTCTGATAATGTTTCCAGATTGCTTTGGATGAAAAAAATTATTTTACCCCATGCAAACAAACATTAAGTGAATGGAACTGAAGCAATATATTACATGTCAGAATAAGCTACTAAAAAACCCCGAGCAACCAAAAAACCACCTCATCAAATTCTGATAACATTTTACGAAATTTGTGCCTTTTAGAGGTGATTCTAATATTCCTTGAAACATACCCAAAATTATCTTTGACTAGTGGAGGAATTTATGAATTTAACAGGGGAAAAACCTTGGTTTCCCACTGAATTTGAGTAAGCTAAATCATTCTATAAGGAAAGTTTCCTGCTGTGCAAACAAGAGGATACTGATGGGGCAAAGTTTAGCACAGACTAAGCAGCAATAGCTGTCAGCATCCTTCACCACCACAAGTACAGGACTGTTATGTGAGAGGTGACACCATGGCAAAACTTCAACTTGGAGTCACTCACAGTAATCTCAGGGGACAGAGACAGAAATCTGATGCAAAAACTGTTGCCATGTGTTGGTTTCCCGGTAGGAAACCTCTCAGGCTTCTCTCAGAGTTTGACAAAGCTGAGAAACAAGAACCAGATAGATCAGGGCTTTCTGACATCATCTGGAAAAAGCTCAATATCTTACACATTTCTTCATAGTAACAAATTGTGTTGTAGAATTTGACTGGGGATTGCTGTACATGCAGCCTAGCATGTCAAGGCAGGGAAAACCAGATTCTCAGTTACTTATTCCCAAGCTCCTTGAATCCAAGAAAAAAGCTCTCATGGACCAGTAGATTGTGGAGGATGCTCCAGGGTCTGGTTTTGGCCAGATGTTGATTTTTGAAGTGCTACATGTGCTGGTGCAGAGACTTCCTTCTCAATTTTAGTAAGGGGCATTTATTTCCCTTTGCTACTAAGCCACTCTGAGGTCTGGAAAACCCAAGACTCAATTCCTACCCAAAATCCCTGGGAAGCTTTTGGGATCACAGCATGCTTTGCAGCTGAAACACATCGTATTTTTGTATGTAGAAAACACACATCTTCTGCAGGGGCTTAATGTTTTTAAAGAGAAATCTCCAATAGTCTGAAAAGTCTCTGGGAGCTCTTTCCTTTTTAATTTAGAAAGGTGGCGTTTGGCTGACACTGGCAAGCAAACTCATATTTATGAAGTGCCCTCTCAGTGTCCCGTGAAATTTGCCATTTCCCTCCATGACAGTCAGTACTATCTATCACGAGAACATAATCCCCTGGGACAGGAGAGCCGAGCCCCTTTGCTGCTCTCCTCTGCAAACAGATGTGTGCACGTTCCCCAGCTCCCAAAGTCACGGCCGCCTCTTGGCAGAGAACTACAGCAGCTGCACATCTGCAGAGGGGAAAAGCTTTCAGCAGAAACTAGAGGAGGATCTCATCCTCCTCCCCCCCGCCTGCAAAGCAAGCTCAGCATTTGTTCCTCTCCAGATGACACCCTGATGGGTTGATTTAATCATTCACACATGCATGCCTATCCACAATGCTTCCAAAATACCAGGCCTGTGACAGCATCTCACCTGGACTGCTTATCCTGCTTATCAGCAAGTGCTCGGCAAGAGGCCTTGCAGGATAAGAAGAGAAAATCCAAATTCAAGGACGCTGCTAATACAAAATGATTCTACAGAACACAAGTGGGCGAGTGAGAGACCACTTGTGATGAGGAGAACACCTAAGCTTAATTTTAAGTCAATGCTGAAAGCACACCACCATCTTCAGTTAGACTGCATGAAGTCCAGTTCCAAACTTCCCAGAGCAGGAGTGATGTACTGCGCTGGGAGCCAAGGCACTGGGATGGGTGGATTTAAGCATGTGCCGTGACCTACATGTCTGCCTAAACGATTTGCCAGACTGGGGGCACAGTACAGAATATTTAAATGCAGCAGGATTGCAGAAACACTTCACCACTTTTATTCCCAAAGGGAAATCTAATTAAAACGCAGAACATCTAGCCATTTAAAGTTATTCTGGTTACAAAGAACAGCAAGTCCTTGCTCCCTGAAGCAGTCTCTCCAGTGGATTGCCAGAGTCCCCAGTAAGTTTCTGGAAACACAACTTATGTACCTGAACTTGGTCAGGAAGCATCTGCTCCTGGGATGTGTAGGATCAGGGTCTGGCAGGGTCTCATCCAGAACTCTTTCAACCATTTCCAAGTGAGGTGACACCTTTCCCCACTCAAGCTGCCCCTAACCATGATCACCTCTTGACATTTTAAGTGTCTGGGCCAGATTTTCAAATAAACTCAGAGAAAAGCTTTTGTGAGTGCCTCTCCAAGACCAGCTTTTCTGCCAGGCACAGTCTCCTGTACAGATATCCTACCAAGGCAAAGCTTTTCCAAGCAAGGTCAGCACCCCAGATGCTGAACTGTTCAGCCAATCTGATTACTTACCACGATGCCTGATGAGGAGATGGGCATTGGAAAGTATAGCTGCCAGCACCTCCTGGCAGAACCTATATTTACACTAGGCTCCATTCAGATCAACAGCTCTCTGCTGTACATAGTCTAGAGGGAATGAGAGCAGTGGAACAAACCTCCACCAGCATTAGCAATGCTATTTTACAGAGGAGACAAGACTGGCCACAGTTAAAGGATGCCACACTTGAAAACAAAGCAGTTCTCCTACAATGGCTCACATGGCAGCATCTGCCTTAACAGTGGCACAGCACCAGTAGCAGCAAGTCCCAGTCCACTTCAGGCATCACAGAGAGGGCTGAACCACAGCTAGCTTACCTCTCCAGCTTCCCTCCTTTTGCCTTTTACTCTAATCTCCCACCACACATCCCAAAATGGTCCAGGCCTCTTACTCACGCTTCTAGATGAGATCTTGTCAGTGCTGCACGTGGAGCCAACTGCATGAAGAGCCCATGGGATGGCCAGGGCCATCTGTTACAGGCTTTTCTCTCTGTGAGTTGGTGTTTTTATTTTAACTCCCTCTGCTTCTGGGCCCCTCTTCATCTCTCGCTCCTCCCATCTCCCTCTCTCCACTCATGAGGACAGAATTTCCATCCTGGCTCAGGGCCAGCACATGTATGGGCAAAGGCAGAGCTCAGGAAAAGCCATCTTCTGCTCCCTTTCATCACCTAAACACTGCCAGTTCCCAGCCCAGGAGCACAGGGCTGAGCCAGAGCTCTGCCTGCAGTGCAAGGGGACTGAGGACCAGCAACTCCTGCCCAGGCTGGACACGGCAACTTGGCTGCAGTGCAAACATCTCCTCTCCCAGCCCTCCTGCTCCCAGTGAGCAGCCTGAGCCTTTACCCCAACCAAAGAATTGCTTGTTAGAAGGCAGATACAGATGCATCTCTCACATTCAGCAAAGGTCACGTGTAACAGCACATGCAGGTAACAGTCAACCAAATTCTTGTTTGCGCCAGCCATTAAAAACAAGAAAACCAGAAGACCCCAAGCAAACCGGACTGGCAGTGCCTCAGCACTGGGATGACAATCTTGCCCTAAGAAGGCCTGAGATGTACTAGCTCCTAACAAGTCTAGTCTGTAAAAACTGACCTTAAATCACCACTAACTCTTGCATCTGCTTTGCTAAATCCTTGAAAGTAACAATATGCCAGCTACAGCTGGTTTCCCTAACCTGGGGAGGGGAAAAAGCACTGCAGCAAAGAATGAAGATTATACCAGCACTCACAACATTCATTCCAGCAGGACATTACCCTTTCAAGCCTCTGCCCTTCCAACTATGCGTGACTTCCTTCTTAACCATGGGACAGTACTACTTTCAAAAAAGATACCAATTATGTCCTCAATACAGGTTATCTGCATTAAAGAAAGGAGTCACGGTGTTTCAAAATTCTTGCAAGGAAGATTTCCCACGAGCCTCCTTTTGGGGTTTTTGTTGCACACACACAAGACCCCATGTATGCCCAGGAAATGTTTAGGCAATGTATTTACCTCAGAGCAGTACAAACTCGGGGGATTCAGCACATGATCCCCCCAGCCATCATGCCAGGGTTATCCCAAGAGCACAGCCTCTGTAAGCAACTGGAGGGATGATGGGCTGCAACCACATCATAGGGTTCAGAGCTGCTCAGAGCTGTCTCAGCACAGCAGGGACTGGACCATCATGATGGCAGAGCCCCAAAGGTGCCATGAGTTCCCACTGAGCTCCAGCTCACTGAAAGACATGAACTGGTGAAAACTCACACGAGTGCCAGGTAAGTATCCAGTGCTTTGATCAGGAAAGGCCTGGGGAATTATGACTTTCACCTCATCAGTCCCATGCCCACAGACACAGAGCACCTTGACCCAAGTGAGTGGTGAACCATGGCTGGGAGAGATTTTCAATAGGGCCAGCCTATAGGACCTTAAGTATTTATGTATGTAAGACAGTGATGATGCCTTTTAGCGCTTTATATACAGAGACCTTGAATTGAGGAATTGATCCTCAGCCTGCCTGTGCTAGGTTTCCACCAAAGGACACGGGCCCCAGCTGAAATCCCAGGCTGTAGAGCTCAGAGGCTCCAGGGACTCTAGATTGTCTTAGGTACTCACTTGAAGGTCACCCAAGGCCCCTGCAGAAGCTACATGTCAAAAACACAGCCTTCACGAAGCTGGGAGTTCAGTCACACAGTCATCTTCACTAAAACCTGGGCTGGAGCCAGCCCCAAACGCCATGCATATCCTCACACTTCTTCCTTTGCTTCAGTTTCCAGGAGCTCATAAAGCATCTCCAAGGTGAAGACCAGAAAAAAGAACCCCATAAGCAAGAACAACGTGCTACTGCCCTTTCCACTGCACTTCAGAACTACAGTCAAGAAAACACTGTCTCTTTTCCTGCTTTGTGCTGTAAAACGGTGCTTACAAATACCTCAGCTACAATGTTACTTGAGCTGTATCTGATCAAAGCCAGGATCACTCATTTACTGTCCGGACTTGAATGAAACTAGAAATTTCTTTCCAGCTCCATCCCACTCCTTCCTTCCCTCCTGAGAGTCTTCTCGGCCTGTAAGGAACTGCTATGCAAGTGCATTAAAAGTCCTATTTCAGCATTTCTTTCATAGTAGAGGGCTCTTCCAGCCAGCTCTTGGGATCCTGCCAACAGACATATCGGCCACTAGTACTTAAATCCTTCCGCTAAAAAATGCTTCCCTAAAGAACTCACACCCCAGTTCTGAAGGCTTAAGATCATTGCAATTAACCAGCTTCAACAAGAGTTTAAGAGAGGTTCTTCTCCACTCTCATGGGCTTAATGGCACACTACAAACAAAGCCTTTTCTCCCCTTGGTCTGGCCTCCACTTAGGAAGAAGCAGCTTCCACACACTTCCAGTCAGGAAATAAATGTCAGGTGTTACAAAAGTAGGGAGAACCAGCTGCTTTGAATGATGCATTCAGGGGATCCAAAAGAACATGGCACTCATCAGACACTTCTGAAATGCCCAGCATCTCTCCATCTTTAAGAGACTGGCTCTGTTCTGTGATGATTTCATCAACAAATTCCTTAAATTTGGGGAAGGATTGAGCTTGCTTCTGTGCTCCCAGAGTGCCCAGCAAAATACAGATTTTAAGTCCTGTCCGTATGAATTAGTTGATGGCTGATATTAAGAATAACTCGTTGGAAAAGCTACTCCTGGATTAAGATCATCTCTGAAAAACACAGCTTACACAGTGTTCATTTATTATCTCTGTCAAAATGAACATTTCTAACATGTAAACACACCAGGCATGGGAGAAAGACTTTTTTAAGTGTAGTGTCAGACACTATTGTAAGTGTCTGGCAAAGGATCCAAATGCTCTTCTTGTTTCTGGAGAACAGAAAGCACACACAAAGGTTGTCTTTGCAGACAAAATGTCCTGAAAGCTTTCCCAAGGCAGCAAGCTGGGGGCAGTACCGAAAGCAGCACTTTGGGACACTACACATGCACTTGTGGTCTACAAGGAATACTGCACTTTGGATCTGAGCTTCTGAACAGGGAGAATCTTCTGCATGGACTGCTAGGGCATGGATGTGCTGAAGGCCAACCCAGGCTTCAGCACACAACCTTCTCACCCACGCAGGCAGAGAGTGGTCCCAGCAGAGCCATAAATCTTTACTCCGCTTTTTACATCCCCAGCCACTCCAGCGCCCTTTGTTTTCAGTGCTTTCTCTTCCGTTTCTCAAAAAGGCGCTCTATTACCCTGGGAAATCCTGTGGCTTTCCTCTCATTTCCATACTTAGCATTTTCAGTTGCTTCCAAGCCTGACCCAACATGACAGTTATCCATTTTCACAGGCTGAAACGCTGCCTGGATTATTTTAAAAACCCAAACAACAACCCAACATGCACCAAACCCCATAAACACTACCCCAATGACAAAAATTCAGAACACAACATAAGGGTGGAGGAAATGCATTCCTCTTCTCTGCCAGGATGCAATAACAACTCCCTTTTCAGTGGTTCAGAAAACAGAGCCAGTACACATTATTGGACCTCACTACCACACACCAAGAACCAGCGGTCAGTAAGGTGGCAGCCAACACAGAAAACAGCTTTTTAATCCACCACCAACACCAGCAGCTCCCCTCATAGTAGCAAATAAAACTTCCATGCAAATCCCTCTGGTCATCTCTTTATCTTTCCAGCTGAGTTCCAGGCTGGAGATGCTTTTCTTTAGAAGCGACAAACTTACACAACTACTCAAATGGCAATAGTAAAGGTGGCTGGGAATACCTCAGGGTCAGGAACAACTTGTTGACCTGTCTTGGAAACAAGTTGTGTTCTTGGAAAGAGCAGAATTAAGGGCCCACAATTAGCACTTAGTCCCTGCTCCTGTGAGGAGGCTCCAGTGCAGACCCAAGCAGTCAGAAAGCCTCACCCCTCCCCATGACCATCACCTTTCCAGCACCAAGCATCAAGAGACATGCTTACTGGACATTCAAAAAGCCCAAACCTCTGAAAGTGTCCCAAATACACCTGGCATGGTTTTACCTCCCAGTTGGCATTTGACACCTTGGGACCACGGCCACAGCCAGCTGTAACTTCCTTGTTCCCTCCCCAAACAACATTCCCCTCCACCAACTCCATCCCTAATCCATTAGCGCTCATTATGTCTGGGTACAAGAGCGGGAAGGCAAGAAAGCGTTTTTCTCCCAAGGACAGGTGAATACTGCCACAGATCCCCGCCGGGAGTCAGAAATGCCACCCTGAGAAGCTACAGGCTGCACAAGACTGCAGAGGTTCCTTCCAGCGGAAGGCAAAGAGGAAAGCAGGCTATCCAGAGCAGAGAGGGAGAAGTGCAGGGCTAATATCACAGGGGGATTCAGGGTTTTGCCGAACCGAGAACTCTGGCTGTTTGCTCCAACAGGGCCCGGGCTTCCCCCAAAGAATGTGTTTAGCGTTTCCTCCTCTGTTTTGTACGGGAGACCGAGGCAGGGTTGAGTTCACTCAGGGGCCCCGTGCTGGGTGGCGGGGCTGCCGCTGCTCCTCCGCCCCACGGCTCCCGACCCGCTCGGGGCGGCTTCTCAGCAGCTCCCCAGGCCCCCCTCGGCCCCTCTCCCCCGGCCGAGACCCGCTCCGGCGGCGCGCCCGGCCCTCCCGCGCCCGGCAGGAGCAGCAGCCTCCCCGTCCCGCGGGAAAGCGGCGGTGCCCGGGAGCGCGGGGGGATTCGGCGCGCGGGCCCCGCTCTCCCTCTCTGCAGCCGGGATGAAGAAAAGCCAGCTGGGGGGCGGAAGGGAAGAGGGAATTAGAGACTTTTTGGAGCGGCACCTCTGCCCCCTCTCCCGCGTTAGCGTCCCCTCGGCTCCTCCTTACCTTCCTCGGCGGCGGCAGCGGAGCGGGGGAGCCGTGTCCCGACATGACGGCGGCGGCGCCCGGCGCCGGGTTGGCGGCTGCGGACCCGCGGCTGGGGGCTCCCCGCCCGGCCCCCGCCGCCACCACCGGCCCCGGCCCCGGCCCCGGCCGCCCTCCGGCGGGAGCACCGCCCCGTCCCGCCCCGGCCCGGCCCGCCCCGCCGCCGAGGCAGCCGTGCCCGCCCCTCGCTCCGGGCGTGGAGCGTGCTGTGCTGACCGGCCAGGGGATAGGGGGATAGGGGGATGCCCGACGGGGGTGCCCGTGTCGAGGCCAGCAGGGCAAACCAGAGCTGAGTGAAAAGCCGCCGTTCTGGTTGCAGACTGAAAGATTTCCGGGGAAATGTAGAAAGTCCCGTGGAAAGGTTGCTAACAACCCAGTACCTGTCACTGGCGCGGCTCCCCGAGGCTGATCGGGTCACACGCTCACCGCGGGAGAGCACCTGGCCAGGAATGCCTCAAACCTGCAACGCGATTTCCATCCCCTGATCTGAGACTGGGTATTAGGGAAAGGTTCTTCACCCGGGGGGGGTCAGACACTGGAACAGGCTCCCCAGGGCAGTGGGCACAGCACCGAGCCTGACAGAGTTCGAGAGGCGTTTAGACAACGCTCTCAGGGTCATGGTGTGACTCCTGGGGTGCCCTGTGCGGGGCTGGGAGCTGGACTCCAGGATCCCGATGGGTCCCTTCCAGCTCAGTGTTTCCATTCAGTGTTTCTATGATTCAAAACAGATGGAGGTGTGAAGGCCCCCGGCCCAAGCGCGGCCCCTTCCCGCCTGTCCCCGTTCCGTACAGCCCGATTCCGGGGGGACGCTCCCGGTGCTGAGGGGACAGCTCGGGCACGCGCCTCCCTCGCAGCACTCGGGCGCCGCCCGCGTGCCCGCGCGCAAGCTCCCGCCAGGCTCGCGCTGCTGGCCCTTTAAGGGGCGGGGCGTCGCCGCGCTCCGGAGCGTTGATTGGCTGGGCGCGCCCCCCTCCCGCCCCCTGTCCCCGGCGGGGTGGTGCGGACGGCGGGAGCGCGCGCGGCGGTGGCGGGAGCGCGCGCGATGGTGGCAGGCGGCGCCGCGCGGCTGCTCCCGCTCCCGCCGCTCGCGCGCGCCGCCGCGGCCAGGATCAGGCCCACGCTGCCCGGGCGGGCGGGCGCGGGGCGCTCCGGGCTGCGCGTCGGCCGCTGGGGCGCCCTGGCCTTGGCCGTGCCCGCGGCCGTACCCGCCGGGACCGGCTGGAAGGAAAGGCCGGGGCAGCGCGCCCCGGCGTGGGCGGCGGAGCGCGGCGCGGAGGGGCCGCCCCGGGGGCTGCTGCGGCGCTTGGCGCTGGTGCTGCGGCTGGGTGTCCGCGCCTGCGGGCTCCTGCTGCGCTTCGGGCCGCTGCTGCTGCTCTACCCGCTGAGCCGCCTGTGGCCCGGCATGGGCCCGCGGTGGCTGCGGCTGCTGCGCAGGGCGGCCGAGGCCGCCGGCCCCACGTGTGTCAAGCTGGGCCAGTGGGCCAGCACCCGCAGGGACCTCTTCTCGGAGGCCTTCTGTGATGAGTTTTCCAAGCTGCACGTCGAGGTGAGCCCGCACCCGTGGGGCCACACCGACGAGCTCTTAAGGAAGGCCTTCGGTGAGGACTGGACGGGCATCCTCAAGTTCCCGAGCCGGGAGCCGGTCGGCTCGGGCTGCGTTGCCCAGGTGTATAAAGCCTATGCTGACCTCGCTGCTATTGCCGGCTCCCGGGCCAAGGAGCTGGAGCAACACTTGGAGTTCAGGTCCGCCTTTGAAGCGTGGGAAGTGTCAGGCTTTAGAGGCCTCCTCGGGTGGCTGAGAAGGAGGAAGAGCAAGGAGATACGGGATGAGAGGAGCAGGAATGAGCTGAGTTCTGCAGACTGCTCCCAGGGAAGTCCCGTGAGTAGGATGTCCCTTATGGAGCAGAGGGCCAAGCCATTCCTGAATGCAAATCTGTCATCAACCAGACATCTCATGCCTGTAGCCATTAAAGTAAGTCATGTGCCTGAATGGTAGATGTATGAAAATGGAGCGTGCTGGATGAGGTCCGTCAGATGTTAACTCCTATGGAGAGGAGTAGCTGGCTAAGGCCAGGTAGAACAAGAAGGGATGCTGTCTCTCGGTATCCCTTCTCAGTGCTTTTGTTCCAGCCAGCCACAATCCACACCTGCAGTGGTCCCAGCTCTTCCCAAATGGAGAGCTCAAGATCTGATGTGGCATGTGGGTACTAGGAATGGCTCCAAGAGCCAAATTTACATTAAAAGAATTAGTATTAAGGTTGGTTGCACCTTCCAGACAGCACACCTCCTTCTCTGCTCACATCAAGAGATCTGGAACATATAGAAATGCGTTCCAGCAGAGTTTATTTAAAGAAACCTTATATTTGAGCAGCTTCAAATACTAATCAGGGACAGGGTGAGACTGAAAGTGGTGGAAAATGTCTTTGGGTGAGACTGTAGTCTCCAGCACAGATAAGCTGAATTTAACAATGATACACTGTTTCTCTATGACCTAATCAATGGCAAAATGTGAATTCTTCTGAGGACTAGCCAGGGAAGCTGGTTGCTTCCCATTCTAATAAGCTGGGTTCTGTATATTTGAAATGTATCACTTGAGCTCATGGAAATGAAATGTCTGTGGGGTTGATGTTGCCACTGCTCATCCGTGTGCAGGTACTGCACCCTGGGCTGGTCCACCAAGTCCAGATGGATCTGTTTCTCATGAAGATGGGCAGCCGCATCATTGGACTTCTCCCTGGGTTCAAGTGGCTCAGTTTGACAGAGATTGTGGAGGAGTTTGAGAAGCTTATGATGCAGCAGGTATGTGCCAGGCCATGGTCCCCAGCTACTGAAACAAAACTGCCCTTTGTCTTGCTACTTGCTACGGTCTTGCACTGTTCATACCATTACATTTTAAATGGTTAGATGAAGGCTGGCTTGTTCTTCTGTTCTTTAATCAAATCACGTAACATTACTATAGGAAACCTTATATGCTCACAAAGTAGCAAAGCAGTGAAAAGAAAGTTTTTATTAGATCTAAAATTATTTTTTAGACTTTGAAAATAATGTTTAGATTTTGAATGTGTTTTCTAGTGGACAGCCTGAACAGCTAGCTAGCCATAGTCACAGTCCTTTTTGCAGCATTGTGAAAAGTGAACACTGGTGAGACACCTCTCCTTAGGAAAGAATCTCTCCAAGCAAGTACTCAGGCATGTGGGTTTTTTTCTATAATTCTACATATATGTTTGCAGTCTGTACTTACTAGTCATGTTTGTTAGCACTGAGATAGATAGGTATAAATAATGTTTTCACAGAAGTTAATAACCCATTCTACTGTGTATTATCATCAGACTCACAATGTCAGTAAAATTTTGCAAACAGATCTGAAAACATCCTGATTTACTAATGTCTTCTAAAGATACAATCCTGAAGCATTGCTACAATCAAACTTACAAAGATCTCACTGCAAGCTTAATTAGGTTTATGTTTCTATAAAATGAGCCACTATCCGATAATTTCATTTTTGTGTCTAGATTGCAGAATCTGAAGTCTGTAACAAGCTCTTGAAAACCTTAAATTTTTTTTTACAATTGCAAAACGTCTACGCAGTAAATCCATACTGGGAACTGTTGAGTGTGGTCAGATGTGACTTGAGGTCATTCATACCAGTTCAGCAGAGCTTGGGTGGATGTGCAGAAGACTGAGGGTTAGGAGAACATATGATAGGCTCATTGTAGCTTTTTCCCTTTAAACAAAGAGGAGGTATTCCTGGGATATTCCCCACTGGCAGACAAGGGAGGTGAGGCAAGGCTATCCTGCCTCCTCGAGCAGTAGCAGACAGTAGGAGAGATGCCCTTGTGTCAAGACACTGAATCACTGAAGAACCAGGGCCTGGACTTGGCATAGTGGATTATTTTGGATACATTACAATTAATTTCTTCCTGCTATGGCTGCGTGTCTGTCAAGTGAGGCTGGGGCTGCAGTTCTTCTGTCCTGTCTGCCTGCCGTGCTATTTGGACAGCAAGCTTCGGTTCAGGATAGGATTCAGTTTAGGATCTTGTAGTATTTTTGAATCTAATGTGGTCCTGGCCAATTTTGAGACACCACGCCTCTAGTAAGGCGCCCATATTTTGAAGGTGTTGGGCTGTGGGCCATCCGTTACCCAGTCTGCTCCTCTTCCAGCAGGGAGGCTATGAGCGTGTAAAAAGCACCACCCTTACTTTGTTTCCATTCTAGCTTTCTGACTAGTTTTGTTGCCACTGAGTATTGCAACTCACACAGCATCCTGAAGATCTAATCCCAGCTGAATCTAATTTCCAACCTGCTTTTCTGCATCTCCCTTGAGATTGACTTACGCTACGAAGCCAGAAATCTGGAGCGCTTCCGACAGAATTTCCTAGATGTCGATTTTGTGAAGTTTCCAACTCCCCTTTGGCCCTTGGTAACGGCAGATGTCCTAGTGGAAACATTTGAGGTAAGAATTGCAGGGTCTGGGTGCGATGGTAGCAGTGAGAAGGCCCCAAGGAGAACATGACAAGGAGGTGTTTCTTTTTGAGAAGGAGGGATCAGAGGCAGAAGGATGCTTTTTTCTTGTTTGATTAAGGAGATTGAAGTCCTTCCCTAGGGTCTCTTCCACTGTTTCTGTTTGCAAGCAGTGCATCTCTGAAGACAGGTAGCAGACAACTCCATATAGAAGTGAACACTTGGCCTGAAACCAAGCAGACCAGCAGCATGTCCAGCCACCCTGTGCTTGCCTGTGCTTTGCAAACCAACACCACGCTTCACCTCTCCTGTGTGGTGGGTCAGAGCAAGGAGCTCAGCCATCTGGCACTTTCTGATCCTTGCCTCCCTTCCCTTGTGGATGTATGAGTCACAGACCAAAGCTAGTCTCAGGCTTAGTTTTCCTGCCTGTGACCCTCACAAGGGTGTTTCTGTCCCTCGAATACCATCCGTCTTTCCAAGGAACAAACCACTGGTTCTCTCACGTTCTCCATCACACTAGGTACAGGCTCCTTCTGCCAAGTCCTTTCTAGGGTATTATCATCACCTTCCCCCTAGTCGTGGCACCCAGGTAAAGGTGTGTTTGAAGGGGCAGGGGATGTTTGACTCCAGCTCTGTCTCTGTTTCAGGAGAGTGAGCCCATTTCACGCTACCTGCGTGTGGAGGTTGGCACGGAGCTGCGGCAGAGGCTGGCCAAGATGGGCATGGACATGCTGCTAAAGATGGTAGGCATTGGCTGGGGCTGCAAGTGAAGGTTGTTTTCCTGCAGAAGCTATTCAGTTCGGATAGTAAGACACTGTGGCTAAAGGGAGAACCCATTTGCTTCCTACCTGTATCTGGTCTGGGCTGGACACACTCCTGCTTAGACTCTGACACGGGGCTCTGCCACTGCAGAGGGGCCGTCTGCCTGCACACAGGAGGACTGGCCTGTGCACCTCAGTCAGCCTTTGCTTAGGACACCCACTGGTCCATTCAATGAATATTCACATATTGCCCAAGGACCTTAAAAGCACACCATTTTTAGCAAATGTTATGTGCTCTGCAGAGATTGTGGATGTGACTCAGAGGGAAAACAATGAGCTGGTTTCTTCAGTTATCAACTCCTCTAAAACTGCCTTTTTGTTAGGGAGAACTAAATCTGGAGTAAAGACAACAAACCTGGCTATCTAGTTCTTTTGTGGCTGAAATAATCCCAGATAATCTGGGGTGTTGAGAGGGTGGCAAAAGTGTCTTGTGAGGAGCCATGAGAACCAGCAGGGAAGAGTTGCAGAAGCTTCTGACAGTAGTGAGTGTGTGGGCAGTGTGTGTCAGATGAAATGCTGCTGCTGACTGCAGCATTGTGCTCGGGCAATACTGAACCTCCAGTTCTGGCTCTAGGTAGTATGACAGGCACCAAAACAGCTTTTACCACTCAGAAAAGCAGTGTTGGAACCAGAATAATTTTATGCTAAGATTGGTTTCAAATTTTAGGAGTAAAAAAAATTAAAGAGTGAAGAAACAAAATTTTGTCTGTAAATAAAGCTAATACCTCTTTCTTGAGTTTTCTGCAGTTCTAGTCCCTTGCTGTCCAGGACCCTCCATTTCAAGGGCTGTAGTACAACTAGAAGAGATGCAGAGGAGGGCAGATAGGATGATTACTCTTGTGGAATGGCTTCCATACCAGAATGGTGAAATAATTTGGACTCTTAACTCTGGAAAGCAGAAAGATGAGTAGTTTATGACAGAGATTATGCAGTCACGAGTGCATGAGAATGAATATGGATCTATTGTGTAGGGCTTCTCAATAAGGAGGACATAAAATTAGCAGAAGTCTTTTTTTTTCAGGTAACACCAAAACCATACTTTTTCACACAGCTCTAATTATTTACATGGTAGTTGAACAAATTCATAGGAGAAATTAATGAAATACAGAGATAATCTCCTTGGGGCAGGAAGTCCTGCAGTCCCAGGTGGCTAGGAGGGTTAAGGGGGGGCAAGTAATGTTTTGTTCTTTCCTCTTTTTGTTCTTTCCTTTCTGGTGCTAACTGCTAGCAGAGTCAGGGAAGAGCTACACAGATTTATTTCCTCTTCTCTCGTTTTCCTTACTTTTCAATACACTTGTAATGTGGGTAATACACTTGCAATGTCCTGCACTAGACAGACTTAACCATTCACTATAACCTTTCCCACTGAATGGCAAACGGCTTATTCTTACTGCATTACTCTTTGCTAAGGCCCGCCAGTGTGCCCTATTTAGAGCTGATTGCCAAAGGGCACTGCCATTCCCTGCTGGGACTCCTGGATCCTACCTGACCGCTAGCAAACACCGGGTTGCTTCACACAGCTCTACCGAGTACCAGGGCTGGTCTCCAGCAGAAGCCACCTGCTGTGGTGCTGTGAATTGGTAATGACAGAGCACCAACAACTCTCTGCCGTTTGCCTGGGGGCTTTGGCACAACCAAGTTTCCTTGGAACAGCGAGCCGCTCTCACACTTAACTGCCCTCCAGATCTTCGTGGACAACTTTGTGCACGCCGACCTGCACCCCGGGAACATCCTGGTGCAGGGCACGGCGCTCCCGGAGCGGGCGGCCGTGGTGGACGTGTGTGACACGCTGGTGCTGGAGGTGCGGCCGGCGCTGCGGGAGCTGCGCCTGGTGCTGCTGGACGCCGGGATCGTGGCCGAGCTGCGGAGCGCCGACATGCGCAACTTCCGCGCCGTGTTCACCGCCGTGGTGCAGGGACAGGTGAGGCCCCTCGCAGGCGTGGGGCTGGCAAACTGAGCCCGGGGGAGAGACGTGGTTGTGAAATCTGATGGCCAAAGTGAGTGTTTTCTATTTCCCCTTAAAATGCTAAGTGGGGCAAGGAGCCTTGCTAGCATCGTGTCCCCAAACACAGGGATAAGTTGTTCGGCTGCAGCAAGGAGGCTGCCAGAGTGGAGCAATTTCAGGGCCCCAGGAAGTAGAAGGTGCTGAATGTCTACCCCTTCCTGGTTAGGAGAGCTTCTGCTGCAAGTTAGGACTGCCTGGGACTGTTCTACCACTGTTGAGGAATCTGTCAGTTTTGCTAGAGAAGAAGAGGGAATGGTTAACGTCTTGATCTGCCACACATGTTCCTCTCTGCAGCCTTGCTGCTGGAAGGCCCATATGTCTCCCTCTCCTTTGCAGTTGTGTCAGCACCTGTAGAGGAGAGGAAGGAAAACGGGTGTGTGCGGAGGGGTCTGACCTCTGCTAGGCTCCTCCGTGTGAGGGGAACTACATTATCCTCCTCCCCCCTTGAAACTCACTGCTAGATGGACTAGAGAACCCAGTGCTGCTGTCTCCTGTTTGTTCTGAGAACAAGCATTGTGCTCCTACTTGCCTGTTGCTGTCTCTCAGCTGCAGGGTGAAGGGCTCACTAACACACCTCAAGAGGGACACATTTTATCTCGGTATGCTGAACTCTGTATCCAGGCCCATCCAGGCAGTCACTAAAAGCAGGAACTGCAAGCATCTGATTGCAAGTCACCAATGATCAGGTTCTGATTGTGCTGTTCAACTTGTTTCTCAGGGGGAGAGGGTGGCAGAGCTGATCCTGCACCATGCCCGTGCCAACCAGTGCCAGGACATCGAGCGCTTCAAGGCTGAGATGGCAGAACTTGTCACCAAGGTCCGAGGGAACACCATTGCCTTGGGAAAGGCAAGTGCACCACGTCACAGTCCCACTTACCTGAAATTCGGTGCAACTTGGCGCTGAAAACTGAAACATAAAGGTTTTCTGATGAGCTGTTAAATTCTCCTTGTGTATTCCAGCTTCAGGTGGGAAATCTCCTCTCAAGTGTCTTCAAACTACTGATGACCCACAAGGTGAGGTCCTGTCCTTGTCTGCATTTAATAGCTGGAAGTTCATGTGGGGAGGGAGAACTACTGGCAACATAGGGGACTAACAAGGAGGGAGACTGCTTTCTGAAACAAACTGCTAGGAGAGGAACTGCAGGAAGGCATCCAAGGGTTGCAGGCATGCTGTTTCTCAGGTCTTATACACACTCTGCCAAGCCCCATTTTTTTTTCTTTTTTCGTCTCAATACTTCATTTCATGGTTGATATTTTTCACTAAAAGGAGTATTTTTGTAACACATAGTTTTCCCTACCTTTTTTATAGTCCCTTAGACTAGAGATACCTCGTTATAACTGATTATTTGGGGGACAAGTTTCCACAGTTACAAACAACTTTGGAAATGAAAAGACCTATGGTGGCTTGAACTAGGGGTGGCTTGAGCTAGGGTTGTCAGCCACAGGGCTGCACAGTCCTACTGGTGGAGTTGCATTATATTTTCAGGTGTGCAAATGCTCTCCCCAGCCTCTTCCATTCCCTCTCAGCTTAGGCAGAGCTGGTACCTTGGTTTAAGGGGTACAGAAGAAAATAATGTCCACTGAGTCCATTCAGTCTGTTGTGGTTTTAGGTGAAGCTCGAGAGCAATTTTGCTTCCATCATCTTTGCCATCATGGTTCTGGAAGGACTGGGACGTTCGCTGGACCCTGAACTGGATATCCTGGAGGCAGCTAAGCCACTGCTCATCAAAACTGCAGCTTCTGCCCTCAAATAGACTCCTGTGGCTGCTGCCCTCTCCCTGTGGGGGCTACCTGTGCTGCCTGTGAGCTGCCACAGAAGGAAGCTGAAGGTGGGGAGTCATGTGTACCCCAGGGATGTGGTGCATAGTGGCTGCTCTCCACTAATGCTGCCTTCAGGCATTTCAGCCAAGCACCAGGCATGGGGAGATCAGAAGGTCTATTCCAGAAAGCAGGAAGAATTTGCACAGTTGGACATTTCCCACTCATTGCACAGTTCCAAGAGCTAATGTGCTCTGGTAGTTTTTAAAAACATCTTCAAAAAGATGTTCATTGATCAAGTCTGTTTTAAAATATATCAGGTTAAATATTTAATTTACTGACTTACCTGTCACTGTGGTATGAGAAATGATGTTCTAGCATCACCTAAGGAAGACATTCAGGCTGAAAAAATCCAGTAAAACTGTTTGTCTTTTATACTTTTAACTTCTACTTTTATTGTAGAAGTGTCCTAACATCCTGCATGTAGCAGTCTGTTCTTAGTCATTTGGGATGACAAAAACAGACTATTTCAATTTTTTTCGAACTCCTGTACTCTAGTACATTATGACAGGAGTTTGGATTATAAACAGCATAATAAAATATTTACCTAGGCAGAAAAACCTAATTCCATAATAAAAAACAACTTATGGGAATATTTGTCCTGGTCTTAATTTTTCTGTTTCTGAAACTTAAGAGGGTTTTTTTTTTCCCCCACTCTGTGTGATTTTCTCTACTACTCTCCCTGGTGCTCCCCTGCTTTCACTCTACTCAAAACCTTAACTGATATGCAGATACTTAGGGTTTTTTTTCCAGCAGGTTTCAAACCAGAGTTCAAGCATTTTCCTGATGGATCAAAACACACTGTGAATGTTTAAAATCAAATAAAGCCAGCAGAAGAGCTGGATTACATGTGGCAATTACAGTCAGTTATTTTAACAGCAGTATTAAAATGATTTTATGGCTGCATTTTAATAGTGAAAAATACAGTCCATGAATGATTGGCAATAGTGTGGTACTGAATATATTCCCAGACACACCCTGTGTGAAATAGCAGTGGAGCAGGGTCTCTGCAGTGGTCTGTTCTCAGGTGATTAAGCAATGAAGAGAAAGTGCATAAGCAGACAATCTGCTGTTTTATGGTGATTATAAAGTAATGATTAATAGCATATAAATGAAGTCTGAAAAGTAAGTTTAGATTCAGCTCAGTATATTTCATGTATTCTCCTTTAATCACTGCATATTCCATTTCCAAGTGCATAAGGATAAAAGCAGGAGTAGAGTTTAACACCTTGTCAGTTTTAGGCTTGTTTCTTTAAGTCTAGTTAAAGTCATAAGCAGCCAGAACATTGTCCTAACTAGCACATGATTTTATGTAAAAGAGAACTCAAACAAGAAGAGAAGCAAGCAACCCCCAAACATTACCCTAAGGAAAATCTCCACGTGCCACCAGCACCCACGTTCCCTCAGTAGGGTGTGTGCCAGGTCTGGGGCACAACCATCCATGTTCTTGCTGAGAAAATTCCAGCCAACTTTTCCAGACACTCAACAGAGTAGAAACTGATGGGATTTCATGTCTAAAATGCAAAACTGTGCCTCACATGTAGTTTCTATAATCTGAAGCAAGTTACATTTTTTTCAGACCATAACTTCGACATTTTCGTTGTTAAAGTCCTCACCTTCTATTTAAGTTCATCTTTTCCCTCTTTCTTTAAGCAAAAATCTGAGGATGGCTCATGCACATTGTGGTTCCTAAGGTTTAAAAACACCCATTTTAGCTATTAAGGTCTCAGAGTAGTTTGTAAACATCTGGATGAGAGACTTAACTTCGTCTTTTTAGGGAAAAGCTGAAGGCATAGCCTCTCCATTATCCCTGGAGGAATGCAGTCTGACACTTACTGCTAGGAAACTGCTGGCCATCCAGAAGATTTGGCAGGATTTCAAAGGAGCTCCCTTTTACAAGTTTGCTTAATTTTACTTTTTTCTTTTTAAATTTTTTTTAAAAGAAACTGCCATTATTACTTGTGCTGTATTCTAGTAAGAGGCATAAATTTTTGTAACGTGCCAGAAATTATGTATCATGTTTCTAAGTGTACACAGACCGTCAGACTGAATTTTATTTTGTATCTAGTTTGGTTCAAGACATTACTTGAAACAAAGTATCACATAAATTGTCTTGATTTTAGCATAATTCTGTGTAAAATAAAGATATTTCCATATAGCTCTGACTGTTTCAGCAAATAAATTGTGCCATCTCCTTTCCTAAATACCTGTCTGAAATTTCTGGGAGCCCAGAGCTGATCAGCGATTATCTTTGGCACGGCCACAGGGAATTTTGTACCTCAGATGATGTGAGGAAGAGGGAGCACTTCATGATGTGACAAGCTTAACCTCCTCCTCCTCCCCTTTGGTACCTCCACTCACCATAGCGCAATGCACTAGAAATTCCCTCCCTTCTGATGCAGAAAAGTGCCTCTAGATGTGCCCTGCCTCTCCCTCTCGGGGCAAAGGGAAGCCAGTGACCCCTGGAAGGAAGGCAGGTAAAGGACAGAGCAGTGGAAGTGCCCTCTGGCTGCAGTGAAAGGGAAATTAAAAACATCTCCAGGAATCCTAATGTCACTTTGTCACAGCTCTGCTCTGGCACACTGACTCACACCTGCCAAGACACAGCAGGTCTGTGAACTGCTCCAGGCCTTGCTCACCCACTGTGCAGCTTCCTTACTCCAGCAGGGATGCCCTGAGCAGCAGAAGGTTCTGTTCCCTGAGGTACTGCTGGAGGGCATGGAGTTTTTTGCCTTCTTTTTCCATCTTCAGATGAGAACTCTCTCTCCTCTGGAACACACTCACTTTGGCAGCCTGGTGCTGGTTTTGCTGTTTGTCCTGCTCCTGGGATTCTTGTTCCAGCACTTCCTGCCGTGACTGCATTCTGCTCCTCAGGAACTCCTACATAAAGACATTCAAAACTCTACAGTCAGCCTTCATGCCGAATTTCATCCTCACTTTTCATCTCCGTCCAGCCCTGGGGCCCCCAGCATAAGAAGGACATGGACCTGCTGGAGTGAGTCCAGAGGAGGATCATGAAGATGCTCAGAGTGTATGGAGCCAGGCTGAGAGAGCTGGGGTTGTACAGCCTGGAGAAGGCTCTGGGGAGACCTTAGAGCACCTTCCAGTGCTAAGGAGAGGGAGGCACTTACAGGAGCTGGAGAGGGACTTTGTACAAGGGTGTGGAGTGATAGGACAAAGGGGAATGGCTTTAAACTAAAAAAGAATAGGTTTAGATTAGATATTAGGAAGAAATTCTTTCCTGTGAGGGTGGAAAGGCAGTGGCACAGGTTACCCAGAGAAGCTGTGGATGCCCCATCCCTGGCAGGTCGGACAGGGGGTTCTGAACAGCCTGGTCTAGTGGAAGGTGTCCCTCGCCCTTCCCAACCAGGGGGGTCAGGACTAGAAGAACACAATCCAAATCATCCTACAGTACTGTGATTCTCACTAATAGAAGTAAGAAATGGGTATAATCTATAGAAATTCATTCTTTGCATGCAGAAGGACTTCTTTTATGGCACAGATAGGGAATTTTACTTTCCACCTTTCATCTTTATACACATGCCAAAAAAAGTTACCCTTTTTTATCTCTAAATGGTATAGTTATATTGGATGTAAAACAGGTGAAATATACAAATACTCCAGATACTGACACTGCTGGAAACATGGCAGAAGAGGAAAATAACTTCTGGAATTGCCCTTACCAGCCTTTCTTTCTCTTGTTCACAGCTCCTTTCGTTGCTTTTTGCCTGCAACTCCTCTCTCTGCAAACACTGTGTCTTTAAGAACTGAAGCCTCTGCCTTGCCTTCCTCTCCTCCTCTTCTTGAAAGAAGGATTCCTTCCTGCTCCTCTCAGCCCCAGCAGCCTGGAGCAGTGCCATGTGCTGCAAAGCTCTCTCTTTGTGCTCCAGCTGTTTCTCCAGCCCTTGCAATGTTCTCTGACGCAATTGCTGCCTGTTTCCAAAACAAAATTTTTCGAATTTCTCATAAAGAAAGCACAACAAAAAAGAAAGACAGTGCATAAGACACAAAGCAGATATTTTGGCAATCTGTGTTCAGTTAATATTCCAGGACTCTTTGATAGGTTATGAGGATTAAACCTGTGTCTAGAACAGAGGTGTCAAAAGCCCCAAATGGGCTGGTGTCAGATGTCAGCACTTCTGGTCTGAGAACAGGATTGAAGGGAATTTGCCCTTGGAGATAACACTGTGTACCCACTCCCTCACACCTCGAGCACCAATTTTATTCCCAGCAGGGAACCACTGTGACCCTTCTGCAGAGTCCAGCAGAAAGCACAACGTGGGATGTGCAGGGACTGGAGGAGAGCAGCAGGGAGCAGATGTTACCAACCTTCCAACATTTAGCACAAAAAGCAGTCAGTTCTCAGCATCACCTCTGGCTGTCCCTGCGCAGCTGGCGTCGGGTGCCGTCTGCCTCCTGCTGCTGCCTCCTCTTCAACTGCCTCTGTTCCTCTTGCCACCTTTTGTGCTCAATCTTGGCTCTGCTGAAGTCCAGCTCTTTCCACCTCTCCTGAGATGCACCACTAAGGATTGATTTCTAGGAGAAAATTGAACCCTCAGTCCCAACAGTATATTTTTCTAATGCAAACTGTAAACACACAAAACCAGAACGGCCCAGTTTTAATGTCACTCTTGAAGCCTAGAAGCTACAGAGGCTCACAAACACTGTAGTGTTGACTCCCATCCGTGAACACACTGAGGATGATGCTAAAACCTGTAGAAAACATTAGGCTTCATCAACAAAGAGGTGCTTGAAAATCCAGCCTTAAGAGTTCTCCATAGGTCAGTAGGCTGTGCTGTTCTGGTGCTGTGCCAATGCTTAAAACTCTCCAGTCTTTGGGTCAGCTTCTGGATTGGATGGAAAATCCAGCTTCTGACCACAAAACATATTATATAGTCCTTCCTAGATTTTATTAGCAAGAGAAATACATGCCCCCCTCTGGCCAAACCCAGAACACTCCTGGAGTTCTCTGCAGGTGTTCCAACTCTTCACCTCTTATTGTCTGAGATTTCTATCCATGCTCAAGCAATCTTCGTGTTTTCTTCAGTAGTAGCTTCAATGCTGTAGTGTTGCTGATTTGTGTTTTTAAATGCACTGTGCCGTGTACAGAGATGAAGGAGCACCTACAAGGCCACTTTTCACAGCCATAATAAAATATTTATTTGTTTTTGTACTCCTTACAGTGCCCTTTATGAGGCAAGTGCAAGTGAACACCACCAAACCTTTAGACATTTATTTCAGTTTACATTGCTAGAGCTGTTTGGGGCTGGAACAGAGTTCCCCCAAAGGATTTTCCTCTGTCAAATGAGCCCTCGTTCCTCCTACTCCCAGGTGCAATTAGCATGCTCCTGCTCTCAGCTGCTCCTCTGCAAACAGAATGTTTCCTTCCAGTGCTTTCCTGGGGACAACTTGAATACCACAATCTGGAAAACACTACAGGACTTTCAAATAATGTTCCTGCCAGTCTTACATAGCATTTTGACTGGTTTCTCTTAACACATTGATCTATATGGCTTCCCAGGGGCTGTAAACAGCTTTGTTCTCCAGTGTATTGCTATTCTTAGCAAAAAAATGTACCTTGTGGGTGTTTGTGTTTAATGACACACACAAGGAGAGATCAAAGAAAGAATCAAAGGTGTTTTACAGGTGGGAGGTGAACAAATGTTTTCCAGCAGGTAAAGTACTGGCCTAAGGATCAGGAGACTTCTAGTTCCACCCCTGCCCTAACATGGACTCTTTGCTGTGGGCCTCAGATGACTGCCTAAACTTTCTCTTTTTTGCTTTCAGTATCTGTAAAAGAGGATTTCTTTTTTTTTTTTTTGCTATCTAGTAGAGCTGGTTGAGAAGCTTATTTAGAAGAGATTAGATCTAACATACAAAAAACATTCTGTCAAAACTGCTGAGCAAAAATACCACAAGTGCCCTGTCCTGCACAATGTGGGCTCCCAAGCGGAGTCCTTAAGTTTCTAATTATGCATAACCATTATTCTGCACAGGCAGCATTTCTGTTGCACCAAAAACCTTTGTGAAAGATCAAAGGAGAGAACATTCTCACATGACATAAACAAATCTCCTCATCCTAAGAACTAAATCTGGCTTGGACCAAATACTCACTGTGATGCTTTTGTCTTTTAGAAGATTTGGGAGACGTGTGGCTCTCCCAGGCAGCAGGTTGGTGGTACTGTGTGGTCTCTGCACACGAAGGGCTGACCTGATGGTCAGGCTGTCTTTCTCCAGTGATTGATTCACTTGGGCAAAGAAGCTCTGGAGCCTGAAAGGAACCAAAGCACTGCTTCCCAGGGAAGGGCACCTCTGGGAATGCTGGACTGGAGCTTCTGCCACTCTGGACTCAAAAAGGCCTTTCAAATAAATTAGGGCAAGGACATATGAGAATATGGGAAGCTTATAAAAAGAAAGCAAATTAAAAAAAACAAAAGGTCTGCTCATATGAAATTCATTCAAGCAAGGATTTTATAACATTTTCCTCTGAGGAAGTGGGACAGTTTTTAGTCTCCCCAAAAGAAGTTCCAAACTTTTCAGAAACAAGCTTACCATTGCATTTAGGAATGAGTTTTGCCTGGAAAACTGAGTTTTGCCTGACCTTTCTTACAGCTACTCAGGCTAAAGGATTGTTTACATGGTATGTCACAGACAGGCATGAGCTGCTCTGAGATGTGTAAAAATGATGAATCTTTTGACAGGGCAAAGCCTGAGCTCTACATGCTGCTGAGGGACACGAGACCTTGGCATGGGCACAACTCTGCTAACACAACATTTGGGTAACAGAGTAGGAGCAGAGTTTGCTCACACCTTTCTACTAAGGACAGGGCAGACCTGAGTGGCAGCTGTTGCATGGAATGATGCTGGAACACCAGCTGGGAGGAAATCTGCACTCCTGTTTGACTTTTCATTCTCCCTCTTCCAGCAGTGTCACAAAGCAGCAATAGAGAAAGCTTTAGGCTTTCAGAATCCTCTCTTAGATGCCTGCAATTGTCACAAAGCTGAGAACAGCAACAAAATACCAAAATCATGATCCAGCCCCTTTTGGCTGTTCAGGGAAGAAAATTTAACTCAGTGATATTATAAAGCAATAATTTTCAGCACAGATAAGAGGATTGTTCTGCACAACAGTCCTGGTAAAATCTTGTTGCTATACACAGCCACAGTTAATGTTTAAATAAGGAAATAATGTTTAAGTAAGGAAAATTTTATTTATACTGAGCTCTATGATACAGGTTAAAAAACCCCAAAAGCTGCTACTGCAATAGCTGAGCTGTAAAAGCCAAAAAATCTCAGCTTTCATCTGAAAATGCTTTCACTTTGAGAGAAGATGAATAACTGCTTAAGCCATGGCACCATTAATACCTATATATAAAGATGGGATCATGGAATTTTCCTGTGAAGGACCAAGAATTCTGGTGACAGATCTTATACATGATGCCATCCTGCACTGATTTTATGTGCTAAGTCTTATGTTTGGGTAAAAGAGCTACAGTTCCAATACCGTGCTCATGTTCAAAATTAGCTTCAGTTTCAGCATCCTGCTGTCTGCTCTCTTCTTCTTCCTTGTGATCTGTCTCCATTGACCAGCTGTCTGTGTTGACAGCAGCATCAACCACAGCATGAGCCATCTCCCTCTGAGGGCCCTAGAAATAACAAGAAATGCAATCATAATCCAGACCTGAAAAGGAAAAGAACAGGTTTATTTAATGAATTTACAGCATAAGATCTTAAGTTGTAACTGAAGTTCAAGAGGGAATGAAAAAGAACCAATTCTGGGGGAGTTCTTTACTAAAGAAACAACTGATGGGTAACTTCTGACCACTTCCTGAGTTTCCCTATGTCTCCAAATGACCTAAAGTACTTTTGCCTGAAAGGGTCCAAACTGGTGCAGAGTTCAGGCCAGAGAAGCTCTGGCTGAAAGACAGCCCTGCTTCTAGCATGTGCCAGAATTTGGATTCTAAGCCTTGCAGAGCAATGGAGATAAGTGTGGCAGTAGCTGGTGCACAAGAGCTTCCTCCTTACTGATCCTGTCCCAGTGCCCTGCTCACAAGCACAAATCAGCTGCTGAGGACTACGTAAGTCTCTTGTGGTCCTTGACTGGGAGAGGGGACACCTCTAACAGGGTGGAGAAGTACATTAAAAGAATCATGTAAGAGACTGCCTTGGTATGGAACAATCCCTACTGTAATCCTTATCCAGTGTCAAGACTTCTGACACTTTTTCCTTTTTTTTTTTTTTTNCTTTTTTTTTTTTTTTTTGCCTTTACCTGCTTCACACAGAAGCAGAATGTAGAGGGACTGGACTATGCAACACTTCTGCTATTCTGCATCCGTGGAAGAGGTTCTAGAAGCCTGCTCCAGCCAGGGACAATGACAGATTATAGCTCTTACCCCAGCCAAAGGAAGACAGTGCAAAGTGTCTCCATTCTTTAGCAGGCAGGCATAAGGACTAGGCCTTAAACCTCTAGTAACTGCTCGGTAGTAAATACCAAGGCTAGTAAACTTGAAGTAACAAAGCAGATATTTATACAAATAGCAGATATTTATACAAGTAGCAGACCACACATTAACAGAAGAGGCAGGGTGAAGCACTTTTTACCTCCTCAGTTTCTATAACCTCTTCATCCCCTTCCAAACAAGATCTAAAATCTTTTGGAATGTTTTCCATCTCCAAACTCTTCTCTTCCTTTTTCTCTTCCTCTCTGGAAACAGTTTGTGAAGATGCAATGCTCAATTCAGACAGTTCCCGTTCTATTTTCTTGCTGAGCTTGTCTTCAGTCAAGCTTGCCCCCGGGATGAAGGCATTTTCCTGCTGCACTTGGCACTCTGCAGGCCGTGGGGGATCCCAGGCTCCAAGGCAGCACTGGGGAAGTGAGGTACAGCCCCAGCTGCACTTTGCACAGGCATGAGTGGAATACAGAGCCCCTGGGCAGCAATGCAGGTCCAGGTGACCCTGTCTGTAGTGCCCTGAGGCTCTGTAACCTGGTGCCACAAGGTATGGATAATCCAAGCTGGAATCTATCACCATCTGCCTGGCTGCTAAAGGCATCTGCAGCTCCAGGATGATGCGTTCACTCAGGGGCAGGGGAATCCGCAGAGCTTGGACAGAAGACACCTCCTTAGTCTGCCCATTCCAGAAATTCACAAGCACTTGCCTTTCATTGTGCCCTGTGCATACTGGGGAGAAAGAAAAAGGGCAAGTAATGTATTAGCAGTATGTCAGTCTGTGTGATTTATCTCCTAGAGAACAGGAGGTAAAAGTAATGACTTGTGTTTCAGACAATTCTGTAACAACTTCCATGATTTTATTCTTTACAGGTTGAAAATCTGACTTTCTTCTGAATTTCCTGTAAGGAGACAGCAGATATTAAAAAGTCTCACTTGCCACAGCAGGTGGGATTTTACCCTGAAATAGCTGAAAAGTAGACTAACAGATAATCAGGCGACCCTCAGGAGGGTGAAGAATATTTTTTACCTTGTGTTGGGAGGATGCTGCCCCCAACCCCAAACTTTTAATAAGTTTTCATTCACAGAACAAAGCAAAGGCAAATTCTGTGAGCTGTGTTAATTTTGACCCTGAAAAAGTGGCTTGGTACCAACAATAAAAGCAGGATGAAGAGAACCCAAGCAGCAGGAGGTGAATTCTCTGTGCTGGAGCCTGTTCTCTTCCCTGCAGCGACCAACACCCGTGGCTAGTCCAGTGCTGCTAAGAAAACCAAAACACCCAAAGAAGGTACCTAAAGGTGCCTTTGTGTTCTCCACAACCCTTAGCACAGTGCCAGGGCCAAAACGTTTGGCTGGAGCCTCCCATGGTGCCAAGACCCTGTCCCCTGGAGCAAGAGGCTGTCGCCGGGCGTCCTCGTAGTGGAGAATGTCATAGAGAAGCGTTTCCTGCCGGCCAAGCTGGAACTTGCCTTTCTGAGCACGACTTTGGTCAAACTCAATTAAAAAGCCTCCCCTGGACCCCTGCAAGAATAAAACGTGGTTTGCAAGGCAGTTTGCAAGGTCCAGTTAACAGCCAAGCTTAAGGGTTAAGAGGGAAGTGGCAGAAATCCCAGGAAGTGGAACGTGATCTGGAAATTCAGCTTTCCTCTTCTACCAGGGTTTCACTGTACTGTGTCCATACCACTTCAAAAGTAAACAAAAATCTGGGGATTAAAGGGCGAATAGATTTTTTTCTTCCTTTCACCTTGGAGTTAGATTTTAGTAAGAACACAGGTAGCAGGCTAAGGCAGCCAGAAAAACCTCCCACCAGAAAAAGAGCAGCCAAAAGAACTGCAGTTCACTACAATCAGAAGGATAACAAACAATCCTTCAGCAATCAGAATGGTTACAAAACAGCAAAAAGTCACAACTGTCATAAATTTAAATATTTTAATTGAAGCCTTCAGCAGTGAGTGAGGTCAAGATCTATTGCCAGAATATCAGCCTTCTCAGCAGATCTTTGAGTGCACTTAGACAAATAATACTGTCAGCTCCTACTCCAGCTGATGCCACTTGTGCCTGTAGCTGTCCCAATCTGTTCTACCCCACACTGAAGCTCACAACATCCTCGCCTATACTAGCGCCAAAATTTATTTAACTAACCTGCAAAATGAACTGGATTTTAAAAGAAAACATGCAGGGGGGATTTTCTGTCTGGCATCCAAAATCATCTTGCAATTCCCAGAAACAAAGATGGAAAAGAATGAGGAAAGCTCTCAGTTTGGTAAAGAGGAAGTGGACCCTGGAGACAAATATTCTGGATTACTAGCTGCTGGTTAGCAAACCAACTCTGCTGCTAGGCTGGGCAAAAGTAGACAATAGGGATAAGGGACCTGTTTTGTCTGTCTCTGAATAAAAACTCATTATAACTACAGAAACTGACTGATCTCCAGGCTGTTCTTACTTGCAGGGCCCCTCACAGCAAACAGCCAGAGAGCAGCAGGTAACAGATGAAAATAGGGTGTGAGGAGGCAACAGTAGCTATGGAGTGCACTGCAACACTGGAGGGCCACCCCACAGCAAGAGCTGGGACTGGTGAGGTATGGGAAGAACAGAGAAAAAACCATATATGTTCTTACAGCCAAGTTCCCAATAAATAGTTATTTTCACCTCCTGGACAATGTGCCCCAGGTAGTAATAGCCATCAGTTTCTCTCCTTGCCAACACACGAGCCCCCCTCAAGACACGGGAAACCTCTGGGGACGAAACAATGACATTTCTTTTGGCTGAGGGTATCAAGGGCATGCAACAGGGAGCTGGGCTCCATGCACAAACAGGAGAGCTGTGGAAAACAAAAATACAAGAAGAATAGCTCAGCAACAGATATGCTGCAACTTACTGCAGGGCAAACAAACTAAATCAACACGGAACAAAACCCCCACCCTGCAATAATTGTCTTTGTTTCCCAGCTTTTTTTTCTCTGCTTTTCCAGTCACCCACTTACAGATTATGAGCTTACTGTGTTATTGGACATCTTGGCAGCAGAGAGCTACAGGAATCTCTACTAGCTGTGTGGCAGCACTGGACATGTGAGATGGACGTGGAGCTTACCTGGAAGGGGGAAGGAGGAGATGGAAGCAGAAAATGAGCATGATTTCTGAACACTTAAATCCTTAAACAGGAATATTGCCTACAAAGTTGAAATTTACTTTCAGTTTATTATTCCTCTTCATAATTCTTCCACCATATCTTGTGGTACTATGCTGCTTATCTGTAAATTCATCACAAATGGCTTTGATTTTGAGACATCAAGTTTGTAAAGAAGGAATATTAAAAAAAATACCCAAAACCTAAGAACTGTATGATAAACCCTCCCTTGCACCTGGTTTCTATAGCAGGGGTGGGCAGCCAGTGGCCACATGTGCACTGCTGCTGCTGCTGCTGCTTACACAGTCTCCAAGCTCCCCTGGCAAGGAAAGCTGAAAGGTGAATGAAAGGACCTGAAGTCAAGGAAGAGTGAAGAAGGTGGGGGTTCAGTCTACAGGGACAAAGTTGCGGCAGTGGAGACATCCCGCCTGAGCAAGATGGGAAACGTGGGATGCTTGAGAACAAGGCCACTGGGAACACAATGCCAGGGACTGCAAGAAGGCAGAAAGACAAAATACAAGGCAGTTGGAAGGCAGAGCTGGCAATAAAACTATGAACTTTGTATCAATGCATTCAGCTTTTATGGAAAAACATAAACTCCATATGGAGCACATCACAAGATTGCAACATGTTGCACAGGGTAAGTAAAAAGAGTGGCTGAAAAGTTTGCTGCTATTCCCTGTAAACTGCCGCTGAAAATGCATTAGGGATGCTACAAGGCTCAAATGAGCAGAGAAATTAAAATTCCTTAACTACATGGCTATCCACTGCTGTTTGAGCTGAGGATGTCAGGTGTTTGGGGTGTTAAGAGATGAAAATGATTATTATTACTTATTTAAAATACCTTCAGGAGGGTCACAGAAACTCTTCTCTGGTTCTTTGTGGAATGTTATCTAATAAAGATTCAGGAGAAACTACAAGTGTGGACTAATCTTATATTGGCACCATACCTTGTCAGGAGGAGCAAGAGACTGTTGGATTCCTTGAAAGGACTCCCCTGATAGTCTGGCTACTTTCTCCATTATCTTTTGCTTGCTTCTTTCATGATCACTTCAATGTCCCAGAAGCATACCACACGCACTACTGCATACAACTGGCTCTCCAGAAGCAGTCAACAGAATTCCTCTGACCCTTGCTCTGGCATATACCGGTGAACAGATCCACCCACCGGCAGGATGGGTTTTCCATCACCCTCAAGTGTGGGGACTGAAACCAGGCTGCAGCTCCAGGAACACTACTGAGCGAGCAATAAGCCAGCAAGCACACCGCTGTAACACCTGTGGGAGAGGGAAAAAGGGAGAGAACAAAACTCTCTCAGATGCTCGGGTGGGAATTCCGTACTGGGTATTTCCATGCAGAGGCGTCGCCCCTGCGTTCTCGCTGCGGCAGCCGGCTCAGAGAGCGGGCAGAGGCTCTGTACCAGCTGCTTCCTTCGCGACACCCCGGCCCCAAGGGCGAGTCCCGCGTCCCGGCCCCGCCACGGCAGCGCCCGTGCCCCGTTACTCATAAACCGGACTGCTTGGCTGGACTGCCGGGCCGCCTGGGCTCGGACAGAGGGACACGCTGCTCCTGCCGCCCCTTCCTTAAACACCAGCAGCTGGAGCCGTCTCCTCTTCCCGCCCCTCCAAAAACGAGCGGCTTGGCTGGGGACACCAACTTTTAGGAGAAGTCACGGAGAACCCGCCGTTGGTGCCGCCCCGGCGCTCCCAAGTGCTGTGGGGAGTGAGGGGGCAGATGTACGGGGGCGGTGCAGGCCGTGCTGTCTCCGTGCCAGGGGACACTTCCGTGCCCTGAACTGTCCCCGTGCCCTGGGCTACCTCCTTTCCCGGGATACTCCGTACTCCGGGCTACCCCGTTTCCCGGGATACTCCGCGTCCCGGGCTGTCTCCGCCCCGGAAGGCGGCGGTCGCGCCAATCGGCGGGGCTGTTGCTGGGCGGTGCGGGTGACATTGGGCACGGCCATGGTGGTGGCGGCGCTGGGCCGGGCGGCGGGGCGGCTGCTGCGGGCCGGGGCCGCCGTGCCCGGGCGGCGGCGGTGAGCGGGGCGGGCCGGGCAGCGGGGCGGGGGGGCCGGAGCCGGCGGGGCCCGGAGTGAGGCAGGGCCTTGCTGTGTTGCAGCGCGGGCGGCGGGGTGCACATCCCGCCGCGGTACCGGCAGTTCCCGGAGCTGACGCGGGCGCAGGTGATTCGAAGCGAGTTGCTCAGCGGCTTCATGTGGTTCTGGATCCTCTGGCATTTCTGGCACAGCTCGGACATGGTGCTGGTGAGGCCGGCGCGGCGGCCTGGGGCGGGGGGCGTGGGCCGGGCTCCGGCCGCGCTCTGACGGACCTCTCTCCCAGGGACACTTTCCGTATCCCGACCCTTCGGCCTGGACGGACGAGGAGCTCGGCATCCCTCCGGACGATGAGGAATAGCAGCACCCCGGTACGGCTCCCGTCGCCCTTCCTCGGCTCTGAGCGCGGCCCGCGGTTGCGGTAGCCCCGGGCACTGTGCCCGGCTCTGCCGCCGGCTGGTACCGCGGCGGGGGCCCCGCTCTCGGCAGGTGTCTGTGCACTGCCCAGGGGAATCTTGCCCAACCTCTGCGCTACAGGAGGCAGTGTCCGCACTGCTCGCTGCCTTCACACACGTGTCTCGGGTGCCTCAGATCAGGGAGCCCTGTTTTGGCAATATAAGCCTGCACTGTAACAACCGACTTTGTTACGAGTTGTAGCTTACCTGGTATCAGTTCTAAATTATTTTCTTCATGCTGTTCTGTAGACCCAGCATTATCTAACTTCGAAGACATGCTCTGTTTCTAGAGAGATCTGTCCAGATGTCCCCTTAAACGTTTGAGGCTTGTTCCTTGTTTGCAGTTGTTTAATTACCTCGTCTTTTTTAAGCTGTTGTGTCACACATTACAGCTGTGAATCAGAAGCTTCAGCTACTGCTGAAGGCAGCATTGAGGAGGTCCTTCTGCTCTGCATGGTGGGAAAAGGATGAGTGAAAAGGTTCTCAGGTTTATTTTTTCTGTTACTTTCAGGTTCCTGGAACTAATTGAGGCCCCTGGAACCAAATCTTTGGCTCCTGGGTCCTTATGTCAATAAAACTGTAAACAAAGTCTAAGCTGATTGAATTTTTTTCTGTTTTAAATAGAATCTTTGGAAAATGACCATGACAGCTTTAAAGTTGTGGTATTTGAGTACACATGAGCTTCTGTAATGCCTGCTTGATAATGTGTTTGCCCCAAGAGATAAGGTCCAGGAGTGCATGACAGGTAGCAGTCTTATCAATAAAGGCTCTGCCAAATAACCAATAAAGAGGTGAGGGGAAATTACCATAGAAACAGGAGAATTTACCCAGACGAGAACCCAGACCCGTTGGTGCCAGGCTTTTCCCAAGATGGAGGATTCCCCTTGGGTATATAAAAGTTCAGAATATTAAAGGTGAAATGCCTTAGGGCTCAGCACAGGAGTCAAGGAGGCAGTGATCCAGTTTGAGGAAAATGAAGGGAGGAGATTACACTGCAGGAGTCCCTTGATTTTGTTTTCTTTCTCCTTTCCTTCCAGAGTTATACCCTAAAGTAACTTTTTCACTCCCCTGAACCACCTGAGTTGCACCCCTCCGACTTCATGGAGAGGAGCCATGCATGACACAATCAACAATCTCCTTCAGACTTTTCCATGCAGTCAATCTTTATTATAGCAGTATTCTCATATTCACATCAAGTACATAGAACTTTTTGCCTTTCATATAATACAGAGTTCTTTAAATAACTTTACACTGAAATAGTTTTCTTCAATCTGAATTCAGCTATCAAATTTTAATATGTTTTAAGTCTCCATGCTCTCTAACCAAACTGGACAATATTTCCCATTGTACAAATTTACATGAGAAAAAACTCCAAAGTACAAATGAAGGGACAACAAAAGTAAAGGGAGAAGGAAAAAACAAGAAAAATAAGTTGTATTGGCAATTACAGGGGAAACTTGAGAAGAAACGAAGTGGAGTTGCCATGACCTACATAACAGGAAACCAAAAATAAACATTTTGTTATGAATTAAAAAATAAATACAAGTTTCAAAACAATTACTCCATTGTAGATTTTGAAAAGCAGCTATGGAAATCTACTAACACAATGGGTTGGTTTTTTTTTTTTTAAGTAACCAGACTGGA
>VZDJ01000426.1:4809815-4825148 GCA_008694505.1 Cyanoderma ruficeps
AAAAAAAAAAAAAAAAAGCTGAAAGGAATGTGTTAGCACAGAGTTTAAAGTGGTGGGACATACATTTCATTGCACTAAGGAACAGACAGAAGAAATCAAATCTATATATAAATTTCCCTTTCCTCTCCTTACTACGTACTTTGCCTCTCATAAACAAGCCTCTGTATTATGAGGTAATGCCATTGTCTTGACTATATATAAAAATAATAAAGTTTAAAGGATACAGATCTGGGTATCTATAAACTTACACAAGCCAGTCCTCTCTTACTCCCCCAGAGGGTCCAACCAGTGAGTGCTACCCCTTCCATGACTGCTCAATGCATCGTGCTCTCCTGGGAAGCCCAGGAGACCTGTGCCCCTTTCCTAATCTAGGAAAAGCAGCCTGTGCTCAAGTAAGAAAGAGAGACAGTGCAAGTAACGCACAACAGGACACACACACCTACACCTGCTCCTGCAAAACAAGGCAGAGTCACAGAAGGCAACAGTGGCCAGCCTGCATGTGTGTTGGGGCAGGGAAAAAGGGATCCCAGTAGGCAGCTGATGGCCGATTCCTTTTGCAATTGCTCAAGAATATCGTCACTGCCCAGCCCAGGGAGAGTCCTCACTCCGCCCGGAGTGGGGTGGGGAGGAGGGTCACACCTGGGGAACAGAGGGCCAGGAGCAGCTCTGCACTTGGAGTGAGGATGACCACAGGGCACATGGGCTGCCTCGTGCACCCCAGGGAGTGGCAGACACTGCTCCAGAGGTACAGGGCAGCACTGGATCCCAAGACTTCAAGAGTGGAAAAGAAGTAGGGGGCAGGACTTCCCCTAATCCCAACAATGAGATTAGAACAGCAATGTTAATTTGGGTTGCCAACACGTGCAAGTTGGCCACTGTCAGGTTTCTGTCAGTTGAGAAATGTGGAGAGGGGGAGGAAGGGGAGGCAGGTAGGACACAAGGCTCATGAAAGAATGATGTGCTTTTTCTTTTGGTTGCTTTTTTTTGTGTTTGGGTTTTTTTTTTTCCTAAAGGTTCACAGCTTTGAATAAAAAAGCACATTTATTGCACTTACACTTTATTTTAGACAGAATTAATTTAAATTATGCCCTCACAACCCCCCACCATCCCTAAATAACTCAACACTCAAGTTTGGTCCATTTTTCCCTAGACCCAACAGCCATGCCCAGATGATGGGCTTCATTTCTTCTCTTAATGTTTCACTGAACTCCCAAACACACAGCTGGATTTTTCTCTTCAACAAGGGTGAATACACAAATGCAACACAGAATGACATTTATCAAAACAAAACCTGACCATGTTCCAAACTGAAATAAACAACAACAAAAAAAGAAAAGTTATTTTTGTGGTTTACTTGCTCAAAAGTAAATGTCACACAAGGCTTATTCTAAAGTACAGCTGCTGCAAACATGACAAACTAGACAAAATGACCAGACAGNGAATTTGGGATAGGTAGGATTCCAGATAGTTCCTGGAACACATGTAAAGCATTTTTACACTTTGTTTTCTAAAAGGAACAAACCCAAATTAAAATTTGTCTGATATTTCATATGAACTGTGCATTTAGACATAACTTCCTAAGTTACAATTACGCCAAAAGTCCTGCCCCCAAGGAAGAAAAGGAAAAGATCTGAAAAAGCACTAATATCCAAACCCATTATTTTGTCCTTGATGGACAAGTAGGTTAAATATGACACTGATATGTAGGTACTGCCAGAAGTCTACATAACCAGTCTGAAATTTGAACAAATCAAATTCCCACCTACTGGTTGTCCCTCAGCTGACAAGACACCTACCATCTCCCACAGTTAATGTGCAATAATGGGATGTGATCACTGAACAGCAAGAGGTCCAGGGAAGAAGTGAGGAAACCTGCTGATATTCCATAAACAAAACTTACTGCATTTTCTGGGACAAAGAACTAATTGTATGGTCTGATATATGTGAACCTCGATTACATGAGTGCTAGCCATCAGTTTCTCCTCATCTAGCTCTCATTCTTCATCTGCCATCTCATCCCAAGATACTATGAGAGCGTAACTTCGGGCCTCTTTGGAGCTTTCTTTAACATGATCTGTGTCTTTGGAAGGGGAGGATGGCTTACTTGTTTTTAAGTTAAATGAACCTCATCACCTGTTGATAGAGCAGATTTCAAGCAGCAGGTTTACTGTAACTAAATTCAGTATCCTTCAATTCTTAGCTTTGAAATGCTAATAGGTATTTTGGGGAATGCTCCCTGCCCTCCTTGCTCCTTTACAGGAGCTGACCAACTCCAAACTACCTACCTACAGGGATAGCTATATACAAAACTACTGCAGCAGATGTAAACCAAAGACACTGCTCTAAACAAAGCACCTGGTTTACATTCTGTTGTACTTTTTTAAGGTTGCAAAGGCACATGATCATTTGGCAAACTACAAATACTCTTTTGGGGGATCCCTATGTAAACCATTGACCAGAGAGTCTTGGTAGCTCTCTTTTCTAAACAAAACAGAGTTCAGTTTTCATCTGAATTCACTCTTGGTGTAGTCTGTATTATGCAGCTTTTAAAGCTTCCTCCTTCTACAGGTTCATAGTTACTGCTGTCATGGTGCTGATTTAGTAGCTTCTGTGTTAGCATCCTTGAAACTTAAATGCAAACTTTTTCATTTTAACAACCTGGCTCTGCTCTTCTGATAGTTTATTAGGTAAGAATCACAGCATCATGGAACATCATGGAATATACTGAGTTGGAAGGGACCCACAAGGGTCATCAAAGTCCAACTCCTGGCCCTGCACAGGACACCCCAAGAATCACTTCATGTGCCCAAGAACATTGTTCAAATGCTTCTTGAACTCTGTCAGGCTTGGTGCTGTGGCCACTGCCCTGGGGAGCCTGTTCCAGTGTCTGACTACCCCCGGATGAAAAACCTTTTCCTGATATCCAACCTAAACATCCCCTGATGTTTAGGTGCAACTTCAGGCCGTTCCCTTGGGTCCTGACGTTGGTCACCACAGAGCAGAGATCAGTGCCTGCCCCTCCTCTAACCCTCCTGAGGAAGTTGTAACTGCAGCAAGGTCTCCCCTCAGTCTCCTCTCCTCCTGGCTGAGCACACCAAGAGACCTCAGTTGCTCCTCATACAGCTTCCCCTCCACACCCTTCACCATCTTCATGGCTTTCCTCTGGACACTCTCTAACAGTTTATTACTAATAATCTAATAGTAATAGTCTTTCTTACACCATGGCACCGAAAACTGCCCAGCATTCAGGGTGAGGCTGCCCCAGAGCAGAGCAGAGGGGACAATTCCCTCCCTTGCCTGGCTGGTGATGCTGTGCCTGATGTACCCCAGGACAGGGATGTCCCTCCTGGCTGCCAGGGCACTGCTGGCTCATGTTCAACTTGCCACTGACCAGGACCCCCAGGCCCCTTTGTGCTCTGCAGCCTCTCATCCCCCACTCTATACACACAACCAAGCTTACCCCCTAGGTGCAGAATCCAGTACTTGCCCTGGCTAAACTTCATATGGTGGGTATGAAGTTGGTAAGAAGTAATGAAGCAGTGAAGAAAGGTATTTCAAATGCATGCCAAAACAAATACCAAGTGCAAATACACAGTAACAAGGCTGCAGTAAACAAAGTTTGTTTCATAAACTCCTACATAAAATGCATCACAGAAAACCAGAACACTCAGCACCTTCAGAGTGATGTCCTAAGAGTCCACTCCTGCAGCTGCTTTTTAACTTGACTGTACCTAGAAGCTTTGCCTGTCCCACTGTGCTACTGGTGATACATTTTATCAACAGAGGACATCTTGTCTACAGTACTATGAAGAGTTTGTGCTACACACACTGCACTCACAGTCAAGAAGAGAATAAAATCTAGAGGCTGCAGAAGTGTGAAATGTCGACATGCTTCTTCCCTAAAGTTAGCCCCTCCAGATATCAAAGCTTCAATTAATTTATGAGGTGTCTGGGGATCTGGCTTCGCTCAGCCTTCTGTGAAATGCTGGATGCATTTGCACCACCAGGCAAATACAGAAGAACAACTATTTATGTGTGATCTTCAGGGTACTTTTCCCCCGGTTTGGGCATTTATGAAAAGACATGTATTTATCAACAATCAGGATTTCACTCATGTTATGTCACAAAGGCCAAATTCTGCCTCTAATGAGCACATACTAATCCAAGTGATGCTGAAATGCCATGGTAAAATGGCAGTATTTGTTCTCAAACATTTTGCATCATCATCAGCTGCTAGAGCATTCAAGTACAAGAAAAGATGATTTTGGATTAAGCATAAAAAAAAAGTGGATTCATTTAATGACCTGCATGAGTTTAGCAAAAAAAAAAACAAAAAACCAAACTAAAACTAGAAAGAAATGATGGGGCTAATTTTATCTAGGGCTATGTAGGACGTAACTGTTTCAAAGTAACCTGGCCTCTATATTCCTGTCATTTGGCCTGAGCTCCACCACGATGTTGCAGTCTGGCAAATATACCAGGGGAAACAATCACATACTGAGCAGGAAGGTGTAACAGGCCTCTGTTACCTGTATGGAAAAGGAAAGGCAGAGGGGAAGGTTTGATAAAGACACGATTAGCTGGGACTGGATACTGGTACTTTTCCAAGTGATTATGAAGTATAAGATCCTATAGATCCTAAAAGAAGCAGTATGACTCTCTAGGTGTTTGTCCCATCATGTTCACATGAAGTATGCACTCACATTTCCATACTATGGCATGTGCCTGTGGCTGGGACACCACAAAGAAGCTTAAGGAATTTGGGCTAACAGGCATGAACGTATTGGTCATTTCAGTTTACTTCCTTCATCCCACTGCTACAGAGAGCACTCATTTCTCATCTATTCTTGTTTCCTCATTCACTAAACATCTACAGGGCATCTTTAAGACTGGTTCTGATGGCATGCAAGACATCCAGAAAAACTGAAGGAAAAGATAAAACCAAAAATAATCCCAATTATTTACAAACCACATTTCTTCCAAAGTTTTGCATGAGCATTACTTGGGAACTCTTACAGACAAACACACATTACTACAGCTATCTGCAGGGAAACAAACAAATGAGAAAACCAGTAGAAATGCATCCTGAAAGGACTTCTCAGAACAGCAGCCAAACAACTTGCACATTCCTCAGGGAAAAAAAATAAAACCAGAAACAAAATAGAAAAACAAAACTACAAACAAACAAACCCCAATAAAAAACCCCCCAGAGATCATGTGTTACTTATAAAGTGCTTTGCATGGACAAGGATAGTAATTTTCCTTGTGCTTTTCCTATGGGCTCAAGAAGCATATTGTAGACTAATGGGTAATGAATCTTCACCAAAGTAAGTTCATTTTAAGCAAAGATAGAATTAAGTTTCTAACAGAGAATCTTCTGCCAGCATGACTTCGTGGAAGGAAATGAGAGCTTTTAACAAGCTCTGTAAAACAAATGAGTGTTGAACCACCTGTCCATACTTGCTCTGTTAACAGCTTCTTTTGAGAGAACCTTTACCTCAGTATCCCTGACATGTACAAATGGGGCCACGGCCCATAACGGGGCTGGAGCCAAGCATGGGGTGAAAGGAGAAGCAGTGACTCCTTCCTGCACTGGGAGCCCGTATCTGGTAAATGCTCTCACCTGCCTGCTGCCACCAGTGGCCCCAGGCTCCCTCCACGTCTCGGGTACTGGCCTCAGATGATCACCAGGGAGCACTCTGACTGCACCATCTGCACACCACTGCTCTGCATCAGCTTCTCCACACTGGAAAGTGGCTATTGCTACTTTTTAAATTCCTGCCAACCTCACTAAGGAAAAAACCTTACAGCATCTGAAGACCCACAGCAGACAAGAAAAAAAATTTGTGCTTTTTTTTTCCTTCGTTTTTACAATGTGTCCTGTACACAAAATCAATTCTGTTCATGTACCAACATGAATCACTTCATTCTTGTAGTGACTATTAAGTCATTCACTATTGCTATCTTGCTAATGTTTGTGGAATTAATATGAATACACAGTATTTCAGTTTTAATTCCCACTTCAGATCAGTCCGGTCCCTATAGCCCCAGTAAATATTTACTGACAAATGTAACAGACTCTCAGCAACACCGCAAAATTCCAGGGTATTAAAAGCGCCTTCTACTTCCCACGTGCTTTTCTCCCTCCATCTGGGAACAACCTGCTGCAGACAGGAACAGTCCAACTTTCCCTAGGGAGGGAAGGACAGCACCCTCACTCAGGACATCCACGTTCAGCATGGACATCGCATTCACACACATTTAACTCCTTCATTTATTCGTCGTGGTTTTGTTAAACACTCCCCACCTCCTCCCAGCAAGAACCTCCCTGCTAGAGGGGGGTCAGCTCTCCTGCCTCACTTGGAGTGGTACAGGGCTGATACAAATCAAATTCTGGAAACTTCTGTCTGAGCTTGAGTTTCTTTCCGATGTGGTCTGCCTTACTTCTGTACAAATAATTTACAGGTAATACCACATACCAGAGAACTCTGCAAGCAGATCACATCACGAGATATTCTACTAGAGGTAAATAAATGATGTGCAGAACTTTATGAGTTGTTGTTTTCCCTGACCGGGTAACTTGTCAAAAAGCTACTAACCATTTGAAAACCAGGACTGGAGGACAGGAAAACAAAGTACTCTAATGGAGACACCGCCACCTTCATCCTAGTTTGCAAAGTGTACAGAAGGGAAAGACCAACAGAAAGGAAGAGATGACAGGGAGGAAAGCAACGAGAGGAGGAGTAGTCAGCGTGGATCCAGCAAGTACCGTTTTGTTTTGATCTAACAACTTGCCATTAGGACAAGATGCTCCACATTTACACACACACTTATCAGAGGACGTTTAGTTAACAGGATAAAAATCCTTTAAAAAAAGCTCTTGAAAGTACCAAAACATAACTTTTGGAATGTCTAATTCTAGGGGGGGATTGTATTTGTATTCAATTCAACCTGAGAACTTTTTTCCTCATTTATGAAAACATTACATATTGGTAAGGTACCTGGCATTAACCTGCACCCTCGTTTAAAATAAAACTTTTAAAGTAGGTACATACACCATTCACAGTCTGTATCAGGATTTCTACAGACTTTAGATGCTGCAGTAGCATCTTTGATAAATACATTGTATCATATGATACAAAAAAAAAAAGAGAGGACAATCTCGCTACATTTTTTTTAAACTTCAGTTTGTTGCTGGACCAACAAAAGAAGGATCAACCTAATCCTTCAAAGAGATGTTGTATATGCACACACCAAGAAAATACTGGAAAAGGAAAAAGGTTAAGGATGACGGTTGTTGTTTGTTCTTTTAAAGAAGTGGTAAAGTAAATCAGAAAAAAAGGTGTGGCAGCATCCCCTTTTCCTTCAGATGGACCTCTCTGCCTTCGAAATAACATCTCCAGCTCCCACTTCCCCACATTTTTAATTTTAAAAGAATAAACCCCAGAAATATAGACAGATTGAGGTGTTTGACACTGTAATACAGTGAAAAGGGGATACTGCGTTGTCCATAAATCAGTAAGTACACCAGGAAAAAAAAAGGATCAGAAAGGGAAATGATTCTTTGAAATGAGCACTCATCAGATGCTGAGCCTCTGATGGTTACGCTGTTAGAGGGGGAAAGGCGGCCGGCAGACCATCCAAAGCAAGTCTCCTAAGTGGCAGCAGCAGCAGCTCCATCCCCTCACGCCCGAGCACCACAGTCACACCACGAGCGCCCTCTCCTCTCTCCTGGGAATGATGCCAACGGCACAGGCAGCCACTGCAGGTCTCCGAATGCACGTGGTGGTTTGTGTTGAAGGAGAAACACTGGCAGCAGAGGACTCTGGTTCCCAAAAAGGTACTTTTTCCCATTGTGTTGGAATGGTCGTTCCATTCTGCTCCACTTTTAAGCTTATGGGTATCTTTTCTAAATTACTTTAGGTTTTGCGGAGCAGAATGGAGGTTTGATGTTAAGAAACTGTAGGAACACAAGACTTAAATAACAGAGTGGGTGCTGCCATGGTGCTGTGGCTACTTGAACGCTGCAAATTCTCCTGTAGAGGGAGGACAAGAGCTTGGTTTAAAAAGATGATTTCAGTTACTAGACTGGTTGAACATCAGGCTGAATATAAAAGATGTTAAAAAATGCAAACTGTTAAAATTAAAGCACAAGAGAACACACAGTGAGAGAACATTGAATACAGACCCAGCATATTTAACCAACCAAGGATTTTTTGAAAGCAAGCCATACCCATTCTTCCCAAGAAGGTGAAAGTTCAAGCAAAATCTAATTCATCATGCATTTGAAAATTAAATGTGTCATCTTAATTTAACTTCTTATTGCACATATGTCCTCCTGAGAAGCACCAGTTTCAATAAATGCATCCGGCTGCAAACCAGTTCTGTTCTGTTGTAAAACTAGTTTAATAACAAAGAACTATATGAGACATCCATTACCCTTTAAAGACTATATACAGTAAAGTGCCTGAATGGAAAACCAGTGTTATAGAGGGCTAGGATTTGGTTTAGAGACCAAACATAGCAACTCACTGACAGAAGTATAAAAATGGAGAGATTGTCTACTCAATCCCAGACCAGAAATTAGGCCTCACATGAAGCATAACAAATAAAGCAACCCCATGCTTCCCTCAGAATTACTGAATAATTATATGCAGTCCTTACACATGTGATGGTGTCCTGAAATCCTACATAATTTATTTAGTGTCACCATGCCATGAGAGAGACTCATAGTCCCACTTCTGAGGGGATGCAACTATGGCACAGAGTAAAATTGCTGCCTGAAGTCTTTCAGGAGTTTGACAGAAGACTGAATAGAAGCTGAGTCTAAGATATTAATCCTCTTAATCCTATACTTTAGCAAAAAAAAAAAAAAAATTCCCTGCCACCCACAAAGAAATTGTATTCTATAGGATTTTTAGTGAGGGGTTTCTAACTAAGCATAATCAAAAGGACTCAGGAGAAAGAGAAAAGAAACATACATATAAATTCCTGACGTTTGGTTTCATGTGCATTTTGGGTTAGTTTATGCCATTTTCCTGACAGCACTTCTCAGAGCTTTCTTAATACTGAAGGAGTGATAAGCAGGCACAAGAAAGCCTTTGTTCTGTTCAACAGAAGTGTTTTGAATGCCATTACTTTCAAACAACTGCTCCCTATCTGGTGTCCTTCCATCTTTTCAAGAGTGACTGTATTGTTGGCTTTGTTTTTTCTCAGGATTCTTATTCTGAATACTGGAAACAAAACAGAAACATCCCTCCAAACAAAATTCTAGGCTTATAGCGTTCATTCTGTGGAATGTCTTGCACTACAAGGGGAGGACCAAGAAGAGTCAGCTGCCTGCACTAGGAGGGGGAAGAAAAGGCCTGTGAGAAACAGCTGACCCAGTTCTGAGGGAACTTAAAGAAAGCAGGGAAAGGGCTCTGTGTCTTGTAGGAAATGAGAAGGGAGTACACCTGAAGTCCAAAGTAAGGGTGGCACAGGGAGTTGTGACAAGCCTCGAGCTCTATGTGTCTTTACAGACTGCGGTGGAAGGCTCAAGCTATAACAACAATAAAATAAAAGCTTCATGATGGATCTAATTGCCTATTTTACTAGTTCTAACACCAGATGAAACTCTTGCCCTAAATACTCTAAATATTGGATTTTTTTTCTTGCTTTTTTCTGCTACATTTCATTGACCTCCCACCTCTCTTCACAGTATCTTCTAGAAACACCTCAAGTTTTGTACATGTTTTCTTTTAAGAGAAGGACAAAAAAGTCACCAAGTATTGCCTGTGAGGCCAATTTTTAAGTGACATTTATGCTTAGCTACCCTTTCAAAATATGCTCTATTTAATTTATTTCTCAGTCTGCCTTTCCAAACTGGTGATTAAAGATCAATTTATAAAAAAAGAGATTGCTCCCTCATTACTCATGCTGTCCTTCTGCCTATTTCTGGTGATTATTCAGATTTTAATAGTCATATAGGGATTTCACAAAAAAAAAGAACCTGTAATTGGGAAAGAGCAACGGAAAACCAGGACCAGAAGTAAAGAATTATTTGAGACAGAATGATAGCCTTAAAAAGGTAATTTTCAGAATTCCCTGCCATTTAAACAAAACCTTAGCAAATACATTTTCTTTGACAAACTGATGCTAAATCTCCCCTTTCAAAATTCCAGTGTTAATCTGATCCCAAATCAATAGGAGACCAAAATAGGTAACATGGTCATCTAATAAGGGGGATTATGTTGGTTGAACATGTATAAAATGCAGTTGCCAGTAACAGCTTTCCCTAGGTGAGGCATGTACATGGCTATACCTATCCATATCAAGCTAGGAAATCACATGCTTAGCAACTTGCTACAAGAAAAAAAACCCAAATATTTAGATTCATTGTGAGCCAGATATCTAAGGTGCTTTTTTATCAAGCAGAACTGCAGATATTTGCTTTGACTGGTAGCAAAGCAGTTTCTTTCCAAAGGATGGACAGCATTGAAAATACACACTTCTTACAAATCCCTTTCAAGTCAGCTACTAGTTTTTTCATGCTCATCTCATGCAGAGCAAGTGGAAACTATTTTAAATGCACACTTTCAAAAAATCTGTACTAAAAAGATGATCAAGATCTTTCATGTTACCTCCAAACAATGTGTTACAAAGGCATGATCTGAATGAATCTGCTGCCCCCAATTCCTAGAAGGATTTAAGATGCAGCTACCATTCTGTACTCTCACAAATTTATAAGCTACCTGAATTCATGAGGTTACTATGGTATACACACATCATCTTAACTGTACTTCTTATCCTGGGGTCGATGCCACGTTTCTCAGAAGAATCCATAAGGAGAAGAATGGTTCCCTTCCAGGCCTGTGCCAGCCTTATCTACTGAATTAGAGACTGACTGATTTATCGTGGGGAAACACCAGATTCCAATACCTTGCCTGGTTTACATTCACAGACACAGAAAAAAAAAAAGAGGTAGTTTTCTGTTGGATCTTGTGCTGATCTTTTGTATGGATACTATCCACTGGGTAGGTAAAAATTTGGAATATGTTGAAGGTACCAAGACAGATTTTGTTTCTCCACTGATATGTAGGGAAGTAAAATAAAAAAGAATCGAGTATAAATTGCTCCTCCAGAAAAACCTAGGATCCTACAGGCATGTTTTCTGAACCAACAGGTATCTGTTTCCAAACAATATAGCTGAGTTGCACCTTTGAGAACTCTGACCCAAATCCACAGGGGTACTTAGGCACTTTCATCCCACAGATACTCCTAAATCTCATTGAAGCAGCAATTAGAACTTACAGAAATGAGACCTCTAAATGACTCTCTGTCAGATAAAGTTAATGATGCACAAAACAGCCTCCTTTTAGGCTTCATAAAATGTCTAGTGAGAAGCTAAAATCACTTTATGGCCATGGAACCCAAAATGCTCAGTAAGAACAGGTGACACAGGAAAAATGCACTGACCATACAGCAGGAAATGGGGCCAAATGTGTCTAAGGATGGCAGCACTTCTCCCCCATAACTGTAGCTCCAATAGCACAGATGAACAATCCTAAGAACAAGATGGATAACACTACTCCAAGGAATAACTGCTTTGAACTGATCTGGCAGACCTGAACAAGAATAAGCCTGAGCAGGGCAATGGTGATGGTTCTGCACTCTCTGCAACTCCCTGTGTAGGTAAGACTTTTCTGTGTGGGATATCCCATTTCTAGATTCTGCAGGAGATCCAGTAGCATCCTCTTGCTCACTACTGTATACAATACCCTACACCTTTGGAAACATTCCTCATCACTGCTAGAACAGATATATAAAATAAAGAATGAGAGAGGAAAACAACACTTCAGTCCTGTTTTCATTTTAAGATAAGCCTGCGAAAATGAGGTGAAGCTACCAGGAAGATGGGAAACAGATTTTCTAAAACAATAACAACTTTTGTCCTCCGTAACTATTTCCATAGAGAGAGATTTCAGCAGCTAAATTTTCTTGACTAAGAAAAGAAGTTAGTTCCCCCAACTATTCCAACAGCAGAAGCCAAAAAGACCATTATAATCCATCCAGAAATTGTAAAAATTGCCTCTATCTTTTCAAGCTCTCTAAATCTGCTTTCCATTTTAAAAGGCTCAGTTGCCAGACAGCAGTAAACCAAAACATTTTGGAATTCCTGATCTATTTCAAAAACATATTGCTAGCAACAGGCGAACTTCTCCTTGAGTATGTAAATCAGAAGCCACTAGGAACTCCTGGCCCTTAAAGTCCTAACAAGAGCAGCAATAGCTAGTTTCCAATGTAGAGTAATCTGTGAAAACTAACAGTTCAGCAGTTTAAACCAAGTAAAACCACATAACTCATCTGAAAACATGCAAGAACACTGTCTGTACATTTTTTTTTCATATCTGACATTAAAGACTGATACAACCTGAACCACTACTCTTGTTCCAGAGCAACGCTCCAGAGAAAAATAGAGTCTCCAAAATGAGCTGGCAGGATTTTGGTATGATGTCTAACTTTCTCAGTTAGGTATCTAGTCCAACTGCTTCATTTCTGCCTAGTCAAACTAGCAGCTTTTACATGGAAATGGAAAAATCAATTTGTCACTGAAGAGAAGCATGTTCAGTGCTTAACAATCCTTAACAATATTAAAATAATTAACACCTTTCATCTTAACAAAATTCATGGTATAACACTGATTTCCATGAACAATACTGCTTTTTCAAATCTTTTCCTATTATGCTATTATGGGTGTTAGCAGCATTTCTCCTCTTAAAGCATTTGCTCATGCTTGAGATTTAAAATGTTTTTTATAAATTTTGAAATCCGTACTAATTGAAGGATACAGGCACCATTACCAGTAATAGCCTTGCAGCTTGGCAAAAGCAGATTCAGAATTTCTTCTGTGTTGCATTGTAACAGAACATTTGGAGATGGTGTAAACTATATCAGGTCAGAATATTCAGAAAAAAATGTAACACAAAAAACCCCGACCCATTCACCACTCTTCTGCAGGAAGAGACATTCCCTAAATAGTACTAATTTAAACTTCTACTTTCAAGACAAGAGTCACATGTTATTCAGGGCTTTCTTTGGATTCTCTGTTGTATCTGCTCACTTCTGCTGACCACAATAAAGCTTTGACAGTGTTCAGCCTTGAAGCTAAGTTTATCTTTCCAAGTGTTTCCCACATGAATAGCATTAATAAATCAAGAATCTAAAGCTTATTGCTCAAATATAATGACCTCAAATGAAGTAAAAAAACCCAAAGCCCCCAAAACAACACATCACCACAGCTTGAGTAGATTCAAATCAAATACATTCCTGAGTAACTAATTCCAATCAATAAACTAGGCAAAAATGACACCTGATGACCTTAAGAAGATTTTTGCTTGTTTTGAAGTGACTTTTCCCATGCCTCTTACGTGACATTACAGTCCTTCTCGTGCCAGCTGTTCCCAGGGCATGAGTTACCAACACAGACTCTGTGCTGGGAGCATTCAATGCCCAGTGTTAGGAAGTGAGTCTTTGTTCCCTCAGTAAACCTTATTGGAGCTGGCAGGAACCGAGAACAAACACCTTGCACTCACAGGACACACCAGCACACAGACACACAGGCACATGCCTTCACATTTTGTTTCAGTGCACTGGAAACCCACCGTATCCCCCTGCTTGGATGGGTGTTTTTGGAGAAGCACAAGCATATAGACTAAAATCCTCTGTCTGGAAGCCAGCCCGGTTCAATGAGGGCTCAGATGCACTGCGGTGAATTTTTGGCAATGACCGGGCCAGAAGCTCAATGGAGGCAAGAATCTAAAACATAGAAAAGAAGTGATCAAACCTGTTGTTCCAAAGCTGTAACTCTCTTTTAAAACCAAAGGCACAATATCAATTAACTACAGAAAAATATTTAAACACGTACTAAAAAAAGGATTTTTAAAATATAGCTTATTGCACTGCATTCATGATGTTTATATCCTAAGGAAGTTGAAAAGGACAGTTGGGGGATTTCCCCCTTTTTAAAGGCACATTGATTCCCTCTAGGCACAGTGAAAACACTTGCTTTTTATTGGGCTCCTTGTCTATGCCATAGTACCTGTACCTGCTGCCATCACTGCAAACAAACCCAGCTCTGGGTTTTTGCTTAACAACATTTACCAAAAAGTCAGCAGGGGGAGCTCCTTATCTTTTGAAAACTATTTGGTTACATTCAAAACAGAAAAACTCAAGATTTTTGCCCTCCTCCCCTTCAAGCTTTTTGAACCCAAACCTTCCTCAGCACGGTATCAGTCACGATACAAACCAAGTTCTGTGGCAAAACTATCCGTTTCCCTTCATGAAGCTTAGGGGAGAACAAGGAGGGCAGCGTAAACATTTCTGAGCACATACACCAAGTACTAATTTGTGTGTCTAACTGTCACTATTACTTTCATTATCTCCTAGCCGAAACTTTCTCCAACATGTAAATACTTTTCCAAATACACAGGTCATTTTAATACCTGCGTTTTGAAATGAAAATGAACATTTCTAATTAAACAGAACTAATCAAGTACTGAACCAGGTCTCTTATGAAATCCTGCCATACCACTAATCAAAAAAATTTGCAACTGGACAGTGAGTTCACAGCTTTGAATTGTCAAGTCTGTTGAGAGCTAAAGAGGAACACTTCTCACCTGTGGAAAAAGGGGTCTCTCATCTCTTTTCTTTTTTAAGCATTCTGCCATTAGTCTCTTCATAGCTTTTGGACAGTTGCTCCGTACTTTGCTGAGGTCTGGAGATAGGTATCCTCGTCCCACCATGAAAATTATCTTTATTTAAGGGGAAAAAAGATGAAAGAGGAAGAAGCTGAGTTGACAAAAGCAGCAATAACAAAAGGTGAATATTTTGCTAGACTATTTTGTTTGCAGAAAGCAGCAAGCTTTCTGCCCCCAGGAAACATTATCTGGTATTGAAATTGACAAATTTCTTATAGTAATGCTTGCTAACCTATTCAGTACAGAGAAAAAAATTAGATCTTTCCTCCTCCTCAGAGAGATTTCTGTGAAGCTTGAACACTAGTAAATGGTTACCATTTATAGCAATAACCATCTAAGAAATGGTTCTTCAGTGTCAAAAACTGACAAAAACAAGAACAAGCAACCCTGTGGCAGAACAGAATGTCTAAAAATAAACATTCTGTAGAAAGAAATATTCTGTTTTATATTACAAATCAACAACAACTTCACATTGAAAGGTATTTTAAGAATCACACGGACGTTGAATATTAAAACCCTTTACCGAGAATTGATTCCATCATACACTTTTCCAACACAAAAGCTTATTCTTGACATCTGACCACCTCCCCCACTC